>ML732197.1:0-204795 GCA_009176345.1 Aspergillus leporis | reverse complement strand
AAACATACTCTCGCTTCTGTTCTATAATATATTCATGATAATTAAGCTATCCATAATCTAAATACAAACATCATTTATTAAATTTCGTTGTGGAAATGGGTGATAACACTCGTTCAGTAAAAACAGGACAAGAACAGATATAAAAAATAGATTATTTATTAGCTGAATCATCGAGTTATACATCCAAATTAGGAAAGTTATGCAGCAAATGGGCCAAATAGGGCGGCCCTGGGCGGCCCTATGCGGGCAGGCTGGGCGGGAACGGGCGACTGGTGCCCGCCCTACGGGCTCGGACGGGCGGGCTGCGGGCGGCCTCCCACCGCCCACGGGCGGGCTGTGTCAAGGTCTAATCCCTCGTACGAATGCTTCAGCCCAATAGATAGCTAGGTAACTAGTGATCAACCTCAAGTTCTCACCTATATACGGAAAAAGAAAGGTATTCAGACTTCCCAGCTCTGACTAGATCTAATAGATCAAGAGACCTTGTCAGATCTTCTTCTACTCCAAATCTTTGCACGATCAGGCTAATCTACCTTGATATACAACATCTACAACGCCCCTGCTAGCACGCCCTTAATTAGACCTAATAAATACATACAAGTCCTTATTAATCTACCTAATTCATACTTCTTTTAATTAATCTTACTAGCTGGTGATTTCAACCTATTATATAGTAGATGGCAAACCTCATTACAGCAAGGACTCTCTATCCTGGCCGAGCCAGTATCTAAGTGGCTCGACAGACTTGGGCTAGTATTTATCTCTAAGATAGATATTTCTACATATAATAAAGACAACACACTCGACCTAACCTTCGCCTCAGGCACTTTAGCCCTTGCTAGAGCAAGAACCAAGGTGGCAAGTTATCTAGATACTACATCAGATCATCATCCTCTTCTTACTATCTTACCCTGGGGACAGAGACAACCTGAAGCCCTTCAAAAGCTAAAATTCAATACGCTTGACCTACCCCGATTTCATACACTCCTAGCTCAAAATATCAAAGACCTCCCAACTACAACAGGATCAGAAGACGTGTTAGATAGTTTTGCAAATGGGATCATCTCAGCCACCTACAGTGCATACTCAGCCTCTGCGCGGAGGTCCTTACCACAAGGTAGAGGACAAGCCTGGTGGAACTCAGAGTGCAAGCAAGCGCTCCAGGAATACTGGTCAGGACTTTGTAGACAAAAAAGCTTCCAACATGTTGTTAAACAAGCCCAGCAACAGTACTAGAGAAAGAAAATTAATGCAACAACCACTAGCAAAGAGGTCTTTGACATGGTAAAATAACATAAGATAAAAGGGACCTATCACAGCCTCTCAATGACAGACCCCCAGCGGCCTGATAATCCCTTAGTAGTAGATATACAAGAAAAGCATGACATCCTAGCCCACAAACTCCTCCAGAACTCCGCCAAAGCAGGTGATATTCCACTAGATACATCAGCTATTTTATCTAGCTTCTTGTCATTTCCTGATATATCAATAATCTAGGTAGAGAGGGCAGTTTTGTATGCAGGTAATACAACCCCAGGAAGTGACAAACTACCTACTAGCATACTCAAGATAGTATGGCCCCTGATTAAAGAAAAGATGCTGGCACTTTATCAAGGCTGCTTATCAACTGGCTACCACCCTCGCTGCTTCCGCCACGCGGTTCTGGCTATCATCCAGAAGCCAAACAAAACAGACTGGGCTAGCCTAGGTTATACAGGTCAATCACTTTTCTTTTAGTTCTAGACAAAAACCTGGAATGTCTAATAGCACGAAATATAGTATAAATTATAATTTATCACAAGATTCTAGCTAGCCAAAAATTTGGGGCTCTATCTCTTTGGTCTGCTATTAATCTCACCACCTGCCTGTTGCACGACGTGGAGCAAGCACTGAATCAGGGTTTAACAGTCTCACTACTCACCCTTGACGTGAAAGGCGCCTTTGATGGGGTTCTGCCAGGGAGACTTATCCATAGACTACGCTCACAAGGATGGCTAGACAATCTTATTTGTTGGATAGCCTCCTTTATTACAGGGTGCTTGGTATAAATCCAACTTGATAATGAATTAGGACCTATATTAGAAATACTCTATAGCCTATCATAGAGCTTACTAATATCACTAGTCCTATTAATGCTCTATCTATCCCCCCTCTTCCGATTGGGCCGCCCAAAAGCCAGGTTTGGCTACGCAGATGATGCAGCAATCTTGGCCATCTCTTAATCTCTAGAAACTACCTGCCAAAGCCTATCAAAATCTCTACAAGAGGCCCTGGACTGGGGTTCTGCAGAGGGGATCACTTTCGCGCCAGATAAATATGAGTTAATACACTTCACACAACGCAGAGCAGATCAAGACCCAAGCTATACATCCTCAGTGTCAGCTAGGCAAGTTATAGTCTCTAAGAATACCACCCGCCCATATCTACAATGGCTGGGGGTTCTCTTTAACAAGAAACTCAGCTTCAAATATCATATCAAGAATTTGGCTTTAAAGGTCTTAACTATTACAAATGCGTTTCGCAGTCTAGGGAATGCAGTGCAAGGGGTTAACCCTTTTCTCATACGGCAGGCTGTCATAGCCTGCGCCCTCCACAAAGTCTACTTTGGCGCTGAAACCTGGTGGCCAGGCCGGGCACGCCCAGGCCCCTGCACGGGGACAATTTCAAACCGGGTCCAGGGACACCTAGATTAGATAACAAAGATAATACTTATTAATACTAAAGCAGTTCTCCCTATTTATTATACAACTTCAATATCTATACTTCACCGGGAATCAGGACTTCTGCCGGCTGAAATTGAGTTAGACTATATAGCCACCTCTGCCACAGTCCGCCTCCGCCGCCTAGATCCCCACCACCCCCTTTATAAAAGGGCAGCAAGAATAGCCTAAACTGGCCATCCAACTAGCCGCTTTGCACGCTGAGTACTAGCCCTACCAGCATCAGAACAAATAAATCCTCTGCAACACGCCCCATGACTCCCACAGAAACCACGAGCGGCTGCTCAGCAGCGAATTAGGGCACTAATAAAGTCAAAAAAACAGACAATAATTAGTTTCCTTAATTTCTGTACCTCCCTCCCAGACACAGATATAAAGGTGTTCTTGGATGACTCCAAGTTAACAAATAGAATGACAGGTGCTAGCTTTATTTTATATTAATCTAGAAAATAATTTTTATAATTTTCTATCTTTTTTAATCTAAATAAAGAAGTCTTTGATACTAAAGCCAAAGCAGCATTAGCTGGAATCAAAACAGTTTTTAAACTATATACAACCTGCTTTGCTACTAACCTCTAGGTGTTTTTGGATAATTTAAAAGTAGTCACGCGGCTTCTATCATTATTTATAGATTTATTATAAGAAGTATTTGAATCCTTTCAGGCTATTATCTCAACCTAGCTCACACGGGAGAGGTTTCCATATACTGATGGCGGCTCCGTACGGGTCTGCTGGGTCCCTAGGTATGTAGGTGTTCTTAAGAACAAAGTAGCTGATCTAACTATTAAAAAAAAAAGCTGCCATAGACTCTCCATCAAGCATCTGGTCATACGCCTCACTGAGGCGTCGCGCCAAAGCTGAGGCTATGTCTGCTCTACAAAGGCACTGGCTGTCTGCAGCTCCACAATCTTATCAAGATCTTTGTATTACCTCCTCCCCCCAGTGCCCTGATGAGCTGAGGATCCCACACCCCCTACTTGCACGGATCCTGGCTGCTCGTACAGGCCATGGTGACTTTGCACCCTACCATGAGCGTTTTAATCATGAAGATGTGCATCTTCTTTACCACTATAGTGCAGGAAAATCTCCTATCCACTTCTTCTTCTGCCGTATTGCAAAGAGACGCCTGCCGCGACCTCAAGGGCCTCCCTCTAAAATAATCCCCTACTTACTGGGCACCCCGAAAGGCGCAGCTAAGCTAGCCGCCTGGCATACTGACACCTGTTTCTTCGAGGATATCTGCCCACGACACCCCCCAGCTCAGCAAGGCTAAGATAGCAAATCTTCTTTCCTTATATTCTTGATTAAAAAAAAAAAAAAAAACTGCGCAGTGGAGGTAGAATTAGTCATGGCGCGTAGGTGGACCTGTGCAGCTGGCATTATCTTTTATTTATTACTATAGGCCCTCTCCTTCTTTCTTTTTGACTACGGCAGCTATGTAAACGCGCCAAAGTCTCCTACATGTACACAGAACTAGAACTAGCAGCTAGTTAGAGACATCCAGGACTTACCCCCTGGCGGCCTTTGCCCCAATAGGGGATCGGTGGGTCACACGCCTAGGCGGTGAACCACGGCCGTAAAATACAACCAACCAACCAACCAACCAAGCCCGGGGATGGATTCGGGCCTGAGGCACTGAGGCGATACGTCAGATACAACGAGATGAATCACGTGCCGATAAGCCTCTCATCTCGGCTCTAGTGTTCATTAATGTCTTCCCACACGATGATCACTTTTTGATCGGCTCCTAAATCGCACAATGCCTAGAGGAAGACCCAGAGTGGAAGTGACGCCGTGCAGGTTCTGCAACATGCAGTTCAAGCGAGTCGAGCATCTCCAACGACATGAACGCATTCGTAAGTTCTAGCTATGCTATCTTCGCCGCTGCTTCAGCGCTGACAACGTCCAGATACTCGCGAGAAACCATTTGCCTGTGATTGTGGAATGAGGTTTTCCAGACAGTGTGTGTCCAGATAGCTGCATATGGCTCTATTTGAGCATGGTCATTTCTCATCAGTATACTGCTTAGGGACCTTCTCTCACGGCATCTTAAGCTCGGGAATCATGACCCACCTGCCGAGGCAGCCGCAGTGACTCCCACCCAGACAACACCTATCAGAGAAAGGGAGGGATATCCAATGATCGCACAATCGCCACAGCACACCGACCAAGACGCGCGCATACCAAACGAAAACAGTGGCACGGACTTGCCTGGCGTGCCCACGTCAAACACGGTACCATCGCTGGTGCAGGACTCGGTGTCTGTAGAACCACCCTCCAACCTGGTTAACTCAGCGTCGTCTGACCATCCTCCGAACCTGTCTTATTCCCATGGATACCTGCCACATGATTCAACAACGGGCTGGAGCCTCGGCTCCACATATGAGTTTGAGTTGCTCTGGAACAACAGCAGTGACATGACTGATTTCCTGCCTACGAGCTTCTTCGATACCGACTATTCGCTGTCAGACCTCTGGCAGGCCGACACGTTCTTACCCAACAACCCGGTGATCGCACTTCAGGGGAATGGGGATGACAGAAGAGATTTACCGCAGAGACACTCGGAGCATCCCCCTACTTTCTCTTATTTATCAACTCGACTGCCACCATTAGAACCAGACTCCTTGTCATCGAATAATGAGAGGTTACCAGATAACGAGCTAGACACATACAGAGTGCTAGATGGCTCTATGGACTCTACAACCGGGCTTCCCTGGAACATATCGAGGCCCACATATGAACGGATATCTACCGCTGTTCGGTGCCTGGATAAGGTTTTGTCGGCAGCATTTGTGATTCCATCTCGACATGCCATCTCGCGATACATTGAAGGATACTTCCGGGGCTTCCATGAACATTTCCCTTTCTTGCATCCTGCAACGTTGAAAATGGACGCGTTGGCGCCGGAGCTGGTCCTTGCGATGGCCGCTGTTGGAGCATTCTACCGGTTCGAACACAGCAAGGGGTACGGGCTGTACTTGGGAGCGAAAGCAATCATTGCACATAGACTCGATCAACGCAGCCAGTCATTAATAGCGGATCTAGCAAAGGGACCACCGATAGCATTTAACTTAGGAACTGGAAGAGGAATTTTAACCAGCTCCCGAGGTCAGGCGGATCACAACCCACATCATTCCTGCACGAACCTATATACGTCTCAAGCGGAGCTGCAGACATTGCAATCACTCGTCATTTTAGTAGCAATGGCCACTTGGGCGGACGCACCGGCTGCGCGGGACGCATTATCAATGGGAAGCCAACTCGCACTACTTACCCGCGAAGCCGGACTGTCTACACCAGACGAAATAGTGGGACAGTGCGCGTGGGTGGATTGGATTCGTCGCGAGGAGCGTAGACGGACTCTTTTCGTTTCCTATATTGTCTTGAATCTCAGTAGCATTACCTTTGACTGCGCCCCTCTAATTTTGAACCACGAAGTCGGAATTTGCCTCCCTCATTGCAACACAGAATGGGTCAAGGCGTCGGCCGCCGAATGGAATTACACGAGGAAGACCTATGGCCACACCGAGTATGAGTTCCAATCCACCGTCAAGGAAATGCTCTCTGGACAAGAAATTCACAACAGAGAACCCCTTTCCGCCCTTGGGAATTATGCCCTGATCAACGCCTTGCTTCAACATATATTCTTCGAAAGACAAGCCACCACCAGGCATACCTTGGATCCGACCATCGTGAAGCGGTTCGAATCAGCCCTCCAAGTCTGGCAAAAATCCTGGGAAGCCACGCAGGAGACATCGCTGGACCCCTCGTCTCCAAACGGTCCGCTAGGATTCAACTCGGCAGCATTGTTCAGACTAGCATATCTTCGTCTCAATGCAAATCTCGGACCATGTCGGAACATGTTCTCCCAAGATCCGAGAATTATCGCTGAATATTTTACCAAAGATGCTGCTCCATTATTTACACGGTCTTCTCACGTCGATCGGGCCATTCTCCAATGCATCCACGCTCTGAGTATTCCCATCCGGGTTGGTATCGCCTTCGTCGCATGCACTCAAATCATGAACGGAGGCATCCAGCACCCCCTCTGTACCCTCGAATGCGCGCTTCTACTCAGCACGTGGCTAGGCAATGTTTCGGAGGCGGTGCGAACATCCGGGTTAAGTTCGCTACGGGAAGATGAGAGAAAACTGCTGGGAATGATCGCTAGTCTCATCAAGGAAACGGATCGGGCATCTACCCTGGAAACGAATGAGGCCGATGAGTTTTATATTCGGCGCATGGCGGCAACAGTTGTGAGACTGTGGGCCGAAACATTTCGACGACCGCATATTTTCCAGACTGTATGCGTCGTCGGCGATACGCTTTCTCTCGTGGCCGATATTCTGGAGGAGACACTTGAGAAGTGACTGGCTGAATTAATTCATTGTATATTCGGGCTGCGGTGTGATTGGATATCTTCCTGGTTGGGTGAAAATGCTACCACAGCCCGAAGATTATCCGCCTCGTGTCATGATGTTGTTTAGGTCACCTTTACTATTATTATTAATCAAGTTTAACGTCCATATCGAGCCGTTGGCTATGACAGACACATGTGCTTAGGCAGTGGCCTAGGCCACTGCCTCTAAGTAGTCTCTAGGGTATCCATGGGTTCCCCTCTATCATTTGTGCGTTCATTCTGATCCTTTTCCTCGCCCGAGCCGCCTATCTGCGCCAGAGCCTTTGGGCTATGCCCTCCTCAGTGTTCATGACCTGTTGGGCGTTATCTAGGCGTGTCTAGATTGCCTGTTCTACTATCCTTCCCCTCTTTGTTCAGCTTCTTCTACTAGCTCAAGACCCCTGAGGTCATCCTTACAGGCCCTATCCATTTCCCTGGCTGTTTCTCCTGGGAAGCAGCCGATATTAGTTGTTGCGAGAAAAGCCATTAAGGCTTTTGTGGCTCTCTGGTCCTTAAAGAGCCGGCCTTCTGGGGCTATTTCTCCCTGTCTAGGTGGAGAAACCCCTGCCTTGTTTAGGGCCCTGTACAGAGCCTGTCTCTGGCGACACCATTGTCTGCATTCAACTAGCAGATGGCCTGTTGTTCCCTGCGGAGCCTGGCAGCTTTGACATCTGGGTGAGTCTTGGACTCCTATCTGACTCAGGTAGGTCGGTATTGCTGCATGCCTAATCTTCAGCTGATAGTATCGATGAGCAAGCTGTTTTGGTGCTGCTCCTGCTACTAGATCTAGTTTCCATCCCTTCTGGGGTTGATAGCGCTGTTGGGCCTTATGTGACCGTTTCTTCAGGGCTTGCGCCAGCCATTTTTGTCGCTGGGCCTGGTTTGCCTCAGTACATGCTCTAGGCCACCTTTATATTGACCGGAAAATAGAGTAATTAATACGTGGTGATTATCTCCATCCCATCTCTTGTAAGACGCCGGAATGATTGGACAACAAAAGAAATAGGTCTTCGCTGACTAAAAGAACAGTTTGAACCTCATTTTAAGCATTAATCAACTGGTGCAGTCATTTAACTGCAAATTATATTTTTTCTACAGAGAAAATTTAATTATTTATCTCTGCATACCTGCTCATACATCTCACCTTCTTCAACCATTAGGTGTTGATTGCGCCCCTTAAACATGCATACGGAAAACTGATCGAGGGGATGATGGCGGCTAGGAACAACCATATCCATAAGGAGGATTTTCTCCACCTATATCCATCTGGGCGTGAGAAGGTCTTTGCTCTAGAGGATATATGCAATGGCTTTACAGGAGCTGGTCTTATACCAATTGATCAAGTCCAGGTCCTTAAGAAAATTACCTTTCAACTTCGTACGCCAACACCATCACTTCTTGTTGAAGGTTCAATATCATCTGCTTTTCAACCAGTTCGAGATCCTCGCCAGCAGGATTATAAGGTCCGTAGCCTACAGAGAAGTCTTCAAAAGAAAAGAAAGGAACACTTTCTAGCAGTCTAGTATCCCATATTCAACATCTTCAAAAAGCCGCGCAGATGGTAATGAATATGAATCTTCTTCTTCAACAAGAAATAAAGGCCCTGCAGACAGAAAGTAAGCGACAAAAGAGAAAGAAGACTAGGAGGCGCGCTAATATAGGTAGTGATATCGCCTTATTTATAAGATAAGTTCAAAATCGTGTTCTGCAGCTTGACACGCAGCTTAATGATCAGGTTGAGGAGCAGACATCTGTGCCTCGCCAGCGCGCTCGACCACGCTGCAGTGGCTGTGGAATTATTGGACATACATGATCACGTGGTCCCACGTAGTTCCATATCAAGAGAGAAATTCAACATTAAGGGCTGACAAACTTTTTCATCAGTGGTAAGCCAGACGTTGAGTTCACTGGTTGTGGGCCCCACTTTGGAGAAGAAAAAGACCCTCGCCGAGGGGCGATAACACACATCATCCTTATTACTAAGGAAGATCAGTTTTCTCCTCCATCTGGAAAGGATAAATAAGGCGAATGGACATCATGAAGTCAAGTCAGATCATCTCGTCTCATTACACGCTCTCATCATATTTCATTAATTACGCTCTATAACTAATATATAAACAGGTTTTGTACGGTGGGTATAGACAATCCTCCCTTTTGCGCTACAGAAAGCAATTAACAATCCGTAGCGGTATCATCCATCTGTCCTCCTCTCAGGATGTCTAAGAACGTCAAGACCATTCCTACCGCCGAGTATGATGCAGTCATCGAGACCCTAACCAGTTATGTCGACGGCCTCCGTGTTGGGGAGCCCAAGAAGGTTGCGCAGGCCTTCCACCCTGAGGCCATTATGTATGGCCTCCACGGCTCGAACTTGCTCGGTGGCCACATTAAGAATCTCTATGACTTCGTCGATCAGCATGGCACTGCTCCGGAGATCAAGGTCCGTACCGACGTTCTCGCAATTACGCCCACTACTGCCGTCGTCCGTGTCGACATGGAAAAGGATGCTATGGGAGCTGACTATACCGACTTTCACACCCTCATCAAGCTGGATAGCAAGTGGCAGATTGTTGGCAAGGTTTTCCATCTCTATGAGAAATAGATGGTACCTTCCAAAGGATGCACTTATGATGAGAATATAGAGGTGAAAGCTAGACAATTGCAATGGTTGGGCAGTGTAACGAATACTCTTTCTCACAGGCTCTGGATGTGTCTGGATAGAGCTGTTTCGTGTATATGTCACGAGTAATATTTTGGACAAAATAAATCCTAGTCGCATTCACGCGTGTAGTTTCATTGTCTATGTGCTGCAGTCTTTTATATAGAGAATATATTTGCAAATACCACAAAAAGAGTTTAAAATGCTTGTGCTACTCGTATATAATCGCTATCTGCGTGGTTATACATGCGCAAGATGATAACAAACGTCGCAGTTCCTGTCACTTTACCTTATATCACCTTGTGAACGTTGGACTCCCTGAAGACAATAATCTTCCCTTTGTACTGTAGCCCAACGACCAAGGCTTCCCGACCAGGCCGGTTACCCTAAGGAAGCTCATTCAGAAAGGCCTATCCAGTCTGTTCCTTGTATTTCTGAATCTGCCATTCGTTGATATCATGTGCGGGGGTTATTGTTGAATAGCGGAAGAAAGTCAAAATGTACTCCATCGTGGGCGAGGCAGACGAAGATATCAGGAGTAGCGTCAAATAACTGCATCATGCTCTGCTGTGCAATATCACATTATGAATAGACGCGGCCCGGCTCCTGTGAGGCCTCGTAGGATGGCTGTGTCCGGGCCTTGAGGCGGTCATATGGTTTGTTTTTTCGAGGCAGGATATATCGTAGCGGCTGCACACAGACATGGGTTTGGATAGTACGGTTCTATCTGGTCGGAGGGAAGATAGGAGGGAAAAGGGATGGAGCGAGTTGGCCGAAATGCACCTGCGTAGTAATAGTAGTCGCTGCTCGTGAATATAAAGCTTGTTGGTATCGCCCATGCCAGGATTGTTACTGTTTCATTTTCTTATGGAAATACGCAAGCTACGGTTGAGGGCAGTATTCAGAGGTTGAACCTGTGTACTGAGTTAGACCGGGGAAGAACACTTAGAATACTTGGTGGATTGGATTGTTGACAGATGTTCATAGTTCATAAGCTGTTAATCATGAACGCATTGATATTTAGACACATGGATTCCTATAGTATACGATTTAGTCCGCAACTTGCCATCAGCCCTAAAATTTCTCCTATGAAAATGTGATTCACCCATTATTCATTAAAACCCTTACCATTTACTCGGCGGCATTTTCTTTGTCAAATGTCTGCCACATCCGGTCGAGCAGTTCATGTTTTTTGAGGGCCCAATCAAACGTGGGATGCCACTCATTCTTTCGATATGCCTCATATAGCTTAGCGATATTGTGTGCCGGCAGGGGCAGTACCTCCCATTCATCCACATCAGAGGAAATTTCCTCGACCGTACCTGTTTCGGCATTGAAGAGCTCCAACTTCATATCCGGGCTTCCAATGTTAAGGAAGAATACTGAAGACGTCAGTCTCAACCAACCCTTCTCCCCCTGGATTCGCCAGTCCAAGCGAGGTAGACCGGGAAATCCAGGACCACTATGAAGACTTATTCTCACAGGGGCGTTGGATGGTTCAACGGTCCCATACATCAAGATTTGATCGGGGACTGAATTACGGGCTCCCTTCTCAATCACCTTATCTCCATTTACTATGTCAATAAAGGGGCGGCGGATGGAGCAGGAACTACCAAACGATTTAAATTGCCCGAGAACTGGTTTAATTAGCAAGTGTATTAGCTCTGTTCGAAAACCCATAGACCCTCCCGTATGACCCCATGTGACTGGACTTGGAGGCAGATCTCCTCCCTTTATTGCTTCGGGGACATGGAACTTACCAGCGGTGACAAACTCTAGACAGTGTCCAGAGTGGATGCTCATCACGTTGCCGCCCACCTCTCTTTGCAGGAAGTATCTCACATTCTTGCTCTCCGTTGCATCTGCATTACCCAAGGCGCCCACAACAGTACTTCCAAGGATCTTTCCAATGGCGCCTTTGTCGACTAGACTCTGCAACTTCTGAATTGCAGGTGTAAAAGAACCCTGAAGCCCCACAATTGTTTTTATATTATGCTGTGCGGCCAGAGAGGTCATTTCCTTCGCAACCTGAAGATCCCGATCCAGCGGCCATTCCACGTAGACTGCTTTTCCGGCTACGATGCTAGGGCGCACAGTCAGAAAATGGCGGTCAACTCTCACGCTGCAGACAACGAGGTCAATTGCAGAATCATTTGCTAGCTCTAAACACCGAGTTAACTTAATAAAGAAGACTTGCAAGTGGTAACCCCCGGGACAGCCATGAGTAGTGACCAAAAAAGGAACGAAGGCTTATTGGCACCAGCTCGATCACCACGGCAAGAAAGCTTTGCGGTAAATGGGGGTCGATTAGCTTACCATTTGGATCCCCATATGCCTTCGTTTCGACCGGTAGCCCGTATTTTTTGATTGCAGCTTGAGCAGATTCCAGAGAGCTGTTTAGCAATGCTACAATCTCAAAATGCGGAGACGCCCTTAGAAATGGAAGATGTGCGTTTGGTGTCCACGAAGTTCCGTCGTAGTCCTCGGCTGCTGCGCCAGAGAGTCCAATTAGACCCACACGGATGGGAGAGGTAGCCATTTGGATGTGTATATAAGAAATAAATCGATCGTTGTTCCGTGTGACGAGTTGCTTCGCAATTGTCTTATTGGCAACCAAAATTACCGCTAGGCCACAAAAAGCGTGCACACATAATTTGGGCTTTATACAGTGAATTTCAGTATTTTTCAGGTTGATACTTATGTTCTCCTTTTAAAGGCCCCGGAAACTCACCGAAGTATGTTTGAGTTTTAGAAATCACTGGGCAGAGATTACGTCATGAGATGGAATAATTTCAAGCCGTGCCAGTTCAGTTTAGTTTTATCTTTTGAAGATTCAGTTGATGACAAATCCATGTTAACTACATGGCAACAAACACAACAGCCTACAGTTGAAAGTCAATCAATATTTCCTAGAGTTCAAGCCTCGGCTATGTATTGCCACCCCCGATTCTCGATGATATTACGATGGACTCTTGAGTTGGAGAAAACAATAACACATCCCAATATAACAGCGGAATTTATACCCCAACTCTCCAGCTTATATTACCATGTTTTTGGATCCGCTGGGATCTGAGAGGTTGCTTTGAAACCCGTCTGTCGCTTTTTCCTTATCTCCCCCCACCATTTCTTTTTTTCATTTTTTGATTCCTCTTGGAATAATTAATGTAGTATTGAAATAACATGAATGACGTTCTGGAGGACTGTCCTCAAAGGGGAATTCGCCTCACAGCCTGCATAAAAGTTTCTTCACCAGTATTGTTAGATACTGAGACGTCCGAAATTCTAAAGATCATCATCCATGACAATCATCTTAAGACCAGTGCTATTATTACGGTCAGAATGTAGCTGTTAGCTTGACGTTGAGAAGATTGGCGAGATATCAACGAAACAGTACTAACCATGGTAGTCTGATGACTGATGAGAGATCGAACACGCTTTATTTTCAGCTTGCATCCCTTAGGTAAAGTGACGTTGAGACATGCGGACGTCCACTGAAGAGAAACCAACCCGTACACCGAGAAAATTGATTCCATTTCGAGCTAGACTTAGACCTGTACATACTAAGAGTAAGCATGATCAAGCTGGCAATTGAGGAGGGAAGGAATAAACACTAGCGTTGTTGGGACTGGGGTAAAAATTCTACCTCTGGCACTAGGAAGGTCTCGGTTTTCTCTCTACCGGTTGTACTGAGTAGGCTTATTAGTAATAATAATAATAATAAGGCTCGGCCAAAGGGAAGGGGATTTTAGGGTAAAAAGAAAAAATACGGAAAATATGAATAATGAATGACTCCACATTGCTTTAAGCTCTGGGGTATGTAAAACACTTAACGCCTCATTCCCTTGCTGGAGCCGTGATGTCGGACTCTCAGAAGAGGATCCAGAAGACATTTACCTAAATTAAAAATTAATCCCTTTATTTCCTTCAAAGGAAGGAAACACCTGCCTCTCACTATGGAACCTGGAACCTCCAAAATGACTAAGTTAACACGGCAAGTGACTGAAACCCTTCAGAAAAAGATAGATTCAGCAACCAGGAAGCCTAATGGCGTTCCTGGATTGGTTTGTATTGCTGTTGATAGAAACTGTGATGTCCTCTTCGAGCACGCCGCTGGAAAGCGTGGCATCGAGTCTGACGAGCCAATGACCACGGATACAGTCTTCTGGATCGCTTCATGCACTAAGATTATTGTATCTATAGCGGCTCTACAGATGGTCGAGCAAGGATTACTTGCATTGGATGATGCGGAAGTGGTTGAGAAATTAGCCCCAGAGCTGAGAGATGTTAAAGTTCTAGAACAGAATGCCAATGGCCACTTGACCCTCGTGGAGAAGAAACAACGAATAACCCTCCGAATGCTCCTGTGTCATACAGGTGAGTTGCCGTCCTTGCCCTGCATGTACAGTTTTCTTATCGAAGCAACCAGCCGGGTTCGGTTACAGTTTCTCAAACGCTAAACTCAAGAAATGGTATGAGCCTATTGGCCAGGATGAGTTCTCTGGTAATATAAAAGATATTTTGTCCGTGCCTCTTGTGAATCAGCCCGGTTCAAGATGGGAATATGGTGTCAATATTGACTGGGTTGGGGAGATTATAATGCGAGCCTCAGGTCTCAGCCTGAATGACTATTTTCATCGATATATATTCCAACCTCTTGGGATAAAGGACATTAGCATGTTTCCTTCCCCTGATATGAGAGCAAGACTCGCTTATATGCACCAGAGAGGTCTTGATGGGGAAGTGAGCTTGCGAGAAGGCGGCCACCCCTTGAAGCAGCCTTTGAAAGCCGAAACCCCGGATGAGGTCAACAGAATATACAATTCAGGTGGCGCTGGATGCTTTGCCACCCCTTCTCAGTATTGCAGTGAGTTTCTTCCCCCTGCCTTAGCCACCAATCTCCCCAGGGGAAGTATTGTCAATATTGAGAATTAACCAGAGATCCTTGCCGCACTGTTGAATGATGGAAAATGCCCGAAGAGTGGAAGGCAAATTCTCAGACCCGAAAGTGTTCAGAGTGAGTCAACGCAAAGCAAGTTTTTTTCTGTTTAACACTAACGGTTGGCAAATATAGTGCTATTCGAAAACCAAATACCGCAGTTCCCTGACTTTGGCCGACAAGGGATGCCCACTGCCAAGCCATCCTTTATGAACACAGCAGCAAACTTGTATCCACAACCTCCTGAGCAGGAGCAAGGTTGGAGCCTAGGAGGCTTCTATCACACCCATGGTACCCAAACGGGGCGAGGCGCCAGGACTATCTGGTGGGCGGGGATAGCGAATCTGTTTTGGTGGGCTGACTATGCAAAGGGTATGGGGGGCTTGATTGCATCTCAGATCCTTCCTTTCGGAGGTAGGAGGTTTATATTTCAAAAAATAGTCCACCGGCCAACAACTAACCATAGAGCCTATGACTAGATGCTGATGTTTTAGCGATTCGTGACGAAGTTGAAACAACCCTCTACAACGGCAGGGCATGAATACAACCAGAGCAAATCGAGTGGGGGCCTTTGGCCTTCCCAATTTGCTCCCCAATTTGCGATTCGACAGAACTCGTATTTCTTCTCCAATCGGGGCCGAAAGCTGAGTAATCGTGATTCTGGCCCTTGGTTAAGTATGAAAGCAGCCAATTAGAAGTACGTTACTACACATGTATACGAGATTGTGGCAATTCTACTTTTTCTTTTCTTTCCCTCCTTCAGTTTTTCTCTTCATTACTCTGGGAACTTGGATACATGAAGGAAAGTCACTCTCCTAGATAACCATTATCGCCATCCATAATTACCATCATCCATAATTACCATCACCCGTGCGCAAAATCCTGTGTTGACGGAATCAGAATTTTATAATGTCGTCGTCATATGTGCCAGCCCAGATGAAAGCACTGCGGCTTACCAAGGTAAGAGGAAATTCAGAAGAGGTGAAGGAAAAAAAAAAATAGTGTTCATGTGCAGGTGGTATTCAGCAGTGCCAATGATAAGAGATTACTAACGTGGCCGTGGTCGGATATGATGTAGTACAATGAAAACTACAAGCTACAGAGAGATGTCCCAGTGCCAAAGCCAGGCTATGGTGAAGTGCTGGTGCGTGTGCACGCTTCAGGTTTCTGTCATACCGACTACCAAGTATACCAAGGCGCCTACCATACCAAACTCCCCATTTCTCCGTCCCATGAACCTGCCGGGGTGATCTCAGGGTTGGGCCCGAACGTGTCATCGGACTGGAGGGTCGGTCAGCCCGTTGGAGTGATCAACTTTCGCAATGCCTGCGACACCTGTAATGGATGCAGGTGGAGAAAGACCACAACCGGTAGACTGGACGCGCGGTACTGTGACAACAAAACCATGTCAGGAATTACAGCAGATGGAGGATTCGCTGAGTACATGGTTACAGACGCTAACTGCCTCGTTCATCTCCCGGACGGGCTGTCTTTTGAGCAGGCAGCTCCTTTAATGTGTGCGGGTGTATGAATTTCCCTGTCTGCTGTGAAGCCTATTGACGATTAGGTTGAGTTGAGAGCTAACGTCAGCTGTTTAGGCAACCGTGTGGAACGCCCTCCGGCAGGCAGATCTGAAAGAAGGAGATTCTGTAGCGATTGTTGGCATTGGCGGTTTGGGTGTTTTGGGGATTCAGTTTGCGAAAGCGATGGGCTACCGAACGGTTGCCATCGATAACCGTGAAATTGGTCTGCAGCTCGCCGCCAAAGCCACCCTAAAGTCCGACCTCGTTGTGGGATACAACGATCCGGAAGCGACAAAGAAGATCTCCGAGTTTACGGATGGTATTGGTTTGACCGCGGTGGTGGTATGTACGGACAATGTGCCTGCCAGCAATTGGAGTATCAATCTGCTGCAACCACGTGGTACCTGTGTCGTGCTGGGTCTTCCAGACGAAGGCTATCGGTTCGATGCGTTCGCACTGGTATTTAGAGAGATAATAATCAAGGGATCGTTGCATGCACCTCGGGATGCCGTGGAGGAAATGCTCCAGGTTGTTGTAAAGCACCAGATACTCAGCCATTTGACGACAGTCCGACTGGAGGATGCAGAGGCCCTTCCTGAAAAGGTAGCCGCCCATGATTTTGAAGGAAGATTGGTTGTTTTGATTGACTAGCAAACACCCCTGTTTCCCTTGAGCGATCATATCTCAAAATGAGCACGTCAATTGTTCCACAACATGCGAGTCAAGCTAGTCACTGGGTGTCTGTAGACAACAACGCACTCTACCGATAGCGTTTTAATACACATAGCAAAACCCTCTCTTTTCCCAATCTGTAAGATCCGTCTGCAGCCAAGACCTCTGGGTTTGAACGTTCCAGTCGATTCTGACTTTGATTCTCAATGATGCAGCCGACTGCGTAGGCGGCCAGGAACACGATGGCTATGATCTCAACCCCAAGGATCGTATTATATAGACTGTCGGATAGTTGGGAGCCTCGGAGCTCAAGAACACGTGAGGGTCGACGGTCGTCGCCGCACAGTATGTGACAAAGATGCGTGCGTTGACTGTTAGCCTCTTGGTGTTGACAGAGACATTGACCATTGGGGGAGAGACAATACTGGACGTAATAAGCAGATCAATTGGGTGGAAAGGAAAAAGACATATGGGGTGTAGAATATGTGGGAGCTCTGACGCTAGCGAAATACCACACTATATTTATCCTTTTTTTACTTATTCCTATGAAGCAGAACTGGGTTTCACCGCCCATCTTCTGACGTGAAGGTCCTCCCCGGCTGCGCCTTGTGAGCCTGCTAACAACCTCAGTGGTGAACTTCATGTCCACGGCAACACATTGTTTGATCTCATACCATGTGGAGTGGATTTGTCTATAATAATATAATCTAATCTCGGTCATTATATGATAGAGCTGGTGTAGCTCACGTGTGTCGGATTGGTTGTCTTAAGGTCTAAATCATTATTATTGTTGTAAGATATGGCGTATAGCTGGCGTATAGCTAGCGCCTTGGCAAGCGTGCGGTGGTTTTAACCCCTGAAGACCTCTCCATGTTCCTGTATCTATTCAGGCAAGATACTGCTCAATCTACGTCTTGTCTCCTTTCGAATGCCTTCTTTCCCTGAATTCAAAACAATTATTATTATTATTATTATTATTCCTCTCAGGCTGTGCGCGGCCGTGGGCTGCATGTAGCCTTCTGAGCTAGTCTATCCTGACATAATCGGCTATATACACGTGACTTTCACACTTTGTTGAGCATACTGCCGTCCGCACCTAGCGACCCCGCTTAGTCATCGTTTATGTAAGCTAGATAATTAGATAGATTGGCCATCCCGGCCACCCCTAGCAATACAACACACATCGCTTCCACAGATTGGGGGGGGAAGTAGGTTCGTAGACATAGATTACTCAATCAATCAAAATTTAACGGAACGATCAATAGCCTTTGAAGGTTGGACAATGGAGAAAGTGACTTTGTGGCTAGGGAGTGGATCATCTCCAATTTGCCAAGTAATCTCTAAAGCGTCAAGCTTTGGTACCCCCATCGCTAACGTCATCGAATACCCACCCCGTAAGGAGTATTTAGAGTCGAAACCTCTGACTCAACTATCTTCACTGCAAACGCTGTCATACTTTCTTATCCCTGCCGGATATATTCCCTTTTCCTCCCGAATATTCTCTCGTCAGAATGTCATCGCTGACCTATGTCAACGAAGCTGGTGCTGGCCAAAAGCATAGCGACTTGTGCCACTACTCTCAAGCTGTTCTCCTTCCCAGAAGCATCGTGAAATGTTCCGGACAGGGAGGCTGGACTAATTCAGGCGACCTCGACGCCGAAGATGTTCGCGGGCAGGTTGACCTGGCTTTCGAGAATGTCGATCGGGTACTTCAGGCCGCTGGTTTGAAAGGGTGGGAAGACGTCTACCTCGTCCGCTCCTACCACCTCGATATGGAATCTTCGTATGACTACTTTGTCGAAAAGCTCAAGACACGTATCCCTAGACACCGCCCTGTTTGGACTGCTATCGCTGTTCCTCGCCTCGCCTTCCCGTCTATGTTGATTGAGATCGAGGTAGAGGCCTTTAACTCTCGATCATAGAAACAGAAAAGTGCAAATATCTTGAAATTGTGGTGGGTTCTAGCTTCGCTTGGTTCGAGAAGTAACATCAAATAACATAAGATTGGGTTTAGGGAAAGGGTTGAGCACAATGCCACACGGCTTCAAGGGGAGGCAGGGTACACGGTCTGTCTCAAGATAATCCTTGGTTGGATGTGCAATCTGGCCTGCTTAACAGGCCATCTCGAGCTCAGGAGCTGCGATTGTACTCTGTGGGTTTCTCCACACAACAAGATCTTATCCAAAATTTCCTTTGACCACTTGTATATATTTCAAATTCATGAGAGAAGCATTAGCCTCATGAGGACAAGGCCAAGAGATGAGAAGATCGGAAGGTAGTTATAGTAGGTTACTACAAACGTGATCATCGTACGTGTGCCGAGTGGATGATCACGTGAAATCGGAAGTTCATCGGAGTGGGCTCGAATATAATAACTTGGATCAAATCTTTGCGTGCGTGTCTGCTTGTACGAAGGTCTGAATATCTAATTCAGCAAAGATGCTCAACTAAACACATAAAGTCCGACAAGTTTGAGTTTGGAGATACCGTACCCGATCACCTGCCGCACGATTTTCATCTATACACCGACTTTTTCGACATATTGGAAAAGACCACAACATGATCAATATGAGCTCAATTGAAGCAGCTCTTAAAGCAATTGAATCCTTGGAACCAGGGAAAAAGATCAATTATATAAAAATTGTCAAAGATTATGGGGTTGATCGGTCAACTCTATCAAAATTTCACCGTGGCGTACAGGCTCTCGTCAAGACCAGTATGAAAATCAACAAATTCTCAACAACCAGCAATCGAGAAAACTTATAAAATGGATAAATAAGCTTACTGAGCGTGGCTTACCACCATCCTTATCAATGTTGCGAAACTTCGCAAAGGACATCACTGGAATCAAGCCTGGGAAAAGCTGGCCAAACCGTTTTTTGAAAAAATATGAAAATGAGCTTGTTTCTCATTATACTACTTGAATTGATTCTTCACTCAAAAAAGCTGATTCTGCATACAAGTATGCACTGTACTTCGAGCTTATGGCCAGGAAGATCAAGGAATATGATATTGAACCTGGAGATATCTACAACATGGACTAAAAAGGTTTTCTCATTGGTGTAATATCAAAACGCAAAAGAATCTTTTTCACGTCGACGATATGAACAAGGGGTCTTCAAGCAACGTCTACAGGATGGAAATAGAGAGTGGATTACCACAGTTGCGTGCATTTGCGCAGATGGGTCACCTCTTTCACCTGGTCTTATATATCAGGCTGTGTCTGGAAAGATCCAAGATACCTGGCTCCAGGATTTTAATCCTAATGATCATCCATGCTTTTTTACATCATCAGCTAGTGGCTGGACAAATGATGAGCTGGGATATGCATGGCTTACTACTCTATTTGATCGAGAAACAAAAGCAAAGGCACGAAGACGTTGGCGGCTTCTAATACTTGATGGTCATGGCTCTCATGTCAATATGAAGTTTATTAACTTCTGTGATGTAAATAGGATTCTTCTTGCTATTTATCCTCCTCTATCAACGCATAGTTTGCAGCCTCTTGATGTCGGCCTTTTCAGTCCTCTTTCTCAGGCATATAATGATGAATTAGAACATTTTATGCATGATTATCAAGGACTCAGCCATATTACAAAGCAGGATATCTTTAGGCTGTTTTGGCCGAGCTGGAATAATGCTTTTTCAGTGAAAAATATCAACAGTGCATGGAGATCTGTTGGTCTACATCCCTGGAATCCAGAGATTGTTCTGGTACGCTTTACCAAGAAAGAAGAAGAAAGACCCTCTTCTAGCGAGTTCTCACAATCTGTTTTAAAGGCAGAAGACTGGCATCAGATTAAGAAGCTTCTTAAGCAGGTTGTTTTCGATGTTTATGATCAAAATGTCCAGAAATTGAATGATACAATCATTTATCTTTCTACTGAGAATATCCTTCTCAAATTACAGCGTACAGGCTTTGAAAACGCCTTACAGAATGAGGAGAAGAAGCAGCAGCGAGGAAAGCCATTACAGCTTCAACTTCAGGCTCCAGAAGATGGTAATGCTATCTTTTATAGTCCAAAAAAAATTGCACAAGCACGCAAGCCTCAAGTGGAGAAGGATGAAGCTCTACAACTTGTTAGAGCTTTGAAAGAGAATGATAAGATACGTCGGCAGCAAGAGAAGGAAGAGAAGTAGAGCTTTTAATAAGCGTGAGCGGGTTATAGAACAGGAGGAAAAACAACACCAAAAAGAGGAGATAAAGGCTGCAAAACAAGCTGATATACAACTCCAAAATGATATCAAGCAGGTTAGTAAAGATAAGAGAAAGAGAAAGGACCTTACTGCAACTGTTGAAGATATGGCGTATAGCTGGCGTATAGCTGGCGTATAGCTAGCGTCTTGGCAAGCGTGCGGGGGTTTTAACCCCTGAAGGCCTCTCCCTGTTTCCTGTATCTATTCAGGCAAGATACTGCTCAATCTATGTCTTATCTCCTTTCCAATGCCTTCTTTCCCTGAATTCACAACAGCAACAAAAAAAATAGAAAGATATTACTATTAAAATCAATAATACAGTTGAAGAGGCGTCTATAGCTGTAAATAGTCGAGGACGGCAAATACGGCTTCCACAACGTTTCGGGGAACAGAAAAATTAGTTATATAGCTCTTTTCAATTGCATATTTTACTCCATCAGAATAACTAATTATTCAGTAGATCTGCTGTGGCTGTATAGCTTCATTTCTACGCTTGTAGTTGAGTCGAAAATCGTGCGTCAGGTGATCGGGTACGGTAGTTGCCACCGCCACTGGAGAACATTTACCTCCATCACCTCCAACCCACTATCGAGAGTCCTACAGGTAGATCAGCGCACATCCTTTAGATTTTGATTGACGCGTTTTTAAAGTCCATATAACTGCCTGACCTAGTGTCAAGCCTGTTGTCTCCTAATCCGCCACTCGCCTAGCGCCCGGCACGCGTCGAGATGCGTCACCGTGATGGCATGGCAAAATCCTATACCAGATGGTTCTCTACAGACTGCTTTATTTGAATCCACTGCTGCAGCTACTGCTAGAGCTGCTGAAGACCAGAAGATCTTCAGCCCCATAGCAGCGTTCCTTGACCAGCACCGACGCCTGAACTCCAGCCTGACTCCCGCCTCTTTGTACGCCTCCCACCCGACCATATTGCCAAAAATATGGATGCCTTTGCGATCTATGACAGCCTCCGCACCAACCTAGTCAAGAATAGCAAAGTACTCAAGGGTGTCCAATCTATCAAAACTGGATTTGCCCTTCTGCCCGCATCCCCAGATGCCCTCTCAGCTCTAGAGGCTTAGAAGAAGGCTATCTTTGTCTTCTTTAATATCTATTAAATTAAACATAGTTCCTACTAGACCACTTATCGAGTTACTAATATTCCAAGGAAGGTTGGTAGACTTACAACAAACTAGTATTCTATAATTCTTATTAATTTTAAGATATTATTTACTAAAATTGCTAAAGCTACTAGTTTAATTTTAGTTATTATAACTAAAACTGCTGCTAGTGCTGCTAATATAAATACTATCTTATTAAGTTGGTTTATCAACTTCTCTGAAACAAGCAAGGCCACGCTTCCTATACAACTATCCTTATTTGGCATGATCACTAATGCCCAGCCCCTGACCAGAAAGATAAAGATTATTTTATATAATCACTGCTAAAAGTGGTATAATTCTAGATCATGTGCTCGCCCCTCCTGCTGCCGCCTATATGGCTCTACACAACACACCGAGGAGCGTCATACCAACCACTGCTCTGTTCCAGCCCCGCATGTTTGCCCTCCAAGATGCCTCCACTGCCATGATCCTCACCCAGCAGACTTTGAACAGTGTCTACTTTGTTTCAGCAAGTCAGGTTCTCATTGCACTAAGGCCTAACAGGCTGAGATCTGCAAGATCTGTTCCTTGAACGTAGTCAAGACTCGCTTGGAGAGCAAGTGCTGTACTCAGGCCCCTGCAGCACATGAGGCCCCTCAGGATCAAGATATAACTTCTGATATTTAATCTACATTCTCTCCCCCCCGCCCAACCACCCCCACCACAGGGACTGGCAAACTCCCCTCCGGTCACAGCCAGGGCAGTACGCTTCGCCACACCAAAAATAACAACTGGTTCGACATCCTGATGCAAGAAAACATATAATGTTTCAAAACCATCTAAAGAAGGAGACACTTTCAATACTTCAAATAAATATAGGCCGCGCGGCCACATCTCATGAAATTGCTCTATTCCAAGCATATTCCAATGATATCGACATTATTCTGACACAAGAACCATATACTATATTCAATAATCTTACTCATAAAATCACTAAAAAACACCTATCGTACGAATGCTTCTCCCCGACAGACAGCTGGAAAATAAGTGGCTAACCACGAGTCCTTATCTATATCTAGAAAAAAAATATATATATAAACCTTCTAACTCCATCCTAATATAGTAGACCAAGAGACTCTATTAGACATTCCCCTACTCCAGATCTCTGCACGATCAGGGCAGTCGGCCTTGATATATAACATTTATAACGCCCCTGCTGGCCCGAACTCAATCAGGCCTGGCATGGCTATATAAGTTCTTATAAATCTACTAGATATATACTTTTCTTAATCTATTTTACTAGTTGATGACTTCAACCTTCTACATAGTAGATGGCAGCCTTCACTTAAGCGAGGCTTTTCCACCCCTGCCCAACCTTTATCTGAATAGCTAGACAGGCTTGGGCTGGTATTCATCTCTGAGATAGATACCCCTACACATGATAAAGGCAATGTTTTGAACCTTGTCTTTGCCTCAAGCTCTTTGGCTCTTGTTAAAATCTTTATTAGAATTATAATCTATCTAGATGCTACATCAGACCACCACCCACTTCTAACTATCATGCCTTGGGGCCAGAGATATGCAGAGCCATCGCAGAGACTAAAGTTCACCACTTTAGACCACACCCACTTCCAGAGTGTGAGACTGTATGTGAGAAAGCGTGGTAAAAATGTATTAATAGTATTGATACAAGACTAATCGCTGGTTTTGGGTAACCAGCTCCTCTTCTGAGCCTATATAACCTCCGTGGGTCACATGCCCGTTACCAAAATACCGATATGCGTGCCTGAGGAACCAATATAGGGACGAGCCCTAACACATCTATGTGGCCTAAGGCACATATACTGTTTTGATACTATTCTCCTGACACAAAGTCTCCTCACCTCAAATCTAGACGGTATCAGAAATACAGCAGAAACAGTAGAAGAACTAGATAATCTTGTAAATAAGATTATCTTAGCTATATACAATACATACATCACCTCTGCAACCAGGTCCCTGCCTCAAGGAGGAACTATGTTACGGATCATTCCTAGGTCATATGATCGTACTCTTGGGCCAAAAAGACCACTATGTCAGCCGTCAAGGCTGACATGCCTAGGACCAATACATATAGTAGCGCACATAGTTGACTTAACCGTAACATCCCTATCCAGGCTTAATCTTGAACTAGGTCCAGGGACACCTAGATTAAATAATTAAGATAATATTTACTAATATTAAAACAATCTTTCTTATTTATTATATAATCTTAATATCTATACTTTACTAGGAATCAGAACTTCTGATAGCTGAAGTTAAGCTAGATTATATAGTTGTCTCTACCACAGTCCACCACTACCTACTATCACAGGCCTTCTTCTTGACTACAGCAGCTATGTAAACGCGCTAAAGTCCCCTATTCGTACATAGAACTAGAACCAGCAGCTAGTTAGAGACACCCAGGGCTTACCCCCTGGTGGCCTTTGCCCCAATCGGGGATGGTGGGTCACGCGCCCTCGGCGGTGAGCCACGGCCGTAAAATACAATCATCATCATCATCATCACCTCCAACCACCTCCAACTTGAATTGATTCGCGCCTTTGTTCACACTACACCATCACATGCTTGGCGTAGAATCTATCATGGATGGACATTTGGGGCAAGTTACGGAAGGCATCTCAACGGGCAGGAAAAAACCTAGAGTATGCCCTTATTGCAGGCGTTCCTTCCGGCGCTACGAACATCTCCAAAGACATCTTCGAATTCGTTAGTGCAGCAACCCACGAAATAAACTGCTAATCGTCAAGGCTGAAAGAATTCAAATTCCAGACACAAATGAAAAACCGTACAAATGTGATTGCGGTGCTTCTTTTAGCCGGCGGGATCTTCTGAAGCGTCATCAAGGCATTGGCCACGTCCCGATCGCCCCATCAGCGCCGAATCCCTCGCCCACCGTCGTCCATGATATCAGCAACGTCCAATCGCGAGCAGAATTCTCTTATATTGGTATCAGCGAATCTTTGTCGGAGCCGACAGACTCCCAAAATACCACAACTGGGTCAATCGGCCAGGATGGCCCACTTGGCGATGAACAAATTGAAGGTATGCTATAGTGCAACTTCATAGTAACATTACATGGAGTGCTGGATAGAAGACAAGATATTTGACTACCAGGCTTAAACATCTTCTAAATGTATGATGTATTACAGGAAACCCGCTATTCAGTTCCCAGGATCTCCTGGTCCTCCAAGACCTAGAAATGTTCTGCAACAACCTGGGGCCGAATAACGAGTGGTATCTCCCGTCTGACCCTAGCATTGTACAAATCTTTGCTAGGGATTCTGACTCGAGCGCCCTGCCAACGCTGTTCACCGTACAGCCTCCCAATGAACATCCGTCAGGGCCAGAACAGATTCTGAGCAAGCTCCCTACCGAGAGAGAAGCCGTCGGTAAGCTTTGTTATACATTTGAATCATGACATGAACAATCTAAGCATTGATTACAGCGGAATTTGGAGTTCTGACGTTCCCAATCCTGACTGTCACATATCAACATCGAGAACGACTTCGCCAGGCGCTGATGCTGTGCCACTCTTCTGAAACAACTAGCAGTCTACCGTCCTGTCACTCACTGTCACGGTTTGCTAATGGATTTTTTGATGGTTTTTATCCGCATCTGCCAATGGTGCATATTCCAACATTCACGATCACCGAATGTGAGCCAGAGGTTCTCTTGGCCATGTGTGCTCTCGGTGCTGAGTTTCGGCACGAGAATCGAAAAGCGGTGATACTGTTCCATGCGGCTAAAGACGTACTCCAGCAAAAGGCGCGTGAAAAAGAATGGTCGGAGGTTGAAAGAATTGCTGGCACAGTGGAGGGGAATGCAACCTATTTACACCAACAGGCACCCACTCCTAGTCATGACACATTGCGATATCGTAAAACTATGAGTGAGGCGCGCTGTGCTTTTCTACTCATTGCGTTTGCAGCCTGGCAGTGCGACGAAACTATAGCTCGAGAAGCCTTCAATCTCCAGAGCTTCTTGGCTAGATGCGTCAGAGAATGTGGACTAGAAGAGGCCGAACAGCCCTTAAATGCCAATACTGCTGACTGGCATTTTTGGATACAGGAAGAGACAGACAGAAGAGTAAAACTGTTCTCCTTTGCCTTTCTAAACCTCCAGTCGATTGTGTTTGACACGTCACCGGTCATCCTGGCTGGTGAAATCAATGTTCGTCTTCCGTGTAGCTGTCTCGAGTGGATTGCTCCGAATGAACAGAAATGGAATCTTGTTAGGAGGAGGCCTGATCATCGAGAGCAAATGCTGTTTCAAGATGCTCTCTGTCATGTCATGAAAAATCCCCAAGATCCTAGTTCAAAAGACACACAACCGGTACCATCTCCTTTGGCAAACTATATCCTCATACATGCTATCATCCAGAGGATTTTTCTTGCATATCATCTTATTGGGCCATATAATGACATGAATAACGTTCTGATGAATGGACAAAAGGATATAATGCGGTAAGTGAATCAGCCTGTTCATCAATTACTGCTTTCTAAACCCGAAACTCATTAGTCCTTCCTACCAGAAATGCCCTTCACGCATGGACCTCTCTATGGCAACGAGCCCCTGAATCGAGCCTGGATCCTCGAAATCCGAATGGCCCTGTGACGTTTACCTCAACTGCGCTACTCGGTGTTGCGTATATTCGCCTTAGCTTCAATCTGGGTTCGTATAGAATCTTTCGATCCCGCAACAGAAAGGAAATTGCAAACCGACTTCTACAAATACCCCGCTTACCACCCGGTCCTCACCTTCTTCCAGCAACCTTGCATGCCACGCATGCCCTCAGCATACCAGTCAAGTTAGGAGTAAATTTTGTGGCCCGAAGCCATGCCTTTGTGTGGAGCGTGCAACACTCTCTCTGTGGATTGGAGTTTGCAATCTTCCTCAGCAAATGGTTATATTGTATCGCTGACTGCCAGACCCGAAGACCTCTGGATGGTACGTACCCTCTTCCTTAAGAGTCTCTATATAATTTTCCAGCATTCCTTAAAGATTGGGGTTTTTAGCTAATGTCTAATCCTAGAACATGAAGCGCGGCTTGTGAGTTGGATTAGCGATATTGTCGAAGAAGGACGAGCATCAGGAGACAGTGATTTTTGGCCTAGAGCTTCAAGCCCGTCTGATTGTGCTTACCTTGGTTTTGCGGTCGTAAAGCTATGGGCCCGCCTGATTAGGGGAAACGAACAATGGTCATTGCTTAGAGTTGTTGGTGATGCGCTTGATATTTACGCCAACACTCTTGAGAAAAACTTTATATGTCCCGGGATGGCTACATCAGGGCCAACCTAGACTATTTCTATATATACATCCGTGATAATCCACATCATTCTCAACAGCGGCTAATCAATAGTGTTGATCGAACTTCGATCTTAGTCGCAATGTCTCCCCGTAGCGATAAAGAACGTGGATCCCGATGCCACAGCCGACAGTCAACCCGGCCAAGACACTGCATCCCGGGCCAATCCCCAAGTTCTCGTAAAGTGGCCGCGAGAACATGACAGCACCACACGCGAAGGCACTGCGCGTAAAATCAGTAGCAGCAAACACGCTCGCTGCATAGTGTGGATAGCATGCTGGCACATAGAGGAAAACACACTGCATCAGGATGAAAACACAACCCGGGTAGATAACAATCCCGATAGTAGGAACGATCCAATGGACGTTGGGCCTTGCCGCCCAGCCGAAAAGAAAAAGCCCAATTGAAGGCCCGAAGCATGCGAAGAGGGCGGGGGCCAAAACATTTTCAGGTTTTGCAAGGCCGCCGCTTTGGGCTTTGGGCGTATACACGCGGTGGATATAAAGATTATAGGTCAAGAAGGAAATGATTGATCCGACCACAACGGCGAGAAAAGCGGCTCCCATCTCTCCCAGGTTAAACCTGTATATTCCTTGATAGACAATTGGAAACGCTTCAAAAAAGGAGTAGAAAATGCCATAGGTGAGCGAGGTGTAGCAGTTTAAGAAGAAGATAGCCGGGTCCAGGAGTGTTATTTTCGAGGGGATAAGCAGAGATTCACGGACGACAACATGGAAGGAAGTGTCCCCTTGGAGAACATCAGCCAATGTCTGGTACTTGCGCGTTCCAGATTTGTCCCTCTTTTCGAGACGTCGGGCGCGTCGGTGTAAGATAGTAGCAGAGCTAGTTTCGGGGAGCAGTAGAAGGAGAATGAGAATAGTAGCGGAGGCGATCAGGATTTCCCACATAGTGAACCGCCAGCCAAGAACTGGGATAGCAAACCCAGACACTAATACGCCGATAGGAGGCGCGCAGAAGACGGACAGCACCCAGGTTGCCATCGCATGAGGTAAGATTTCGGGCGAGTAAATGTCCGCAATTGAGGCGCCACCAGTAGCCAGACAAGGGCTTCCAAAGAATCCTTGGAAAAAGCGAAGGAAGTGAAAACTAATGGTAGACGGGGCAAAAGCGGTAGGTATGCTTAGAACGCAGTAGAAAATGAATGATATAACGTACGGAATGCTGCGGCCTATGCGAGGAATTTCACTAAGAGGACTGAAGAACATGGGCCCAGCACCGTAGCCTAGGCTGGAGCAAAAGTTAGTAACACGAACAAAGAAAATAATACACGAACGCGGCTTAGACTTACACGTAAAGTGATAGTCCTAGAGAAGCTTCAGCTTTGCTAACATGGAACTCCTTACTAAAAGCACTTTCGCTCGGGGTGTAAATCGAGGCGGCCATGTACACCACAAAGCTGTAGGCACCGATGACCCCAAGAACAAATGCTTTCTTCATCTGGGGCCAGTTATGAGGGTCCTCTTCGTCATCCGCAGAATACCACTCCACGCGAATGGTGCTTTCATTGTGAAACTGTATGGTGTTATCGTTGATTCTCTCTCCCCAGCTTGCATTCTCTTCCGGGTATGTCAACCAAGATGGTCTATAAAATAGACGCAGAGTCTGCCCGAGGAAGCTATCTCGTAGCCAATGAACAGGCATTTAGCTGACAGGGATCTTTCTCTTGCGAAAATGGACATAAGATTGGTGGAAGTATAGAGTCTATACAGACTTGCGGAACTCAAGCGTCTGGTCAGAAGAATGGTTGAGAACAGGCCTGTCGGCTTGAGTTCACATTTATATCAGATAAATACTATGTTATTATTTAATCGGGAGGGATTTGTCATATTGAATTGATAACGGCCAAATCTCTCTCCATAGAGGCGTTATTGGAGATGATTGGAGGTAGTACCTCCACAACCGCCAAGAAGAAAAACTAGTCGTGAAGTAGATCAGCTCCATACAGTGTCGGGTTATCGTCGTGATACTTTTACCTCAGCTAGCCAGCACTTGACCCCTGCCTGCGAGCACATCTGCTCTATGCTCTCTGAGTGGTGAAAAGATGCATTATACATCACTATCACAGAGTTCGGTTCAGGCCATTTCCCACAGTGTTGAAGCAGCCCCTCGGTAAAATCCTCCAAGTATGTATACCTAATTGGATTGGATCATACAAAGCACTGTGCTTGCTATTGCTGCTTGGGTTTCGATAGGGTTCTGACCACTTTAATCGCTGAATACGGCCAGTCGGGCTGCGGAGCTCAACTGTAATAGGGAGGATTTCAGCAAGCAGATCACACTCAGACATTACTTTTCGTGAGTAGTGAAAAGGTGTCCGCTTGGCATTGTCGGGTTGGAGTCCTGGTTGACGAGTTTGGCCACGCCTCATGAGGGCTAATTGATCCAAATAGAGCCGTTGCCGTTGGTTTTCAAGTCAACGTCGCTGTTGATGATGTTTTAGTATTAGGCACATTATAAGAAAAGGATACTTACTAGTCTTTATTAAGCGCCGATCGACGACAAGCTCGGACAGTAATATTGTTAGGATATCCAGCTTTGTGTCCAAGCACAGCGAATGATTTACTGCAAGCGTCCGCGCCTCTTGCTCTCCCAGTGGAAGCTTTGATAGATTGCTTATCTTATAAATAAAATATTAAAATATTTAGTATATCAGACCTGAAATAAACTATATTAATAAACTTGTCATCCCCTTTCTAGAGAGTACTGTTTAGTAACTCTATTGTGTCTCGAATCTCATCTACAGATTTATAATTATAAAAAGCTTGATTAGCTAATATTATAAAAAGAAAAAATATTAAAAGATTAAGAAAAATTAGAATCTCTTTAGTATATTTCTCATAGAAACCATGAATTAGAAGATTTAATTATTATTTTCTCTAGAATCTCTTGAGATAGTCTTGGTGGTAGTTGAGGACAAGTATAATTTCATCTTCAACCCATTTAATATTAAGTTGAAAATACTGTGGTTCAATTAGCATACTGAGGGAAATAGGAGGATGTTCATACTTTATAACACATCATTATCACAGCCGCTCTCAGAGTCTCCGCTTCTTGATCCCCTCGCTCACAGGTCAGAGTTTGATAAGCTATAAACTTGTATATCTCTCCTGTTCTAGCCGATGTAAAATAATACAAGAGTATTAATATACTAAGTTCTACTCATGTCCTTTTTGGATACTTCCCATGGTATTTGTAGGAGTCCTAACACCAAAAATATTTCTTAATAATTTTAAGATTGTTACATGAAAACCTATCTCTTGATGTCTAAATATCTAGAATTTTTATTAACTATTTTAGATTCTTCTTAAGCTACTAGAAAATTAGTAAGTTTACTTGTTTTTATTAAGAACAAGTATACTAATCTCTTTAATTGTCATACTGACGTGTTCTGGAACATGGTAACTTCTCCGCCGGGCAAAACCAGCATCCAACTCTCTCCGCATGTCTTCAAGAGTGCTTAGAACTGGGATTTTGTCTCTATTAGAATAATCTTTTAAATTTCTTGCCAAGAACTCCATAAATCCTTTGTATATTTGGATATCTGGTGGGGATACAGCACCAGGATAGTTTGTGACAAATCTGGGCCTAATCAGCAGTAGCTAACCACATGCAAATAGACAATTTCCTACATATCAAAATAAATCAGGCTTGGTCATATTCTTTCTCAATACAATCAAGAATAGATCACTATATTTTAAAATTATTATAACTATCAAGTTCAATTGTTCTGAAGCCTTCGGGTAACATGGCGGCTAACAACCCGGGGTGCAGGTGTAGGGTATAACTGCCACTCGCAGATACACACAGTTTCTGCTCGAGGACAAAACGTGGTGAGATAAAGCGAAGATAGAATAAAAGACTAACAGCCATGTGCTGTTAAATATAAAGGCTGCTACAACATAAGTGCAAATGCTTAAATATGCGTTCTGATCCTTCGGGTGAAGATTATTCAGGCCCCTGAAGGAAGCCCTGAAGAGCCAGCGTAAAGCAGCGGCACGCCCACGAGGGGGCTTGGGTGAGCACGGTCATACTAATGCTGTTGTATGTTATTTTCATGCTTTTCTTTTTTGTCTTTGACGTTTTATGCTTTGCAAAATGCCAAAAAAGGTCGTTCTCCATTAATTGGATGACCATCTGTGTGGCAAACAGAGGCATAGAGGCCGAAAGCTACGGACAGCTAATGGGTCATGGAATGGTCCTCATCCAGCATTATGTATTGAAGGAATGTACGTTGAAAGATGCATCTCAGATCACTCCGTCCTTTGTCCTTACTTTCTTAATGCCTGATCTCTTTCCTATCTTATGGTACAACATCCAGTACTATCCTTCAAGGGCTACGATATTTGTATCGTCAATGACTCGCCACATATACCACATGAACAGACTCCTTCGCAACCAGTCAGCTAGCTTTCTAGGTTAAGATTGGGCACTTCTCCACGTACTTATATGGTGCAAATTTGGCGGATATATCCAGCATTTCCTGCTCCGTCATATATTTCCACTTACCGCTCTTTGACTTCAACTTGGACACATCCTTGCCCATAAACGCTGCTAGCCCCCTCCTATATTTTAATCAAGTGGTCAGCACATATGGTCGGGAAGAGAGAAATCAGACCAGCAAGGCTTCATCGCCAACAATGGGTACATACTGGACAGACAAGTCACCAAATGAGAAGACATCGATACGTTTCAACCCAAAGCAAATAAACATCTCAACAGTCCACTTCCCCAGCCCACGCACCGCTAACAGCTTCTCCAGGACCTCTTCATCGCTCGACTGATTCAATATTTCCGGACTGAGCTCACCGCTCGCGAATTTCGCTGCAAGTCCCTGGATAAACTCTGCCTTCCGTTGAGACAAACCAGCCGTGCGCAGAAAGGGTATATCAGCCGCCGCAACCTGAGTCGGGGTCGGGAAGGGAGGATCTACGGCAGCATCATCGTCTTGAAAAAGTGCAATGAACCTCCTCTGGATGGTGGCTGCGGCTGCCCCGGAAACTTGCTGGCTAATAATGCTGCTCGTGAGAGCGGTAAAAGGGTCCATGATCGTCGCAAGGCTCTCTGGAGAGAATAGTTTGCAATGGTGTCTTTTGATGAGTGCCTTGAAACGGGCATCTACCGCGATGAGGTGGGCGCAGGCGTCGTGGAGGAGCGTAGCGGGTGTTGCGCCGGCAGGGAGGACGACAGCAGGCAGGGCGGGAAATGCGAACGATTCATCTGCTGCTTTGGATGAGCTTTTCTTTTTCGGGCTCTGTTTCTCATTTGTTACGAGTATGGCCTTTTTTGTCACATCGGCTGATTTTGGGGGTGGCTTTTTGGAAGCTCGCTTCGTCTTGGGTGGCATTGGATGGGCGCTTGAAATCTCCGCGATGATCAGCTCTTTGGAGATAGCTAACGTGGCATTTTCGGAATTCTTAACAATCCGACGTGCTTTGGAAACTTTTATGCTGTTTTCCGCATCAGCCTGTCGCTTGAGCGCACTTCTCGTAACGCGGGTGGACATAGTTGTTACAGCGCTCGAGGCGATAAATGTAAAGGGCGGAAGGTTGTGAGAAAACAGGGGGGATAATACATAGTTAACTAAGCAAAAAGAATAAATCTGGCAACTTAGCACTAGCTACAGTGGAGGCATTTACCTGCGATTAATCAAATCTTGGCAGTAGTCTAGATTGGAAGGATAATTAGGGCTAGGCCACTGTCATCCTGCATTAGGCATCGTCCCTTACTGTCCGAATGTCACCTGCTCATTTCAAAGCCCTAAGCCAGTTCAGGTCTGGCGCCTGTTCAAATTTTTGTCCACGTCATGAAACACATAACACGTAGATTGTCTGCTACTCGAATTACAAAACACGAGAAATAAGATACAATTGATGAGCTATCCCTAGTACAGAATGTTGGTCATTTCACGATGGAATTCCAGGGCCGTAATGTTCGGATACTTGGCCGGCGACTTCTCAGTCACGAAGTGGTCAATAGGCCCCACCGAAACCGACCGATGGGCCTTGAAGAAGAAAACAGACGAGTAGCGCTCCGGAATATAACCTTGCTCAACATGGGCCAAACTAGGCGGAACATTCACCTGGTGAACGCCAGCAGTCACCTTCGCATTGGTCCAGCGCGTGAACGTGTCACTGGTGTTGACAACCAATTCGTTATCATCCGTGGGGCGAACGGGTACAAAGGTGAAGGGCTTGCTGCGATCTTCACACTCGAGTCCACCCAGACCATCTTGGAAAAGTAGTGTGATAATCCCAAAGTCTGTATGGGGCCATGCACGCTTGATAGTCCCTGTCTTCAATCGATCAACTGATACAGGGGGGTAATAGAGCATGCGCAGTTCAGACGCAGCGGGCTCGCATCGCTCCACGAGCGAGTTCTCGGGCATTTCGAACCCAACTTCGCATGCTCGCATGATATTCAGGGATGCCTCTTGCGCGAGAGCGAAGTAGCGCTCGATGAATTCTTGGTAGCCAGGGAGGTCCTCGTTAGGGAACTTGTTTGGGAATTCGCGGTCACCGGGAGGGCCACAGTCGAAGTGTTCCTTTTGTATGTTTGCATATTAGCAATTCACTCATCTTTTGATTGATGCTACTATAGTGAAACAACTATAGGGGTAGGTGGAATACCTTTTCATCCAAAAGCTCGCCTTTACCCTTCGGTGCGCGTTTGGCATTCTCCTTACGGAGTTTGGCAGTTGTCTCGAGACCCTTCCTACTCCATCCCCGCTGCGGATCGGGACTCGGTGGGTGCAGGATCTTTGCCTTCTGTTCTTCAGACATCTGGAAGAACAACCGGCCCTGTCCGAGAAAGGTTTCTTAGTCAGTTCTGTGCGTTTGTCTCAGTCCCAAAGGAAGAAAGGTGCTGGAAAAGTACTTACCCAATGCCATATTTCTTGCACAAACTCCTTGGGAATTCCGTGATTCTTGATTCTAACAAAGCCATGCTGGACGAAAGAGTCGACAAGTTCCTTGGCTGCGAATCGCTGCTCCTCAAGTGTTCCATGAAGGAAGAGACCAAGGTCCACCAAGGGAAGTTGGAAAGGTAGCTCTAGGGCAGGCATGCTGGGCGAGTTTCTGAGAAACTAGAGTATAAGGTATAACAAGATTCTGAGAATACTTGGGATGGTATTGTTCGCTCAATGGCAGCGGGTAATATCCTACTTTGAAAAGGAAGTACTGCCAGTTTATACCCGTTCTATCTCACGACAATGCCATGGTGGGACAGCGGCTCGACCCTTCTCCTCTTCCCCCTCTTCTTTCAGTTTTCGTATTGTTGGCTGACGTTTCTATTCCTCTCATCCGAAAACAACAGATATCACGTCTTAGGATAAGAGGCCCCTGTCCGTAATATTTTAGCACACGCCACTACACAGAAATCTGCAAGGCATTCTGTCCTAGACTGCACCTCAAGACTAGACTGGCTAATTGGATAACTACTACTATACGAGGCTTTGTGAGCCATTCAAGAGGGGTATTTTGTGATCCTTCCAGGAGCGAGTTGAAGCCATCGACTTGATGTCCACTAACAACTCGCAGGTAGCGCTTAAATCGTGGTTACATCACGAAGACTTAGTGTCAAAAGGTCAATTTATGCTTTCATGCCTCTTGTTTCGCTACTGTCACTGGTGCATGTAAATTGAACGAACACGCGATCACAAATGGCGAAGTCTTACTACACTGGGAAATAGTGTATATACACTCTGTCGGCTAAGTCTTCTAGCACGGACAGCACGTAACTTAGACGAAATGGTATCTAGCTATAGAAGATATCAATGCCAATTATTCAATCAATACTTACAGGACCTTTCTGTGGCTTCTCACTCTTGGAAATGTAGTATGAAATTATGCAGTCTACCATTCATAGAACGTTATATCTCTTTAAGATAGTATATATACAATCTGTAGCTAATTTTTTTGTACGATTTACATATCAACCCTACGTCTTTTGTTACTGACGTTTTTCCTCGGCATTCTTGAAGAGCCTTGTTTATACTTCGTCAGTGTTAGTCATTATCTTGGCAATATTTCCATCTATTATACGCAAGAGTAGGGGCAGGTGGTACATTAGTGGCTTGCAGGTCAGGAATCTAACCTCCTTGAGCAATTACCCTAGGCAAGGATTATACGAGTCTCATACTTCAGATCTGTCTGTATTGGGGTGGTTTATACCGAGTTATAGAGTAGGAGATAACGTTAGATAAAATTGATGTAGCTAAATCAGAAGTTTATAAAGCGGAGCTCCGTTGCCGCTCCGGTTCTAGCGAAATTAAAGTAAGAATTATGTCGGCCAATCCTTATCCTATTAAGCACTCGGGGGGATCGTATCCCTGTCCCGCGAGCCGCTACCAAGACCCCATTGGTCCCCCAAGGGCTTTGATAACAAACTTGATACGAAGAACCAGAGTATGCGTTAATTAGCGCTTCGCTTACGAAGTCATGAAGCTGATGAAGCTAATAGGCTACGAGAGCTAGACTCGGTTTAACTCATTTTTAACTCCTTGCTCCCACGGGGAAAATGGCACATGGAACGTTACTCCCGCTAGTACATATCTCATTCTCCACAAAGTTACATACACACCAGCAAATGGAGTTACATACCCTAATTGGTGGACTCTAGGGATCCCTAACATATGATAAACTTTACTCCAGATGGACCTAGTAAGCGAAATAGCCAAGAAATCTAGAATCACCCAGACGGAGTAGATGAAGCCTCCCGACCAAGCTCAAACACCCGCTCAACAGCCTGTTTTGTCGCCTCCGCGAACGCCTCCCCGGCCTTGGCACCATCAAGCACACTTATGCCTCTCGCTGTGCATCCATTAGGGGTCATAACTTTATCCCTGATCTCACCCGGCCAGGTCTGTGCATTCATCATCTCCACATTCGTTAGCGCCATCTCGGCTGTTCCCTTCATTGCTTGTGCTGCCAGCTGCAGTGCGTCCTTCTCGCTTAACCCCATGCTGATGGCGCCATTGACTACCCCTTGCAACGCGGTAGCGTAAAATGCCACGGTCGAAGCACCAGTAACACTGGCTACATTCATCAACGCGGGGGATACGTAGGTGACCGTCCCGATGCTGGAAAAGATCCACGCTGCTAACTCCTCAAGCTCGGTGGGTAGCGGCTTAATTCCTGCGCCCTCGTCAGTGGTGGTGATAGAGCTGAGGGCCGTCGCGGACTCGCCGAGAGTAGAGGCAGTGTTTGGCATGGCATGGACGACGTAGCATCTTTCAAATTCATGCTTATCTTGCATCACATTCGATCCAATCACTGCCCCAGATCGACCGTTGCCTTTGTTGTCTCCGTAAATAAGCCGCTGAATTTGCGACGCTGACACGCCCACACAGATACTAAGAAGCAATTTGCGCGATAGATGTTGACGGAGAGACGTATCGGCGAGTATCCCTGCAGCTTGGCTGGGCTGGCACGCGAGCAAGATAACATCCGCACGCTTCACAGCCTCGGCAGTATTATTCTGCCAGATCTGTACCACAGCTGACGGCGACGAATTCGTCATCCTGTCGCTGTCATTGCTAATACGACTGACTGCGCTCGGTCCGCTGCCACTGTTTATACTACCTATAGTATGAAGGTAGTCGCCATATCGGCGCTCCAGTCGCGTCACTGATTCTGCACGGTTGACACATGCGATGAATCGGGATGGCCGCAGTTGGGTTGGGAGACGCTTCCGACACTGTGGTTGCTTTATGGCGGCTAGGATCCCGTCTAGAATAGCGGTTCCCATGTTGCCGCAGCCGAGAATTGCCATGGTTGTTCCACCCATTGTTGTTGGTAGTGTTCAATCGATACCAAAGGAATATATAGTGAAGACGAGAAACCAATCAAGTTGCAGAAATGATAGATGGTAGAGATGGGCGGCCTCGCCGTGTTTCCTGTTTCCGGCTCAGTTGTGATTGAGAAGTTAACTAGAACAACAATAGCATTAAATACAGCAAAGCGATAAGTTTTACGAAGCTAAATAAGACATTTGCATGTCGCCTAATTACAAGTTGATGGGTCATTGGTTGGTAGAAAACAGGCGAGATTAAATTCTTCAGTCGTGTGATAACCTTCTGCATATGCCCTTATGCCAAGGGAGGAGCCATTTTGCTTAATTAGTGCTTACGGTATCAGGATCTCAGAACTTTTACAGAGTCACATTTGATACACTCGGACGTAAGGAGATTTTCGTTAAACCAGATAATGCAGATAACGGGAAATTCTGAGCTAAGTACAATTTTGAGGCTTCCAGCAAGATTAGTAGCAGTCCGGTCTATTTTCTCGCTCTTAATTTGTTTAGCTGGTGCCAATCCATGCCCACAATCCCAAAAACAGACAATGCACCCAAGATCGTACAGGTATACCACACCCATGTCAGTGCGTGATTGATCCCGAAAATCACGATTTGTTTCTCACTTGCCGCCACCAGATTGACCAGTTTGGTTGCACCGGTATTGATGATCTCGGTCAGAGTAAGTTCGGGAACCTCAGCCTGTAAGCTAGCGGCTAACTTTCGGTTGAAAACATTCTGGGCCACGGAAACCATTATTGCGGGGCCGGAGGCCTGGAAAAATGTGACTGATGCTATTCCGAGGGGTATATCTTCTGGTGTTAGGGTTTGTTGCACTATCACGGCCGCTTGTTGCATGCCCAGTCCGATACCGATACCTACTAGTAGTTGGAACCCGATCCACTGTCCAGCCGATGAGGTGGGCGTGAGTAGGGACAGTAGCCCGCAGGCAATACTAGTAATCACAGTAGATGCTATGACTACCGGGAGAAAGAACCTCGTCTTTCTGACATAGAGTCCGGCCAACAAGGAGAACAGTAAGGCGCCAAAAAGCTGGGGGATCGAGCGCAGGCCGGACTGAAGGGCGGAAACGCCTAGCACTGCCTGGAAATAAATTGGCATCTGCAAGTAGTAAGTACAAAGCAAAATCAAGATAGTAGGCAGAGATTAAACGAAGATAATCACTAACATAGTAAGCAATAGCATAGTAGGGAGCATCGATACATAGAACGAAAACTGACGCCGCCATGACAGTTCTATTTTTGGCAATTCGAGGAGGCAATGTTGCCTCCTCGCCTAGCCAAGTTTCGTAAGCAGCAAAAGCCAAGAAAAGGGCGCCAAAAAATGTAAAGAGCACGATGATTCGCGGAGTGTTCCAAGTCGCTGATGTTCCGCCAAACTGAAGCCCCAGAATGAGACACACCATTGACCCGATAAACAAGATCAATCCAACCAGGTCTAGTCTCCTGAGTTTTGCTAGCTTAGAAACCTTTGGGCGGTTTTCCGGCGCAGGCCGGTAGAGGAAGAAGAAGATGACTGCGACAATAGCTCCGAACGGGAGGTTGATATAGAAACACCTGGTTTGTCAATATCAATTAATGTCAAAGTGCAAAGCAAGATACAGTGGAATCCTTCTTACCATCGCCATCCAATAGTATCAGTCAGCCCACCCCCAAAGAGTGGCCCTCCAACGCCAGCGATGATGCGAATGGAGCTCACTCCGGCTGTATATAGAGGCCTATCCGTCAGCGGCACGCTCCTCGCGATGAGGATCAGGACGCCACTGATGATTCCACACGCTCCCCCACCGGCGATTGCGCGTCCGAAGATTAGGACGCTAGAAGTAGGACTGACTCCACATAACAGTGATCCGAGTTCAAAAATTCCGATCGACGTAAGAAAGACCCATTTCGCAGGGTAATCCTTATAGAACTTGCCGTAGTGGAGCTGAAAGCAGCACATAGTTAACAGATACGCTGAACCATACCAACCCTCATCAGAGATAGTGTGAAATTCATCTGTGATTTTGGGGATCGCAGTGACGATAACTGTCTCATCAATTGAGATGAGGAAGATGGCAAGGGCCATGGCAATGCACATCACCACAAGTTGTTTGCGACCCAACTGAACCTCCAAATCAGCATTTGCTGCTGGGCCTGGAGTTGCACTTTCGTGCTCTGATGATGACTTTTCATTGTCATTAATCGCTGTAATGGTGGCTCCTTTTTCCCCAGGGTTATTCGAGCCCGCCTCACTTGTTGTTTCCCGCACACCTTTTTCCAACATGCTAGAGTCTTCCGCCATAGGGATAGACCTTGTCTCTAATGCGACAAGAAGGGCTAATATGACAAAAGAATTGCTCTCATGAAGGATAAAGTAAAGAAGGATTTGACACAATGGGGGGTTTTGAAATGCTCTTCGGGGACCATTGCCTGACTGTTCATTCTGCTTATTTTAAGTACGTCCGGTAAGCAGCCACCGACACCCAAGGGAAAAAAAATTAAAATTAGGCAAACCAGGGCTAAACACAGCCAAAAAAAGAAATGGATTTCAAAGCGTAAAGAAAAAGATAAGGTGTAATGAGCGAACTACGGCAACAGTGGGCCCAATCATTAAATGTGGTACTTTTGGCCGATAGCGTTATTAGGGCTAAATAGCCTGGATGGCGTGACTGGACGGCCCCGAGGTCAATAGGTCTCCTACCTAATCTTCCCTGCATACTTTAGCGCTATCCAAGGTCACATTGAAAAATACGAGCGTCAATTGAGCGATACCTAACTAGGCAATCTCACTTGTACATGCATAAGCCCTTCAGGATGCAATATACCAATAGTCACTGCAGCAGCTTTGATACGAAAGTTGTCTAGATCTAGGTCTGAGGGTGTCGCTGGACGGCGAAATTGCCATTTGTCTGATTGGCAGCGGGGAATCAGAAGCAGCCTGTCTGACTCTTCGCTCAATCACATTAATAGTGATGACTGAGATGATTCCTCGCTTTTGGAACCTGCATAACAAATTTACCTGTCCATTTCTTTTTTAAAGATTAGAATTATTGCCTCTTTTGGCTGACTACCAACTCCAACATGCAGTCAGTCACCATCCCTACCCCGAGCCCAGCATCACTCCGTCGCTTTTGTACGGAGAACGCGGTGTCCCCGAATGCTCTGTTTAAGCTTGGGTGGGCCTTGATACTCCATAGTTACTTTGATACCTGTGCTTTTCAATTCGATGAAAGCCATGATGCGTCATTCGCAATCCTCGTTAGCTTTGTGCCCGAGTTGGCTAGCAAATGTCGTGCAATTACCACCCTGCAATGGGACGGTATGGAAGAGCCGAACCAGGAGGCGATATTGCTGCATAGCAGTGCCAAAGGGTTTGACAGCTCGCTTCAGAAAATATGGAGTAGAGTGCAGATCTTAAGCAGTGATCGTGGTTATGTACAAGATCGTGTTGAGTGTAATGGGCAAGAAGATAGAAAGGTGAGTTTTTTTCCTAGAAGTGCTAGGCCCGATAATAAGCATACTAATTGGAGGTCAACAGTTCGATATTGAACTTGTAGTCCAATTGCACTCTTTAGAACTGAGTGCTGTTATCAGGTATAACACAAGATTGGCGGAGACGCGAAATTTTAGCGATATTGCCAGAGCCCTGGGCCGAGCCCTCGAATGCACCCTTTTGGTCTCAAACAGTCAGACCATCACAGACATTGATCCTCTCAGCAAACATGATGCGGAAAGAATATTCAGGTTGAATGAACAGCAGCCTTTCATAATAGAAGACTGTCTTCATCACCTAATCCAGAAATCTGTCTCCGAACATCCAGAATCAATCGCACTGTTATCCTGGGACGGGTCGCTTACATACTCGGCTCTCGATGAACACTCCTCTCGCTTAGCTCATCATCTGATAAAAGCCTTTCAGATCGGGCCCGAAAGGGTGGTCCCATTATGCTTTGAGAAGTCTATCTGGGCAGTAGTCGCCATGCTCGCTGTGCTGAAGACCGGTGCTGCTTACTGCTGTGTGGACCCTGCCCATCCGCAAGCCCGGCGGAACTACATGATTGAACTTGTTGACGCGAGCTTTGTCCTCTGCAGTCCGATACACGTCGCTCTGATCCAGAATCGCCCTGCTCTCATTGTCGATGCCGAGCTGATCTATGGCCTTGCGACGCCAAGCACAAGCCTACAGCAAAATGCCAAGCCGGAGAGCGCTTGCGTTATCGCCTTTACGTCCGGGACCACTGGAAATCCCAAGGCAATTGTGCACAGCCATACTTCGATCTGCAGCGGCCTCTTGGCGAATGCTCCCTTTCAAGATATTAACAGGAGGTCTATCCGTCTTTTTCAGTGGGCCGCATATACATTCGATGTCAGTATTACGGAGACCTTCAGCCCCCTCATTTACGGTGGGCTAGTCTGCATTCCATCCGAGGAAGAGCGGCTGAACAATGTTGACGAGGCTATGATCCGTATGGGTGTTGACTGGGCATATTTCACACCGTCATTCGCCCGATTTTTCCGGCGGTTTACGATCCCCAGTTTGAAGCAACTCATTCTTGGAGGCGAAGCGGTGACCGTCGATGATGTACGGGATTGGGTTGACAAGGTCCCAGTTCTCAACGCGTACGGGCCAGCTGAGTCGATCACCTGGTTCCTTGAGCCTCAGAAAGGTCTGTCGAGTACGATTTCGATAGGCAGACCCATTAATATGCGAGCTTGGATAACGAGTCCGGAGGACCCTGGACGCTTACTGCCCATTGGTGCTATTGGGGAGCTACTTATCGAGGGACCATCCCTCTTCAGACAATACATCAAGAACAAAGAAAAGACAGAGCAGTCTTTGATTGAGCCTCCCCTATGGCGCCTCCAAGCCAATATTGGTCCCGCCGGGAAGATGTACAAAACCGGCGATCTCGTCCGATATTTACCTGATGGAACAATGACTTATATCGGCAGAAAGGACACCATGGTTAAACTGTACGGCCAACGGATGGAGCTGGAAGAAGTGGAAACGATCCTTCGCCGTAACCTGCCCGAGTCAATTCAGTCATCAGCGGATGTAATCCAGCCAGCGGGCGAGAATGAAGAGCCTGTTTTGGTGGCGTTCTTATGTGTAGCAAGGGGATTGGGAATTCCGGGCATCAATGACCTCCAAGAACTCAAGTCCCATTTACAAAACAAATTAGCTGAGGAACTTCCTGCATTCATGGTTCCCAGGATTTACATTCCTGTTGAATCAATGCCGTACAATTCCTCACGCAAATTGGATCGCGCACGACTGCGACAGAGTGTGACAAGTTTGAGCCGCAGTCAGCTCATCGAGCTCATACAATCAAAGGAGTCTACCTCGCAATCTCAGGATGTTTCTCATAACCTAAGTCCTATGGAGTTGGCCCTGCAAAAATTATGGGTTGACGCTCTGCTACTTGTTCCGTCGCAGATCGGCCCAGACGATAATTTCTTTTCCCTGGGAGCCTCTTCAATTACAGCTTTGAATGTGACCGCCGCTGCCAAGAGCAAAGGGATCAGCATCTCCTATCCCGATCTCTTTCGGTCACCAACCTTGCGGAGCCTGGCTCAGACTGTTTCTTACTCTTTGGATCAGAAGAAGACAGATGTGACAATACCTCGGTTTAGTTTAATCGAAAAGGCGGTCCGCCGAGCCGTGATTTCTGATGCAGCCACTCAGTGCCAGGTTTCCGAGGAGGATATTGAGGATATCTACCCTCTTGCTCCCCAGCAACAAGGCCTGTGGGCTCTTTCGCTCATTCGAGAAGGAGACTATATGGCACAGTTTATCTTAACGTTGAACACAGAAGCGGATGTCGACAGGTTCCGCGCTGCCTGGGAGCAAACCGTAGAATCACTTCCGACCCTTCGAACCCGGTTTATAGAGAGCACATCTGGCTCCTACCAAGTGGTGCTAAACGGTAGTGTCAACTGGGCCCGGTCTTCGGACCTAAAAGCGTATTTACAGGAAGACATCAGCATTGAGCTCGCTTTTGGGTGTCCCATAGTTAGACACGCGCTCGTTTCCAATGAGGCTCCTGATATCGCGAGACACCAGATCGTCTGGACAATCCACCACGCATTATTTGATGGAGAGTCCGTGCCTCTCTTCCTCAACACTGTTGCTCGGGCGTATGAGGGAATGCCTCTAGACCCTCACGCTGGTCCCTTTAATAGGTTTATCGAATACACAGAGGCTATTGATGATAGTGCAGCCTCTACATACTGGCGAACCCAGTTTGACAGCACAACCCCTGTTGCGTATCCGGCACTGCCTGAACAAACATACCGTCCCCATCCATCTAGTGTATATCGGAAACAGGTTGATTTCAAGCGCTTGGAACGCTCGCAATTTACCACCGCCACACTTTTGAGGGCTGCTGTGGGATTGGCGTTAGTCCAGGCAGCGCGATCCTGGGACGTCACCCTTGGTGTCACACTCGCTGGGCGCACTGCGCCTGTCTTGAACATTGAAAAGGTCATAGGACCTACGTTCGTCACCTTGCCAACGAGCATCTATAAAGGCGTCGATGACAATGTGAAGGATTATCTGGAACATACCCAGTCATCGATTATCGAGATGATGCCATTTGAGCACACAGGCATGCAAAATATTGCCAGGTATAGTCCGCAATGCGAGGCTGCCTGTCAATTCCAGACTATCCTTCTCGTGCAAACCCCGGATGATCGGAGCTATACCAAGCTGTTTAGCTTTGACGACACTACCGGGGGTTTCGGGAGATTCAACAGCCACGCATTAATGGTGTTGCTTTTCACAAACGCAGCAGGTGTTGAGGCTGTGTTTAGCTATGACAACCAGATTATCGACCAGGAACATGTTTCCGGACTTGCCGATATTTTCGAGAACTTCGTACATATCATGTCCCTCGAGGAGCCGAGTCGCTCTCTTGCATCATTCATATCTGTGGAGCCCACCAGAAGTATTTATATCAAAAGGGTACCCCGGACGTCAGTTCAACAAAATCCAGACAACAAGCTGATGAGTACCTCTAATGGTAATGTGGTTGCTCAACTCAGCAAAATGGAAGCATCACTGGCCGAGGCATGGGCAGAAGTATTGAAGCTACCCCCGCAACTCCCTATTACAGCGAATGATGAATTCGTCAAGACCTTTGGGGGTAATTCGCTTCTGAGCTTAAGGCTTGCTCAGTGGTGTCGGGATCATGGCATCCGTCTCACTGTTAAGGATATATTCCAGCATCCAAAACTCTCCGATATGGCGCGAGTTGCGAGCTTGATGCATTCCGCCAACCAGGACCTGCCTATTAAAATCGCACCGTTTTCTTTGATGAGAAATCAAGGAGAGCTCACCCGTTACCAGGATTCAACGGAGGTAATGCCAATTCGGATCGAAGCTGCAACTTCCTTTGGAGTTCCTGTGGAAAGTATACTTGATATATATCCCGCTACTGCACTGCAGGAAGGGCTTCTGGCTCTTTCCGTCACACAACCGGGATCGTATGTGTCTCAACCCGTGTATGAGCTGGTTGATGGTGTAGATATTGACCGGTTCCGTGGTGCGTGGAACCAGATTTACAAGGAAGAAGAGATCCTACGCACAAGGCTCTTCCAATCTACCGGTGTATCAGGAACTACCCAGGTCGTGGTTGATAGCGAGATAGAATGGCAATTCCCCACCTCCTTGTCAGATTACTTGCGAGAGGTTGAAGAGAGCATTGGATTCGGGACCCCACTGAGTCGATTTGCCATTTATCAGGATAACGGAAGATTATACTTCGTTCTGACACTGCACCATGCGCTCTATGACGGGTGGTCCTTCCCTCTACTTCTGGACAGGGCATATGAAATCTATTTCGCAAACGGATCATCACCGAAGCCGCACATCGCTTTTAACCGGTTTATCCAGCAGATTCAGTTAACTGCCCCATCGGATACTATGAAGTACTGGAAGTCCCAATTTGAAGATGCCAGTTTCGCACATTTCCCTCCCCCGTTGCCGGCAACCCAAAAGCCGGGTAGGCAGATAAACTTGGTCTACTCCACTACACTCCCACGTTCGCAGGACTCTGGTATACTTACCTCAACGATTCTACGTGCCGCATGGGCTCTTCTTTTGAACACATACACTAGAGAGCAGGATGTTATATTCGGTGCGACACTTTCCGGAAGGAATGTTCCTTTACCTGGAATCGAAGCAGTGATAGGCCCAACCCTCACTACCTTGCCTATCCGGGTACGAATCGACAAGGGAGTAAAAACAGCAGACTTTCTCCGCAGTGTACAAGACCAGTCCACAGGAATGATAGACTATGAGTGAGTGACCCCCATTTAAAAGCTGCGGATATACTCAAAGGCTAACTTACCCTTACAAGGCACACGGGACTCCAAACAATCCGTCAGGTGGCACCCGAAGCCTGCAACTTCCAGAACTTACTTGTCCTACAGCCACGTGGCAAGAAGTCCGATTACTCCAAGCTCTGGACCTCAGAGAGAACTGGCGATATCTCCAGATTCCTAACCTATCCACTGGTACTTCAGTGCACGTTTGGCGACGATGACGATGCGATGTTGGTCACAGTAACCATCGATGAGTCTCGTATCCAGGAGAGCCAGATTAATAGAATCATTCGCCAATACGAGAACATAATATCCCAGCTATCGACTCAAGTGAACGTAACACTAGACCAGCTTGAGTTGTTTTCTGCTGCTGAGATATCAGAATTGCGCGAGTGGATTACTAGTAGCCCTTCGCCGGAAATGTTGGATATGTGTCTGCATGATCGCATCCTAGAACAAGCGCTGCAACATCCCAATGACATTGCCATATCGTCTTTGAATGAGGGTGAAATAACGTACATGGAGCTATATGACTTTTCGACCCGGTTGGGACGGCACTTATCGCACTTTGGCGTCGAATCAGGGACGACAATCCCAGTCGTCTTTGACAAGGGTATATGGGCTCCTGTAGCCATGATTTCTGTGTTAATCAGTGGCGCAGCTTTTGTCCCGATTGACCCCGAGGCTCCAGAGCATCGTCAGAATCTAATACTTGACCAGGTGAAGTCTTCGATTATTCTGGCATCCCGTGAGCGAGTCACGGGCCTCGATCGAGATAATGTGCTGGCGGTGGACCGCTCATTTTTCGAGGAGATCCTTTCAGAGCCTGAAGGAAAAGACAAGATTCGAAACTTTCAGTCACCTAGTAATCCTGCATACATAATCTTCACATCCGGAAGCACCGGGGTTCCCAAAGGAGTGGTCATCTCCCACCGCGCTGTTTGCTCATCAATCAATGCGCACGGCAACGCAATGGCATTTGATAAACGCACTCGAGCCCTGCAATTCGGCTCGTACACATTCGACGTGATTATCGCCGAAATATTCACCACCCTTGTGTTCGGAGGAACGGTCTGCGTTCCATCCATGGTCGGTCGCCTAAATGACCTCAGCAATGAGATTCGACAATTACGCGCCAACTGGGCCTTCCTGACTCCCAGTGTAGCCAGATTACTTGACCCTTCCGAGGTCCCGACGCTGGAAACTCTAGTCCTTGGCGGCGAAGAAGTCCGTAGCAGTGATGTTTCCCCATGGAGCAAGAGTGGCACGATACGTGTGATGAATGGTTACGGTCCCACGGAAGCTTGCGTATTCTGTGTGACTCGCGTTATCGACTCTCCTGACTCGGGTGGAGTTATTGGAAGCCCCATTGGCTGCTATGGTTTCATCGTTGATCCAGATAATGCTGATAAACTGTCTCCCATTGGAACGGTCGGCGAGCTCATTGTCAGTGGCCCGATCCTGGCAGATGGCTATCTGAGTGATCATGCTTACTCAAGCACGGTATTTATCAAAGCCCCAGCCTGGGCGAAAGCACTCTTGGGGCCGTCTTCACCACTCTTGTCAGCAACCTTCTATAAGACAGGAGATATCGTAAGATACACCCCTTCTGGTGCGATAGAGTATATGTCCCGGAAAGATCTGCAGATTAAGGTAAGAGGTCAGCGGATCGAACTCCAGGATATCGAGCACTGGATCCAAACCGACCACGGCGTAAAACATGTGGTGGTTTTGAACAATGCCGGAGCAAGAAATCGGCTCACAGCGATTCTATCACTTTTTGACTTGAACAAAACCGAAGATGACAACATTCCCTTAACTCTCATCTCGGATCCAGCTGTTCAAAAACATCTCCAAATGCTCAGGGAAAAGCTGGTTAGTAGTCTGCCAGTATTTGCCGTTCCAAACGCGTGGCTATGCGTGAATAAAATCCCCTTGACGACTTCGGGCAAGACGGACAGAAAGCGGGTCCGCGAATGGGCGGCGAATTTGTCCGAAGATACATTCAACCAAGCTAATGTTGCCGAGACGAATGATTCGCATGTGCAGCTGAAACCCGCAGTGTGGTTGGAAGAGACGATACGTGATGTTTGGGTTGCGGTCCTTGGCATCCCACTGGACGAATTTGTGTTCAGCAGACCCTTTTACAACTATGGTGGAGACTCGGTATATTTTTTGAATCCTGAAATACCATGTCCTTCAAACGCTAATATTGGTCGTTTCTTTCAGGTTTCCGCAATCCGTGTGGTCAGAGATCTACGGAAACATTCAGTAAAGGTCACCGTGAAAGATCTGCTGCTTGCGAAAGGAGTATCAGATCTTGCTCGCGTTGCTGAAACAGAAATAAAGCAAGCCCTGACGACGGGCGATGAGCCCACGAACCTGTCGCAGGAAATTGTCCCTTCAGTTGACTTCGAGAAACGCCTTTCAAACATAATCGGTGTTGCACCAGTGGATGTGGAGAGCATTATTCCCTGTACTCCATTGCAGGAGAGCATGCTCAAAATGAGTTCTGAGGGTTTTTACAATGTAGAAATGATTTTCGAAGTACACTCGGTCAAATCCTCATTTGATATTCATCGTCTCAAACAGGCTTGGAATCAAGTTATGGGACGACACTCGGCATTGAGAACTATCTTCGCTCGTAGCACAGAACGCCAAGGGGAGTATGACCAGATCATTCTGAGACGCTTTGAGCCGACCCTTGTTGAAGTCGAGGATGTCCTAAGCATCCGACCGTCGATACCTATGCAGTCCGCGTTCCAACCGAGCAAGCCTCCCCATCGCCTAACTCTCCAGACAACACCAGCGGGAAAGATATCCCTAAAACTGGAAATATCGCATGCGGTAACTGACGCGGTAAGCCTTGGCATAGTATTCCGAGATCTGGAATTAGCATACGACCGCCATATCTTCACACAACCCACTCCACAATTTTCTCAGTACCACGCACAGCTACGGAGGCAATCAGAGATGGATCGTGTTTACTGGGAACAATATTGTGCGAATGCCACTCCATGTTACGTTCCTCGTCTAGAAATCGGCTGTGGTTCAACGAAGGACACGGTACTTTTTCACCAGTCAGTCCAACAACCGACAGATCCAAGTGCTGTATTGCAATTTTGCCGGCACAACGGAGTCTCAGTAGCGAACCTCTTCCACACAGTCTGGGCCCTTGTTCTCAAGCTTTACGTTCCAGCGCATGACGATGACGTTATTTTCGGATATTTAGTCTCTGGTCGGGATGTGGAGATCGCAGGGATTGAAAACATTGTCGGCCCTGTTATCTCGACAGCTGTCTGCAGAACGCACATGGATGACTCTACCACGCTCGCCAATCTGTTGGCAGAACTACGGAACGATGCTGTCCAGAGCTTGAGTAGAAATTACTGTGATTTGAGATCGATCGAGCGGAGTCTTCATCTAGACAGATCCCTATTCAACACACTGATCAACTTCCGGTAAGCGATCCTTCCATTCCACTATCCCATATCAAGGATCTAGTTGCTTATTAATTCCCCTAGGAAATATTCAAAGCCAACGCAATCAGAGTTTAATCCTTCCATTACACTTGAATACCTGGATGGATTCGATCCGTGGGCATACGATCTCACGGTGGTTATTGACGAGCTTGACAATGGTTGGAATATTGACCTCGCATATTTGAGTGGGCGGGTTGATGTTGGCCTCGTCAAGCAAGTCGCGGCAGACTTCAGCTCCATCTTGATGTTCATCCTGTCTCGCTCAGAAGAAAGTATTGGAAACGTTATCTCACCCTTAAGGCGGTAGGGTCTAATTATCTGGGGTCTCTATTATTACAAGAGTGTAGTCTGGTGTCTCGGTAAAACCAGGTGTTGGATGAATACCGGTGACCAGCTGTGGTAGAAACATTGATATAAAAATGATTTTTCTATCGTTACGCTGCTAATACAGTAGTCGATGCTTTCGCCAAGATCCAACGTAGTGTATGGAGCATGCAATAAGTAAGGCAGAGGAAGTTACAGCGTGGTGAACAAATTTAAGTAGCACTTGGTAAATAGCATACTTATGCAGTTATATGTTCGTTTCTGTGTCTAATTCTTCTATACTCGTTAGGATTTGTTCCCTTTCTTTAGCTTAAATTACGTGTTGGTTCGCACACATGCAACACAATACAAACCAGGACAGAAGGGAAAAGAAAGCCAAAAAAATCAAGAAACTGATGGTGGTTACTGTTACTTTTTGCAGCATATAATGTCTTTCATAAGTCGAAGCTAGTCATATGACCATAGGGTGTGGAAAACAGGGCTTCCCGTCCGCTCAGCCGTACGAAGGACGTAGCAGTTCCATGTCGGAATATATACTCCTAACTGCCAAAGTACGGGGCAAAGTATAGGTACTATGTATTATGTACGTATAAATGCCAGGAGACTTTTGTTATTTTGCCCTATGGAGCTCAAGGAAGGACGCAGATTTGAGAGATTTACCCGAGACAAAATATGTCCTATTCGATTGTGACTTTCTTCTCCCATCCTTCATGTAAATAGCATAGGGCATAACTATCTCACTATATAGAATCGCATATCTGATATATTTGCGCTTCATTGCATCTATTTGTTAGAAGTTATCCCAGCATTCGTAATTTGGACCGGAGCTAGTGTTCGACTGTTAAATTTCGAGGGATTGGTCGTCAGACTCAGAAGAGAATGTATGTGCTGTATTAACTACTCGGGGCCTTTGTGCCTAGTGCAACAGCACGTCAAGAGTTTATTCCCGGAAAGTTCACGCTACTTACCTCCCTTTCATTTACTTGCTAACTAAGACATAATGTCCCTCTATGATTTAAGACGCGCTGATTCTCATCTCAGGCGACAACCCTGCGCCCACTGCGGCACCATTTTGGTGCCGCAAGCCCAGATCCATCAAAATGCGCCTGGTTTCAGCCGGACGTAAGCCCACACCCTATCGACGATAAAAGTATCAGATTGGCCGGATATTGTACAGTCAATTGGGGTATAGAGATCAGAATCAATTATTCTGATCTCCAATTTCTAGTCACCGGTAAGAACAAGAGGCTCATTCAGAATGGATCAGCATGTATAAAGGCTCTTGAGACAGAAACTCAGTGTCAACGATGGTTCACGCAGTGTAGGCCATTTAATTCATAAGTTGCGTATAAGCTAATGAGCGAATACGGTGCACTTACAGCCACTACGTCCAATGTAAAAGTGCATCTACTTCAATTGCAGCGCAAACCTCAAGCCGAGAACAGACAGTTACAGCTCACCCTCATCTCTCCCTCACCAGGAGATCCTTGACCCTCGGTCTGTGGCGTTGACGGGTTAGATCGTCTTGTAGTTCGTTCGGATCTTGTTGTACTTGACAGGATTCAAATTTTGTTGTTCTATCTGCGTTGATTTTCAGTGACTGCCGAAAACCTTTCAGCAATAGGAGTTTCGGCAACAAGGCACCGAAAGGCATCATTTGTGTACTGACTCTGAAGAACGTTTCTCCTCAACTCTAAAAAGCTCGAAGACATCGCTCAGCTTATCATGATGGTTGCTAGAGAAAGATTTCAATACAATATCCAAATTATCTTTTTCAAAAAAATTATCTTTGCCCTACATAAAAAGCGGGCCGGACTCTGTTCTTCGTTAAGGCGTCATGTTGGGTACTAAAGTAGACGGATTGCACTAGATAACATATTGGAGACGTGATCCAAACCTCTCAGGATGGTAAGAATTCGGGTTGATAAATCCTGAGTGAACTCGATATGTCTAAGTGGCCGATTGCATCGCGAAATTATTGGGATATCCGTCTTCCAAGTACACGCCAAATCGCAGCAACGATTCCTAAAACCCCAGCTTGCTTGTGTCCAACTTCGAGGTCGTACAAACAACGCATTCGCCCGAATAGCATCAATGAGCTCGCCCGCCTCTCTTCCAGGGATCTGCATGGATGTCGTGAGGTAGACTTTGCGCCCTTCGACTTCCTCTGGCCACGCACGCACGCACGTGGATCGGAACATCCGGTGGAACAGACTGTGCAAAGGATATGTTGAGGTAGGCTGTGACCGCGGGCCGGCAGCAGTCTACAAGGATACGGTCTAGGAGCAAGACAAGGTATCTACTAAATATTTTTCCATTATAGTAACACATCTGCTGCCGTGGGGTCAATTTTATGACAGCGTCTGCTTCCATCCCCAGAGGAAGACGCCAGAAGATAGGGTTGTAGCCTTGCAGTAGAGAACAGAGCAGTCCTTGCGAAGGCTCTACGCGACAGTTTCTGTCGAGGATATCACTGAGTCAGTATTGAACACAGTTGCAGTTTTGATGAGAAACATATAGGTACTCCCTTTGGGATACCTTTTACTCCATCATATACAAGGCTAGTCTGGTAGGGTAAAGCCTGACCTTGATACCCGCGTACCGTCCGTAATTTGTAACAAAAGTCCTGCATAATGACAGAATGGGGAAGAGAGCCAGGAATTAACATATGAGCAAGAAAAGCCCAGTGAGCTTATCATCTCACAGGAGAAAATCGGAAACGGAATGTCCGTGGCTGGTGCTGTGTCAGATATATCTCGCAAACATGGTTTTGAAGTAGTCATTGAGGAACATTCCATGTGGGTCGAGCTGCCGGCGGATCTGCAGAAAATGCTGAATACACTCCGGACCCTGCGCGTTTGCGAAATGCCCGATCGCTCCGTCGCGTGTCTTATATACATGAGGAATATAGTCGTGTTGCAAGGCCACAGTAGACCTAGAAGGATCTGTATTATTTACTGCAGACGGACGTGTCAATCTGATTGACTAGTGAGTATAGGTTGGGCTATAGGTTGGGTGACTTGGTTCCAAATAGATCGGTTCCGTGGGGGCACTTAACAACGTAAACAGTAAACCATGAGCGGTATGGCTGGAACCGCTTCCCTACGATTGCATTGATATACGTTCCATATCGTCGGGGGATGACACGAAGCGGAAAGCTTCCTCCCCTATATTTAAAGGACCCATTCGGTGGCTCTTGCTATAGCCCAGAAGCTTATTCATGCCCAGACTAGTGCCTATGAAAGGAAACGAACCTCTACACACTGACTTTTGAATACATATTTTTACAACACAACTCTTTCAATATGAGCTCAATTGAAGCAGCTTAAGGCTATATCGATTCCTTAAAAGCCGGCGAAAAGATTAATTATACAAGAATTGCTGAAATATTTGCTGTGGGTCGATCTACGCTATCAAGACGGCACCGAGGTGTGCAACGTTCTTGAGAAGATCAATACGTATAAAATGGATGAAATAAGCATACCAATCGAGGACTCTTTCCTACGCATGAGATGGTACGAAATTTTGACAAAGAAATCAGTGAAATTAAGTCGGGAAAACACAGGTGTAGTAGACTCGGGGGTTATCACCGGCCAAGGCTTGACAGGCAAGACTCTATTGGTACTGAACTAGTGCTCACTGCAAAAACCCCGCTCTTGCTTATTATCATGGACAGCCTCGTGTTACTGGACGCCATATCGGAATGAGACGGGTATGGGCTAACCCCTTGCAGCATATTGCTTGCCCCGATATGCTATGCACTTCAATCATCACAAATCTTCTATGAATAATCTGTGGGTTCTTGTTGGTCATGATACTTGCACCATGTTTATTATAACTTCGAGTTAAAAAGAGACTTGATTGGTGAGGGATTGATGCTCTATGTAAGTCAAAAACATGCTAAGCGCTCATTTTATCCTTATGTATAGTTTCCAAGCCCATTTACGCGCCTTCAATGAGGCGCAGTCTCCAGTGAGCCTAGTCGCCACACATCACTTGTGTCCTCGTTATTCACTAGTCTCACTTGCACTCCTTTCGTAAGTCTTTCAGTCAACTTTGGATCTCCGCTTGCCAACAGGTCTTGCTGTATATTTCGATCCAATCCAGAACATAGCAGTGGAGTAGTTGACATTTTCCAGGCTCTCAATCTCGCAGCCCTGCTTTGAAACGCAGTCATAACAAGGAATGTCGAAGTCAATATGAACAGAAGTGCAGGAAGTGTGATCCAACCTCACTGGACACGAATCTGAGGTTGCATCATCTTCGATGTACCCCTTGCTGGCTCGACACCTGGGCGAAGTTGCCAGTTGTCATTGCCTGTTAAAGGCAGAACAGTCATATTCGCCTTGCGTACAGTAGCCGTCATCCCCGCCGCAAGTCTGGAAAAAACATCTGGAATCGTAGAGATCATCATCGGCTGCAGGAATTCTGTTGACCTTAGTCTAAGTGAGCTATCTGTTTGGCACACAGTCTCAAAAAAGGTATTATTGAAGGTAAGCTTGTCATAGAACCAGCTACCCAAAGTGTATGTAGTTGCTGAGTAGACGGCGAAAATAGGTGCTGTCTGGTTTTCTTTGGCCCGCGGGCGAATATAGGTTGTACCGCGGGCATTTTGGGTATAGTATGTGTCATGGACAGTTTCGTATGCTCTGTTGTTCTTCATGTGGACCGAGTAGGTGTTGACGCACCAATAAAGAGAACACTGGGCCGCAGTGGCATTGGACAGCTTGGCTCCCTGGGGAATTTGGATTGCCGTGAAGTTCACAAAAGAGTTAAAGCCAAAATCTTCCGGTATTGGAAGATTCTCAGAAACCATAGCTGCAATGGTGCCAGAGCCGTTTTGAGGCAAATCTCGTGCCCGAAGATATAGTCCATTTGGAAGGGTGTAATTGTATTCGTATTGGTCTACGCACGGTCCGAATCCTTCAGTCTGAGATAGCAAATGGGTGATATCACGGCAACTGGAGCAGACGGCCAAGGATTGAAAGGGTGGAATATCGCAATTGCCAGTTGGACAATCGGGCGTGGCAGAAGTCAAAGTCGTTTTGGAGCTTGCACTGGTTTTGTCTGACGTGGCATACAGGGACCCAAAGATAGCGGACAGCATCTTCTGTGAGGGCTCTGCTTGAGTGCTCATAGCATCAGAAAATCCTTCTGTCCGGGGGGCGGATGCGGGAATTTCAGAATCAACCCAGACGTTGTCAATGGTGGCCATCTGCTGGACAAATGGGCCCACGCCGATAGCCAGGATTGTAACAACTGCGCCGAGAGTCGCGGACTTCCTAAAACTTATGTGAATAAAAGTATACCATGAAGCTCGAGGAGGGCAGAAACATACCTCGTTCCCAATCTTCCCGGAGTTAAAAACGCGATGCAGCCAAGCGGCCCTCTGCTAGCTGAGTCATACATGTCCATATCTGCTAGTGGTCTTTCACCCTCGCTAAAATATATCCACTTGGATTGACTGAGACAGGTAGCTACCACTGCGGTCATGGATGCAGTCAGGAGTTGTGTAATCCATGAGAGAATAGAGTTAATGGTGATGCCATACGGCCAATCAGGAAAGCCTTGGCCATCATACTCTAGAAGCACCACAATAATAGCAAGAAGAGCTACTAGACTGCCGATACAGAGTACAATCTCCCAAATTCAGTACTCATTGAATGCGCTCTCCCAAGCCTTCATGCTGGTGCGCTTATCACAGTCTGCCTTGTCTTCGGATAAGGGAACAATAGAAAATCCTTTATCATTGGCTCGCTCCACATGCGCAATCCCTGCGGGCGACATTGGGGTCATTTTCACCCTTCGCCTTTCGTTCTAGAGAAGCTTCGAGGGTTATGCCCTGAATATGTAAGGTCGAAAAAGTATGGAAAGAGAGCTTCCCAAATTCGGCGATATTTGAGTTTGGCTTCTCAAAGATGCTATATAACTGTGTGGTATGGATCGACGGATTAAGGCCTTTAAGCCGCGCAGAGACAAAGGGGCTGTGCTAAAAGGCGGTTGAGGATGCAACCCAATCAGGCTGATTTACAGGCAAAGGGCCTTGATTTTCCTTCCTTGATCCGGAATAGGAAAGGCCAGTCCGCCTTGGTCCCATTTTAAGGTAGCTGTATGTTTGCCCATCGTTGGTTCAGGAGAATACAACCCAAAAAAAATTTATACCGTCTTGAGCGTACGACGTGGTGGTAATTCTACGTTGATTATCACTGGCTTGTCAGTTGTCGCACTGTCTATATCGTGCTCAACCCTATCAACCAAGGTCGCTCGCGCACAAGGCGGTGAATCACCCGTTTCTCACCCGGGCGCCCGCCCGAATACTTTTACCCGTGAGACTAGTTTGAGCATGTCGGCTATGGTGAAAAGAGACCCGGACGGTACTAGCGTGAGGCTGAATCGAGCGGAAGAGGCCCGGACCGAAGGGTCTGATTACACGACTATAGGGCACTGTGGAATCGCGTGGCAGGTGGATCTCCCTCACAGAAATGAGAGTCGCTCTGGCACTCGCCAGGTTGGTATGGGGAAAGTGACGACTTGTCAGTGCCATTCCCGCCACTTCAGTTGGAATGGTTTGTATTTCTATCGAGATCCCTAGCAGCCATGGATCGCCCAGGCATACAGTTACAGGCTTTTCGGAAATGGTGTAACCCCCTCATACTCTTTAATTGTTTCTTGAACCCCAGGTATTATTATTATTATTATTATTATTAATCGAGTTTAACGTCCATATAGAAGCCTTGGCTTATGGCAGAACTGGCCCTAGGGGCACTTTTCAGTACATTAATATTCTTTCACATGGCTTGCTTGAAGTTTAGTCTTGTCCTTTTCCTCATCCTATATTCCATTAATTGCACAGGGCCTTTGGGCATAGCTTTTCTAGACTAGAGGCCCTCCTCAAGTCTTTGCATTCTTTACTAGCTAACGTGCTAGTAACATCTGTTCATCATCTAATCTCTAGCAGGTAGAGGGTCCCCGTCCCCTAGGTACCACGCCGTGCGTGGAAAGACTAGTGATTGGATTATGCTAGGTGACTAGGGCACATGAGGACTATCCTTAGTCAGAGCTAACTGCTCGGGCGTTTTTGTGGTAAAAATTGGTTGCCAGTAGTGGAACTCAACCCACAACCTCCAGTTCAGGTACAAAAACTCAGCAAAATTCCCTTGGAGGCCACCTCGGCGCGCTTACCACGACGCGTGCTAGGGCTGCTTGAGAGTCAAGTAGAACCCTTATAGTCCAGCTGAGAATGGCTCTAAGATTCCGCTTGTGAGGTTTGTCACTACCGCCGAGGGCTATTAAATACTACGAGTATCCAGGACTTCATTTCAGAGGCTCTTAGGCCGCTTTTTTCCCAGTGCTGATTTTTTTTTTTTCTAGATTTGACTGTTCATCTAGAGAAGCTCCAAGCGCTCCGTGAAGCCCTATCTACTCCAAACTTGCCCCCTCTGTTGAAATTTCCCGTTCCCGCTGTTTACTCGTGTTTTTGAAACCTGTCCTTATAGGCACCGTCAAAGCCATCCGCTATGACCGTGAGCTGCATCCCACAGCCGGACCATACGCATCAAGGGCGAGAAGGGCTTGCCAGAAAGGGAAAATTTATACGCGAGTGAATAAACTGCTGCAGTTTTCGTTGGCAGACCGTTTATTGCCTAGGTAGGTAAGAGATCTTGACCCACTTTCTACCTATTTGTTTATCTCTCGATCTTGCCCAGAATTTCTTGTGCGATATAACCACTCCGTTACCATTAATTCCGTTTCTCTCTAATATTCCAGTTTCTCTCTAATATTCCAAGGTCAAAAAATGGTCGGTGCAGCCGTTTCGAGGCAAGTGATTACACCGCTTCGAGAATCGAAGGCTTTTTGCCTCGTCGTTGGCAAGCACGAGTTGGGATCCCCTACAATGACACTCAAAATGAGGAAATCTGTTGCGGAAGCTGATGATTGAGCGCTTTTGGTCATCTAGGACTTAGCTCCAAAGTATCGTGCCTTCTGGTGCCGATTGTTTCATGCTAAGTGGATTGTTGCTGAGCCCACGCAAAGTTGAATGTCCAAGATGAGACACAAGGGTTCCTGGTGTAGGGATGCCCGCCAGCTTCAATTTTACCCTGTTGGGTCCCACTTTTTTTGGACGAGATTCTCTGCAAGGTATGCCCAAGCATGCCTGTCTGGAGCTGCACCAGTATTGACGTTTGCCGTCTTGTAGGACCTTCAGATGGGTGACAGGCTGCTTGGCGCGAATCCTTCAATGATAGAACCGAGAATCACCGAACTGGCGCGCAGATATTCAGATACATACAGTTGGCACGGTTATGATGATTCGGACTACGGTTTTCATACTGTTTGGACTAGGCATTGTGCCGGAGGAGCAGTGTCTGCAACCCTCCTCCTTCACTACATGGATAGCAGGACCAAACTGCAGAGTAGCCGTCTGTTCTGATGAGTGTGCAGGATGTAAGATAGCTTTGAGTACCTTTGCAGCTCCACCACTTGTGTTGGCCGAACCTTCGATAATTCAACGGCCAAAGGAGTCAAAGTACCATTCGGTAGTGAACGAAGGAGATCTGGTACCTCGAATAGATAAAGAATATACACCCCCTCTTACCACGAAGATTATAATGCCACACAAAAGATAAAACGAAACTGTCTTACCTTCTGCCTGTCTGCATAGTCTTATATAATACTATTGTAATCTATCATTGGGTATAAGGCTATCATCTATTATTCAATGCCCCGATAGAGAGGCCGGAGGGTAAAACATTTTCAATATATCACTTATGTATTCCATATATTATTTATCCCATAACACATCCTTGTAAATTAGTTCAGGCATGGCGCAACGCTGTTCCTTATTCTTTCGCCCTCCGGTTTAGTGTTCTCGTATAAGCTTACCAAATAGATTGAGTTCTTTTTGACTGAGACCATCACACAACAAGTAAAAAGAATGATTGAAGAAAGTGCCGATTGAGAACAACAAAAGATTGCTGGCTGGCTGCCACCGACTAATTATGCCAGGTTACAAACTGAATATCTCAATCACAGTCAAGGGGGACAATGGCTACTGGAAACAAGCGAGTTCCGTGAATGCATAGAGAAACACTTTGCTACGAACATGGATATTAGTGCTGCGTGTTTAGTTTTCAATTTCAATCTGCAATAGGAAAAGCTAAACTATATACTTGAAAATATCTTGAAGAACTTGGGTACAACTACTGCCCTCCATCTCAGAGTAACTGTAGATGCACGCGACCAAGGGCCCATTCTGTGGCGTGTGTTGTCACCGTAGCCATAATGTAATTGGCCATGCCCTACTACTCGAGGACAAAAGTTCCAAACTGTGGTTCTGCTTCAACCCAAGTCTTCAACAAAGTCTGTCCAAGTGCCAAGCGCTTGCTAGGGATTCCTGGTGATCAAGGACTATCAGGATGAGTCCGTGCTACCAAAGCGTCAACAAAGTCAAACTACGGCAAACTCTCATGGGGCCAATGCCGATCAAATTTTCAAGGTCTAGTGATTCTATCTGATCACTGAACCTCCTCTCCTCCTCCTTTGGGCAGGGGTTCATCTAAGAATCCCTGTCTTCAGCCTTCACATCCTCTTGTACTTGGCTTTTAATGATCTCCTTCACAGCCAAGAAAGAATTATCTACCGTTGTTACGCGTGTTTCCTTTTGCAAGAGAGCTTTAAGCTCATCTGGAAGTACCTGAGCCTCGAAATTAAAGCCGGCCTCGTTCTTCAAGGCCGAGGTGACACTATCAGAGAATTTCGCAGGGTGAGCAGTTGAGAGCGAGATGTGATGTGTGGGCGCGCTAGTCCGGGAAATTGATCTTTTGGCAGCAGTAACTCCTACTGCTGAGTGGGGATCAAGGATATACTTGGTCTCTTGATAGCAAGACCGGATAGTCGCCAAGGTCTCCGGGTCGCTCACACGGTCACTCTCGAAGATCAGTCGGCCGTTTCTTAACATATCCTGGTGTATAGGTCCAAAGCCGCCTGTGGCTTTCAGTGACTGATACCAGGCCACGATATCTTCACTAGCCTGCTGTTTACTAGATCGGCTATCCATGCCATTCGCCGCGGCATAATCTGTCAATAGTTAGCGTAAGCTTAGGAGTTAAGCAAAACAGATCATGTACCTTTTGCCAGGAACCACAATAGTCTCTCAAAGTTGCTAGAGACTAAGATATCCATAGCTGGGCTAAGGGTCTCCTTGCACGCGTCAGGCTTGCTACCAGTAGACTGCTCATCTTGAACGGGATGCTTCTCGTAACGGCCAGTTGTCCAAAACCGATGTAAGATATCATTTCTTCGAGAAGAATTAGCCAAATCCTATAAAATTAGAAAGTGAATTTTTGTCTCTAGTGACTTACTCGTTTGTGGCCACTACAATCAGGCAAGAATCTGATGTTAGTATAAGGTATAGAGGTATTATATCAGGGGCAGGTAGAAGAGAAACTCACCAACTAGCTTATCCACGGGAAGGCCCATCTTGTGTGCAAAGTAACCAGCGAGGATATTCCCGAAATTTCCAGTGGGTGTCACAAATCGTACTTTGTCTCCTAGTTTAAACGAGGATGACTTTTTCGTAAGCGAGAAATACGCATAGAAGTAGAACACGATTTGAGCGAGGATTCTCGAAAAGTTGATCGAGTTCACAGCACCCAGCTTCAGAGTCTGATTTGTGTCGGAATCGCCAAACAGCGCCTTGACGATGTCCTATTAGATTCATTAGTTTAATGTCATGTTCTTAAAACCCAATTCGGTACTAGATACTTACTTGACAGTCATCGAATGTCCCCGTAACAGCTAAGTTGTGGACGTTCTCTTCTGTGCAGGTTGTCATCTGCACCTCTTGGATAGGACTGATACGGCCTTTAGGATGCAAGATAGTGACTGTTACATCTTTCTTGCCTCTGAGACCGTAAATTGCTGCAGAGCCAGTCTATATGCAAGTCAATATCCTCCCGAGATTAAGAGTAGATAAGAGAAACTTACATCGCCACTTGTTGCACCGACAACCGTTAAGTGATGTCTGTCTGCTATCTTGTCAGTTTGGTCCAGACTTTCGTATTATGTAGCCCTATTTTCGATAGACTACTATGTTTGCGTTCCCGAACCTTTTCCTTGTTTTCCGCGGTTCTTCCGTACTAGCAGCCATTCGAAAAGATTTCCCAAAAATTGCAAGGCACCTAAAGCCGTTAGCTTAAGCTCGATAAAATTGTTGCAGCCTTAATTATAACCGCACAATCTTTGAAAGAGTAGCTTGGCCCGTGGAATAGCTCAAGAAGATAGAGATTATCGTCCTGCAGATGAACCAATGGAGTGATATCGTCGGCACGAAATGTCGAGTAGCTCCGATCAATAATGTCTTTCAGGTCGTCGGTGGGGATCTCGGAGGGCGATATGTAGAGACTGAGTATCTTGAGGGCGAGTTCGGCGTAGGTGAGATCTCTCCAACTCCGCTGTGATCTGTCGTTAGCCTTCAACCCCTCCATTGAGAGCCTAAACAAGGCTTCCAGAGTCGAGCATGAGCCCTTGTCTGCGTACCCAGTCATCTGCGATTGGAACTTCATGTGGCAGAAAAAGTCCACCATCCGCAGCCAGTCCCTTCAGCACCACGGTCTCGAAGGAGAGCTGCCACAAGTCAGCAGCTTATCATCAGGCCATAACATAGGGGGAGGCGCACGCCGTAGTCACCCCCTCGGGTAGAGAGGTATTTTTGCGACTCAGTTGGAGTCGCACTCGCCGAGTCGGTCGTCATGATGTCTCTCGCTCTTCCGATAATCAGCAGCAGGGGAAACGTTGTCAAGTTTCTGCCCCTCCCGACGTCGGAGAGAAATAGTCCCCCGCGATCGGTTCGGAAAATAAATCTTCCCGTTGAGTAGGACACATTGGTGACTCATATATGTCACGTGACATATATCATCTATTCATAGATACTATCCACAATGGGCGACAACCTCTTATGGTACACGATTGGGTCGCCCAAAAACCAGGTTTGGCTACGCGGATGATGCAGCAATCTTGGCTATCTCCCCATCTCTAGAGACTAACTGCCAGAGCCTATCAGAATCCCTACAAGAAACCCTGCACTGCGGTTCTGCAGAGGGGATCACTTTCGCGCCAGATAAATATGAGTTAATACACTTCACGCGGCACTAACATCTATTTTTGCCCCACGTCACCAAAGTGGGCAAGCCCTCATTGTAAAGATTGTTGACCTACTCCAGAAACAGTCTTGACGGCTACTAGGAATAGGAACACTGAGATCGATCCAATCAACAGTCCAGACCTCCCAGCTCACTTCACCCAACGTCATACCCACAAGGGCCGGTGGCCAGTTCAGGTTCAGTGATGGCATGTTCTGCTCTTCATTTAAAAGCAGTTCCATTACCTTTTCACCACTCTTCATATTACTTGCTGCAGGTTGAACGACATCTCTAGTAAGAATGATATAGCATTTTGGCTCTAACATAAATTGCATGATGCCTTTACCGTGCTCCCTATTCTCTGATATTGATTAGTTGCACATATAAACATGTTTAGATGATCTGATCTCACTTGTTTATGAAAACTCAGCCAGGGATAAATCTCGACTAGTTCCAGTGATTGGCTGCTGCTTTTACATAATTCACATTGACCATATTAAATTGAAATATCATTACTAGCTGCTTCGCCTTAGTGCTAAGAAGTGTAGCACACGTGCTATGTCAGGTATAAGAGTAAGTTTGCCAACGGTCATAGCTCCATACCTACTCAGGATCTCGTTGACCTCATCCAGAAACTCGTGCACTCCCGGCTATCAGTAGAGTGCGCCATAACCCATAAAACCCAGGACTATGAGCGTTAAACTTGATTTATAATAATTATAATAATAATGACAATGTTGCTAGACACATAACCTTCCAGCACACTAAATTTACTTAATTTCTCTCATCAACTTCCCAAAATGTTGGAATAAATTTATCAAACTTCAAAAATGTTAATTAATGCTATACCTTTTAAGTTTCAGCATAGCGGCCTAGGTTTAAGCTCGTGGAGTTGTTGAATAACTCAATTTCAGAACTTTTTGTCACCTAATTGTTGTATGAATGTCAAACCTCAAAGACAATATTTGCATTTCTCTGCCCTGTGTGATGACTAGTTAAGGATATCTCTACTCGATGTAATTAATGCGTAGAATGTCAAAGCCGCCAGTTGATCGCTGTCTTGAAAGTAAAATAAAAAACGTTGTGAAGATAAAACTGTCCAAAGCAATATATACGTGCTACCCCAAATTGGAGAACAAATGATCCTCCCCTTGTGAGACCACTGGCATTGAGACTTGAGTTATGGGTAATACGATAAGCTCGTTATCTCGATCGTACCCGAGCGAGAATTGTTGAATGTGAAGCGTTGTTTATCCTTCCCACTCACCCGTTGGTAGACAGCTAGGGCTAGGGCTCCACGGAGCCCGAAACGGGAGGACAATCGGTTCCCGATACTGCTTCTGGCCGATACTATAAATCAAACATGGAAGAGAATATAAAATTGTACGTTATTTAATCATATATGCTAATTGTCTGACCAGAATCTACCCGACGAACAGTTCTATTGTCAACCAAGAAAAATACAGTATCATGCCTGAATTGGCGTCATGGCGTCTTTTTAGTGCAGTGGTATTGTCCGATATCTATAAATTCTCTCCGTCGCCGGCCCTATCTAGCTATCTAGGTTCAAACGTCTTGCCATCATTCGCAATGGAAGAGACTTTAACATCCCTAAACCTGTACCTCGAGAAGACACTTAATATCCTTAACAGTGAGCTTGTTAAGGCGGAACTCCACGGCGCCCTTCACAACCATGACGAAGGTGTCCTGCCAAGTGCTTCCGCTATATCCCTGGCGAACAAAACAACCGACCTGTTCCACGCGATCGACCACCTCCTGGAGCCAGGCCATCTCGTCCTCGCAGATCACTTCTTGGGTGTGTCTTCCCATCACGAATCAGAAAGAAATAGCAGCACACAGCCCCGCTAACACACTGACTGCCAGGTTACGTCCACGCAAACTGTCTTGTAGCAGCCGTAGACCTTGAAATAGCAGACGCGCTCCGAGCAAACAGCCCAATGACTTCCCAAGATCTCGCCAACACCTGCGGTGCCCGAGCGGACCGCCTCCACCAGGTCCTACGCGCGCTATGCTCCAACAACATCATGACTTCAAGTTCAAAGCTATGTAAAATCCTGTCTTTGATATTAGCCAAGTTTTGGCGCATTAGCTTTACGTCAGATTTATAGCTACTAATATTACCTATGGATTCCCACTCGAACATAATGGTGGTCCTGACCCCGATAGCGGGTGTTGGTTGTACTCCTTCTTCCTACTGCTAGATACAAGACGAGTAGGATGGTATTAATGACGTAGAGGAGTGATTTATTGCACAGTCAGACATTCGGGGTTACCGAATGTATATATATATACAGAATTTGTAAGACCACTTTAAGGAAAGTGTTCAAATGGGATCCAGGTCCCAGGGGGTTAGACGACATGTTAATTAGCAACATTTTCCACAGATGGGCAGTGCCACAATAATCTTTCGCTCTAAGCGACCGGTGCGAAGAAGCTGAACTTTCCTTCGGGATCGTACTTCTTCTTCAGCCCCTGCAGGCGGGCCTGGCGCCATTTCTCATTGCCGTACCACTGCTGCGGCGTCTCATCTCCATAGGCATAGTTGACATACGCGCGCACGTCTGGCCGGCCACTCGCCTTGTGAAGGATTTGGCGAAGCTGGTTGCCCAATTGGGCAGCCTTTTTGTCAAGCTCCGAACCGGCAGGAGCATAAGTGATCAGTGGGGCGGAGAGGATATTCTCGCTGCGGAAGGCGAAAGCACTCGATTTGCTGTCGATCTCTTTGACACCTTCCATGGAGTACCCCTCGAACATGAAGATTGAGTTATTGAAGGGCGAGGATCCGCGCACTCCTTCTGCGAAAACTTCGTATGCTTCCTTCTGGGCCTGCGCGTTGTATGTTTCGAGATAATTTGGGAAACGGGGGTTGACGAGTCCAGCCTTTTGGCATGGTGGAGACGACAGGGCGATGCCGGTCCATCCGGCGAGATCGGTGTAGCTTCCTCCCATGGGTTCCACAGACAGCGGGCCAATATCGTGGAAAGGCTTGGTGTAAACTGCGTCGACGGCCTTCACTCCTTCTTGGATAATATAGAAGAGGATGATGGGCTACAATGGTAAGACAAGGCTGGTATAGATAAGTTGGTGATACTTGTACTTACGTTGCTAGGGTCAGCGTCTGGGTTGTTCATCCAGTACGACCAGTTGATAACACCCGCGGGCTGGGTGCCGTTCTTCAGGAGATGCTCATTGGCAGCTTCGTAGACAGCCTCAACCTTATCACCACTGAATGTGATGGTTTCAATGGCCCAGTCGCTGTGGTCGATGTCGAAGATCTTGGTGGTCACAGAGGTCACGATACCGAAGTTGTGACCAGCGCCATTCATCGCCCACCAGAGGTCAGATTTCGGATCGATAGTCTTCAGGGTCCCATCGGCATGGACAATGTTCATGGAAACGAACTGGTCCGCAACGAGGCCGTAGTGTCCTTGCAGCCACCCGTGGCCTCCTCCAAGTGCTGGTCCGAGAAAGCTGACACATTCACAGGTTCCAGTCACTGTCTCCTGCGGTTAGTTTCCTTAATTTTTGGAATGAACTTTGTGCTGTCGACTTGCCTGTCTGCTTTCCTGCCGCCCAGAGTTTATCTGTGACAGCTTTGGACTGGGTTCCTCCACCAATCTTGGCCGTCTTTCCATCCTTGGCAATTTCGACGCTCTGCAGCTGGTTCATGTAAATCTCAATACCGTGGTCCATCTTGGCCAGGGTAGTAATGGCACCATGGGCGCCATTGTACGCGAGGAAGGGCAATTCATTTTTGTTTGCGAACTTGACCTGAACCAGACCAATTAGAAATTTACTTCTAATCCCATCGTAACCATTCAGAACTAGCCGGATCTGCCGGGGTGGGATGAGGTAAGGGAAAGAAAAAGATCAATTTACCGTCTCGACAACGTCGTCTTCCGTGCTAGGAACTACGACGATATTCACTTTCGGGGCGCCCAGAACAGACCAGCGTGTTGATGCGACGTCGAACTCATGTGTACCTGGACAATAGACCTTGGCCGTAGAGGAAAGCTTTACCGAGAGGTCCCCCACCTCACTTCCTTGTGGGCAGAGATCATGCAGCGAATTGTTGGTGGCAGGCACTTTCTGGCTGGCCGAGGATATAGCCCATGTGGCCAGGGCTGTGACCACTTCCAGCTTGAGCCCATACATTGGTCAAGAGAATACTTAAATGGTTACAGATAATGGGAAAAAAAAGAGACGAAATATCCAAGGTGCTCCCTGCGATCGCAAAATTGGACCTTGGGGGTGAGGCGAGCACTAGGAATAGACTTTGTCGGATTTTAATCCTTGCTGAATCCACGACAACGTGGGAAACATTGTTAGTATTTATTTCACTGGTTAATGGGTTCCTAATTTTTGGCCTTTGTACACTAATGCAGCCTGACACTCTAGCATAAAGTGTATGCTTGGCGAATGTTACCCTGGTCCAAGTCCAGCCATACTGAGCTTCACACCATCAATTGCAACCCCTTGCTAACAAATTGGTTCCACTATCTCTAGATTACGCTAAATCCTTTGCCACGCGATTCGATCATTTAGGAAGGACCGAATATTGGGACTGAATATTCGTTACCTGGCCACGGAGCCGTCGGATGCCCGGAAAGTTTACTGAATCGGTGGGTAGATAACGAACGGTATTTGCGCCCAATACTCTCTGGATCGATCCATCCCCCGGTGGGTGAAGTGCAAATATTTATACTGGCTCATGCGGCAACCCGCAAAAATTGACCCTCTTATCGGGGCTCCATCGTTCACAAGCAATCGACGGTGCGATCTTGTCGACCCATGGTGCGAAAGCGTGAAAACCCCCGATACCGTACAAAAGAGAAGCCAAGTGTCCTGGTGCATTCAGATATTAGTTGCTATCGTCCGCCCAGCATGTCGAACTAAATCCCTATTAAACAATGTCGACAAGTTTTACCGTCGGGCTAGCAGCAAGAGATGCTGCCGAAGAAGCCGCCAAAGCAGCGTTCCGCGAGTCAGCAATTGAGTCGTGGACACTCTATGCGGTTGGACTGTTGGCAACCGTGCTGAGGACTTATTCTAGATGGAGCGCTGTCGGATTCAGGCATTTACGGGCTGACGATTACCTGATCTGGGTCGGAATTGTTCGTTGCCAGCGATGAATCCCAATATCCTTTCCTCTCCACTAATTCTAATTTCTCTAGGCATTTTACACCGCACAGACGGCTCTTGCGTATAGTATAGGTAATGTTGCCAATGGCCTCGCAAACAACGGCATGACGGACGCACAGCGGGCTGCGCTGTCTGTTGACGATCCGGAATATCGAGCCAGGTGTGTTTCCTTCCAAATACAAACCGTGCTGGATGCCGTTACGAGCTGTGGCACTATGTAGGGTGATCGGCTCCAAGATACAAGTCGCCGGCTGGACTACCTATTCCGCATTGATCTGGTCGCTGAAGCTATCCATGCTGGCATTCTACGTTCGACTTATGGTATAAAAGGGGATAAATATCATTACAATAGGTGACTGACAACAAATAGGAAGGGCTTGGCCGTCGTTATCGCGTCCCAGTTTATGTCGGGTTTTTCCTTGTGATCGGAACCTTCATCGCGACTGTCGTAACAATTTTTGGAGCATGTCGCCCTTTACACAAATACTGGCAGATAAATCCCGACCCAGGCAGAAAGTCTTCCGCCTCGACCTATTCGGTGATCTTCGGCTAACACTCCGTCTCCAGATACCTGCCAGGCCGCTATATCCAAGCCGATTGTCTGGGTCTCCTTCGCCGCAAATGTCAGCACCGATCTATACTTGATCACCATACCTATTCCTTTGCTTTGGAACACTAAGTTAAGGCTCTTGAAGAAGATAGCCGCGACTATCGTTCTCAGCTCCGGCGTGTTTGTTCTCGTCTGCGCTACGCTGAAGAGTATTTTCGTCCTAGTAGTAAGTCTTCATTTTTCCTGGACCCACACGTTTTACCCTTCTCTAATATCTTCTTTCCAAAGGACCCTCTCAATGGCGCCGCACTCAGTGGTGCATGGGGCACACGCGAGACGTTTGTCGCAGTAATCACGACTAATCTACCCATGATATTCCACCTGTTCAAATCCTGGCTCGGTCGGTTTTACAGCAGTTCATACCAGTCATCGCAGGCATACAAACCATCCAACTTCCAAAGTATCGGTGGCGGAGGCGCCAGTAATTCCAGGAGTCGGAATCGGCGGAACCCGTCTAGTGTTTATCCTATCACGAACCTGACATTTACGGGGAGTGAGGAACGGATGGTGGATGATATCAAGATGCAGAATTTGGAAAAGTACAAGGAGCCCAAGTCTCCTTGCTCTGCGAATAGCATCATGGTCTCCAGTCGGGTGGAAATTACGCGCAAGGATCGGACGCAGAGGAGCAGTCATAACAGTGAGCTCGACCCGGAACATCTTCATGAGAGTTGGTAGATTTGATAGTCGGATTGAAAAGATGTTTACTGAACTATTATGATAGATTTTCATAGATAACGCTTTTTTCTCCTGCTCTTCTGCCTCTTATTACAACTACGCTGTTCATCCGGCATATCTGCCGTCACTGGGTATAGACCGACTTCGGCCAGGTGCCTTCACTCCAAGATAGTAAAACTATTAATAGAAAACACTAGTATGAATTGTTTAATAACAGGCTTCAACAATTTTTTAGATCTTGCAAAACAGGCTAGTTTCAAGTACGGAGCACCCCTGGGGAGAACTCCCAGATTCAGGTCAAAGCATTGGGCCATCTGCCAAGTGATCGACATTCGGCAACCAGATCTCCACCCGCGCATGTCTTTCTACCGTTGCCAACGCCTGTCGTGATCGGGTGACCCACGGTAGAATGCCAGAAGGAACAGCGTCTCCAACTCACGCCAAGACTAATTTTAAGCACCATGAAATTACCCACCACTCTTTCATTTAGAAACAAACGGGCGACAGTCAAAACTGCCAAAGTTGAATTTAGCACAATGTTCTCGGTCTCTCGGCAGGGAAGTGGGCTCTGTATTCTCAACATTTATTTCTTAACGTTCAGTTGCTTGTCACAGCGGTTTCTCTGATCCCGATTGATTTATAAGAGCCCCCACATTCAGCATGGAATAGGTAAAAAGGCAGAGTAGATAAACTTTGAACCAACACATATCACCTCAAAATTTAGTCTGGACCCGCCCCGAATGCAACTCTACGTATATGTATGGCTCCGGCCGAAAACATGGATCATGATTGCCATGATCGTTCTTATGTAACTTTGGTCAATCCGGAGATATCTACCAGGGTAGAATAGCGTTAAACTACCTAGTTGATCATAAAAATTACAGTTTTGCGCAAAGCTTAGTCAAATGTACGACGTGGATAATTTGGTAGCCTACCCCCTGGTGAATACTAAGCGTCCTTCACATGATTTTTAGATTCAATGCAAGGCATAGATGATTCATACTTATGCAGGAACTGTGTGTGATCTACAGGGTCGATGTCTGTGTCGCTCAGTTTTTTTTTTTTTTTTTTTTTTTTTTTTTTTTTTTGGCTAGCCAATATCAGTTGCCGACAACCATAAGGTATACTAGAGCTGATATATAGGTTCGTGGGTATGATGAGCAACAATAATCTTTTATTATCTGTTCACACGCGAGAACGTATTATACAATCTAATGCGAGCATTGCTCGCCTACATTTCCCTGTTCTCTTCATCTTGACCTGGATAGGCAAATGTGACGAAGATTGGTTGGCCTGAGCAGGAACTTAGTAATAAAGTTCAACGCTCGTCAACGATCTCGCAGGCAATACCAAGATCCGTCATAACGTGGCGGTCATCGTTGAAAACAAGCGGTGGGCTCATATGGTAATATTTTTTAGGATTGGCGAGGTGCAATCTCCGGCAAGCCGCGGCGATTGTCCGCGGGAAACATTGGTTCCGTACGGGCCGCCAGCCATTGTAGATCTTGAGGTTGCGCTAGGCCCAGAAAGAAAATGCAGGAACGCTGTTGGGGCGTCACAAGGCTGTTCGATAGGTACGTAAAAGTAAATTGTAAAATATTGAAAAAATGGGAAAACATATAACAGCCGGGGTTCACTGAGGTCACGGAGGTTCTTAGGTGATTGCTTCTTCATACACAAGGGTGCGGTTTCAAATCCTGGTACTCAGAACGAGGATAGTGAGGATAGTCAAGGTGCATAGTACTTCTACACGCCGAGGAGAACGGAGATAACGAAACGATACGGTCGCTGTTGAGCGATACTCAAACCACCGAACGTGCTTCAGCTCCCGTATCCACAGAATGGTTAAACAGGAAAATCTCGCGATCCACTCGGAATTTGTGAAGAGTGTTGCTTCGAGGGATAAGAAGGTATAGCTCTTGTTCAAGCAACAACCCGTAAAGACTCGACAACTTTCCAAGGTAGAAGTAGATGAGCTGCAAAAGCTCGCCGGATATACCATCTACTGTGGAGCAGGCCATTTTCAACATTTGATGAGGTCTATATGAAATCGTTCCTTACAAGGCTGGAACCAGCCTTCGAGCTGCCTGATAGAAAAGCCTTTGCAGGCAGAATCCGGAGGCGTGCTACGACGAGGCTAGATGCCAAGTGGAGGAGATCCTGGGACGTAGCAGGATCATAAACCTGGTCACAGATGAGTCTTCGAATACCAGCCGAGATCGTATTATCAACTTCTGTATCAATACACCGTCCGGGCTCTTCTGCATTAACTAGCTTTACTCCGCCACTACCAACGAGAGGTATACGGCCAGGAATATACCCTTGCTCTAGCCTTTAAGGCCTGGTGTGTACTCAGTGCAACGTCCTTGCTTATCTCAAGCACTCCAAAGCTGCCCTGAAGGCATTTGCCCGAGATATTAACAATAAAACGACCCAGCTATCTTGGAGCTAAGTAATAAACGCCTTCTAGGCTGGAGTTGACGAGCTGCTTGACATTCTCAAGCTAATTCATGAGACACAGGTAACTTCTAAAAACTCCAGACCTCATTTAGGGTAAATCAAGGATCACTGGAACCAGATCAAGGACACTCTTAAATACCACAATGCTTCGTACGACCTCCTTAGCATTTTTAGAGTGAGAAGAGCAGCCCAGCTACTGCCAATCCACCTTGTCGACTTCCATCTAGATCCCAAACATGTCCACCAGGCATTTAGCATGAGTGAAAAAATAACAGAATTCAAATTTATCAAGATGCACACCTCTTCGGAGCATATCAGAACTCACCGAGATTCCTTAAATTTTAAGAGAATGAGAGAGGGGTTTAAGAGCAGTGAACTCTGGGAACATGAAGTAGCCTATGACGCATATACCTTCTGGTAGTTTGCTTCGCAATACTCTCCGGATCTAGCGGACCTTGCAATGCGACTATTCGAGACAACGGCGAACTCAGTGGTTTCAGAACGGGCATTTTCGGCAATGAACGAAACCGGCTGAGGGTCAAGAAGGTAGACAAATTTTGCTATATTCACATCAATCGTCGAAATTTAGACCGAAGAAGGAAGCGGTTGAGAAGGTGAGGAAGCGAATTGATGAGTTAAATGACGAGGAAGCTCTTGAGATCAAAGAATCACTGCCAGAGATCGTAGAGACGGGAGGCAGTGGTTAGTTTAGGGATAAAGAACCACTGAAGAGAAAACGAGATCTATTGGATGTGTGAGTAAGAGAGCGTTGGGGTCAAGAAACTGAAAAATATACTAATTTAAAACCTGTAAATTATAATGAATTTACGGTCAATTTACCGATAAATTATATTTGTAAATTTACACTGGCCACCCCTAATACTGTAATATGCACTGATATATATTCTATGTCAATAGTGTCTTCGTTACATGAATCATTCATATGCAAACGGTATAATATAGACGGTGTTTACATAGAAAAGCAGCACAACAGAAGTAGTAGACTAGTAGTGGCAAGGATAGGAAAAGGTTTTCCGTTGCCCGATATGTACATAAAGTCTACCAGCGGTGTCCTGCGCCTATTACTTTGGTCGATTCAGGTACTTTTTTGCCTTCTCACTTGTCTAGTGACTGAAAATGGTTTTCTTTGTTACAAATTGATATTCGCCTACAGGCGTCTGCAATTGTCGCCTTCCCAAATGTGGGGTTCGTGTTTAGGGGTCCAAGCGATTTTGTCCAATTATGTTAACAGAAAACGCGCTCTTTTAAGGGTTTCCATGATGTGGATCCACTCCACTTAACTGCCTAAAATGGAACCTCGATGTTGTAACCACCTGGAACAGATCACTACTTATTGGTAACACTAACTTCGCTCAAGCCGGTTCTTGGGTTTCCCATGCAGTATTTTAGGCGGTTTTCCTCTCTGGCAGCCTTTGCGGTTTGAAACACCAGTAAAGATAACACAACAGTATAGGCATCTACTACCAATTCTGCCTCTCCCAACATCGAAAATTCCAGTCTTCAGTCTTCCGGGGAGCGCTCAAAGAATAACTTGTTTAGGAGGATGCTCCTTCAATTTTTGTAATACCTTCAAGGCACGCTAACGACTTCCACAATCATGTACTTTGCCACAGCTCTAGTGCTTTTGTTGAGTCTTGTTTTCACAGTGGTCATGCAGATTGGGAATATTTCTGGAACACGCAGGAAGCTGAGACATCTGCCAAGGCACGGCGTATCCACCAGCAACATGTCAGGTCAGTATGGCCCAAAATCCAGCGTACAGAAAGGCATGGCAACGGACAAGCCAGTACATATCAAGGTGATATACATTCACCCAGTCAAGTCATGTGGGCCTATCGAAGTGAATCGGGCACTGCTCACCAAGGCTGGTTTCATGTACGATAGATGTTTCGCTTTTGCTACAGAAGGTGGCAAGTCAGGAACTACTCCCGGCTCGAAATGGCGATTTATTAGCCAGCGGACCAAGCCACGTATGTCCCAGATTAAAACGGAATTATGGCTTCCACACAAGAACAGCGATCCACGCGATCCGCTAGTCCAAGCAGGCGGATGTGTTCTCTTGTCATTTCAAAACCCAGACAATCCTAGTTGAATCTCTCGCTTGAGGCATGTATTGGTAGATTTAGCTGCCGCGGTAGATATCTGCTCCAATCAACTTGGATGTTCGACAGTACGTCCATCACAAATAGCGGGAGGGCAGTCTTCAACTGAACCATTGATCGGGCGCCAAATGCTAAAGGTCCATATGTCAGAAACAGTTTAGCGCATTCATCCAGCCAGCATTATTACTCGTGTTTTGAAGTAGGCAGCACGCAAAGACAAATAACCAAAGAGCTCGGTCCGCCATCCCCCTTGTTCACTTACTTTATCATTTGCACTCGGCCGGAGATAAGATGTTGGGCTTGTTCAGGGACATGGTTGCGGATTCGCTCCATCATGGATGTTTCGGGTTGATTTAAGGTTAGGAGCGTATCTTTAACATTGTCAGTATTAGCATACATTAAGTGTTTATCTCATTCAGCTCACTCACCTATGTGAACTTTTCGGGCCGGACTGAGCAAATATTGATTCCTAGTTCGTCGATCTTTTGCACTTTTCTTCTTTCTCATCTATCAAAGAAAACAGTAAGCGTTAGTAGGTAAAATTTGTCCATCATAGGATATTGCATGCTTACTTCCAATCGAAGATATATACCTGGTTCCTCCCTCAACCTCATTTCTCAAAATAGCATCAGATTCCGGCAAGAAGACTTTCTCCACCAGCTCTGGGTCCAGAAAAGCTCGGGCTTTTGTCGATGACAGGGGGAAATATTTCCGATAAACGAAACCATTCGCCTCATGAGCGAACTTGCCGTCTTCTACTAGACCCCCAATATCTCGGATGATTTCCTCGTTTCCTTTCTGAGATATGAGATTATTGGGCTTCGTTGTCCGTCGTCTTTCATTTTGCGGCCAAATCGGGCGATTCGGTATGGTCGAGTGTGGTAGTAGATGGATTGCCATTGGAGATACGCCAACTTGGCTTCTATATCGGTTGACCGCAAATAATACATCACGAATGATCAATTAAGTGTGAGTAATGTGGTGTTGTGTTTGACTTATTGACCATTTTATAAGACTAGTTAGTTAGCCAACTAGTGCTGCTGGCTTACATGGCAGCTTGGCGTAACTAGCGTACTACATAATGCCAGGGTATTGACGATTTTTTGTTTTGGGCCGCATGTGTTGCCATCTCATAATTCTATCCGTCTTGTTTCTACAAAGCCCTGTGTTCAACTCTGCAGACCTTTGTTTGAGCCTAAAAGCTCATGTTTTCTAGTTCTAGGTATCCAATTTTCCCTTTTAATTTGATCGTCTCATTGGTTTCCATTAGAGTTCCAACCACGACTCCTTATGTTGGCGTTCTCTTTCAAGCAAGCCGCCTTATTGCACCTATTCGTAGTCCTGCTAACTCGTTTATAGAAAGCTCTATACTGAGCTCTATTTTAGGCGCTGTGTTTAAGCTTATCTTCTAGAAAGCTACAATCCTGGCCTGCAAACGTCAACTCCTACAATATACCTCCCTTGTGGTTTAGCCCAAAAATATATAGTTTGATCTGAATGCAGCTCAACAATCAAACAGTACCTTAGACGCACTGATGCACAATCAAAAGTACTCTAGTGATACAAGTAACAAAAGCCTTGCAGTATAAATACCAAAAATCTAGTTTTCTCGAGCTCCAGGGACTGAGCAAAATGAGATCGAGGAGATTTCGGATGGTCGGGTTGTTCGATGGTACCGGGGTTGAACCTATCGACCAGAGTTTGATAAATCGCTAATATTGTATAAAAAACCCTCGAATTTCAACAAATAGCCCGGGTGGTCTAGTGGTATGATTCTCGCTTAGGGAAATAACCCAAGCATATCTGCGAGAGGTCCCGCGTTCGATCCGCGGCTCGGGCCGTTTCTTTTTTCCTTTTCTCCTTTTCTTTTTTTTGCATCCCGTTCTTTGTTCGTCAACAGCCACTATAAAAAAAATTTAGCTATATTTATTCTCTTGAGTCAAATTGGGTTTCATCTAGTGGACGCTTCTTTGTTCATACAAATACTTACATACATAGACTTTCGTTATTTTACTGGTGTAGTCCATGATTGGAAATGATTATTCTCTACACTTCTCTCCTACCTCATTTTGACATTGAATAACGATCTCGTGGTACTATTTACTACACATTCATATCCTTTGGAGGTGCGGGAAATCGTTTTAACTAGTAATTCCCTTAGGACTAGATGGTCCGCAACGATATGGACAATAGGTCTGATTCTCCCAATCTAATGAATATACTCGGCCTTTATAGGCCTAAACAGATCTGATAATCGGACCATATAAAATCTCTTACAAAGAACAGCATTTTGCTGACCGAACGTCTATACAAAGAATGGTGTTGGTGGCTGAATCCCGAATTCTTGCCCGAAACCCGACAAATAGCGGTAATTTTTGGTTGACAATATCTTTATACTGGACAGATGAAGTATAAGCAAGCTCATCAACGCTATATGTAATGGTTATTGAGCAGTCCAATACTGCATCATGACATATCAGCCTGGTGACCTGTCCATGACAGACCTAGGATACCAACCATTAATATTTTGCCATGGGTAACCAAGGTGCGCTTATAGAGTACCTTAAGGAGAATACCCAACTTAGCTGATTGGGTGAAACGTCGCCAGGCGGCACAATCGGGTTACTTCTCATATGGGAAATCCAACAAAGATGCTCTTGACCTACATAAATAGCTATTTTAGTAACATACACAAGTGACAAGCTTCTGTACGATCATTCTTCCCTTCCAGGGTTCTTGCCACTATATAAAGCTAAGACTACAACTTAAGTCATCGTCTCCTTCACCTGTCCCACCAAATCCACCACAGTCTCCCTGAAACTCCGAAACTCAACACCTAACTCCCTCCTAACTGCCTCCCCATCCAGCTTATACCCCTGCACCGGCTTCTTTCCAATCTCATAATTCCTAGTCACAGTCTCCCGCGCCCACTCGAACTCCCCCAAAACTATATCCGCTGCCAATTCGTACGAAAACGGCTCCCCAGACGCAGCAACATACCTCTTCCCCCCAGCCTCCAGCCTAACCAAAGCCTGCACATGCACCTCGGCCAAATCCCTCACATCAATCCAAGCAGACACCCTTGCAGCAGGCAAAGGGTCAGCCCCGGCAGCCACACTCCACAGCACAGCATTAGACTCATTCAATTGCCCCACCCCCGCAACAGGATGAACAACAGGACCGAAGGTCATAGGCGGGCAAAGAATAACAAGATCAAAGGGTGGCTTTTCCCGCTCCACGAACCTCCACGCTTCTAGCTCGGCGAACTTCTTCGATCCCCGATATGCGACTACTGCGTCTGTGGACGGGTCGATCGCTTCTTCGTAGGTTAAGGGGTTCCAGTGTGAGCCGGTATATGTGAATGTGGGATCTGGGGTCTTTGAGATATCGATCACGGATGCGAAGGAGGAGGTCAAGACGATGCGTTTCACGCTGGGTTGCTTTGCGGAGGCAGAGAGAATCGATTTGACACCGTTTATGGCTGGGAGGATGAGTTCTTGTTCGTTGTTTGTTGTGTTGTAGGTGAATGGCTTTTTCCATCTGCGTTAGATTATGGGCTAAGAGGTGGCATTAGAGAGGGTTTGAGGGGAGGGGGAACATACGCTGGCGACATGGATAACGCCGTCTATGCCCTCCATGACATCGTCGAAGACTCCGATCTCGGAGAAATCTTTGATCTCGACGAATTCGAGCTTTGAGGCGTGTTGGGGTCTTGCGGCTCTCATTTGTTCGCCTTTTTGTTTCGATCTCGTGGCTGCTCGGACGGTTATACCGCGGGCAAGAAGGTTGTCGACTACATGGGCGCCGATGAAGCCTGTGGCTCCTGTTACGAGGACGTGTCTGGTCTGTGTTAGTGGTTTGTTGAGGTTGTGGGGTGGGAGGCTTACGATGGAGTTGGAATTGTCATGATACTGTTTCTCTACCGCAATTGGTACGAAGTAGCAATGTTAGTGGAGTGAGTGGTTGTTTTTCTGTAGGTATATATCGATCGATTGATATCAGATGCGGGATAACGGAGATACGCCGATGACTCGGATGCATTCCGAGGTCCCATGCTTGTTTTGTCCTATCACTAGTTCCGGGGGTCTATCAAGTCCTAGGAGCAGGTTCGTAATGGCGGTATATTTACGCAGTCAAGGTTGAGAGAATTTGCATTTGTACATAATTCGTCTAAATTTTAGATGGCAGTAGGTTGTGTATCTAGATCATCTCGCATTCGTTATTCGCCAAAACCATCGTACGCATGCTCACTTCGACCGACCCAGCACCTCCTCCGTAGTCTCAACGATAATCTCAAATGCTCGCCGGACATACTTCTCTTCTGCTGCTTCGTTGGCGCTGATTACGCGGATCGCATAGATACCCGCAATAAGGGTGGAGGTGATGAAGATCTCGCCGCGCGAGTTGATAAGTTCGTATACTTCCTTTGTCAAGGCATCGAGCTTCTCGTTAGGATGTGCGATAGCAGATCCGTTGATCGATGACCCATTGGCCTGCGCCTTGGGGTCCTTGATGCGGAAAACGGTCAAGCCGAACGCGGGCTTGGTGATGATTTCGAATAGGTCCGACCGACTGCGGATCAGGCTGGTGAACTCTTCGCCTACTCCGATTGTTTTCCGGATGAAAGCTTTCAGTCCATTGAGACCGTAGCTGCGCATGACGAACCAGATCTTCAGCGCACGGAATCGACGTCCGAGAGACATGGTCCAGTTGCGGTAGTCAATTACATTGCCGGATTCGGAGTATGGATTACGCAAGTAAGCCGGGGTGATGTCCAGAGCATCTGTGAGGTCGAACCGGTTCCGAACAAAAAGACAGCTACCACAAACGTCAGTTTCACTACCGAGAGGGTAAAGCAGAGCACCGCTTACCTTGCATCAAAGTTGACCAGCAACCACTTATGCATGTTGAAATTGAAGCTGTCAATCCCCTCCGCAAACTCCTTGGCAATGTACTTGTACTCATCTGCGACTAGGGCTGAACCGGCATACGCTGCATCGACATGCACCCAAATCCTCTGCCACGAAGGTTTCTCCCGTAGCACAGCCTTGATCTCAGAAAAGCGATCCACAGCGCATGAGCTTGTTGTTCCCATGCTAACCGTGATATAGTACGGTGTCAAGTTATCCTTGTCGCATTGTTCCAGAACAGCTCGCAGATCCTCCCCGGTCATCTCCATGTTATTTTCCAACCGGGCAGTGACACTCCGATACCGCGTACCTGCAATAAGCGCACCCTTGGCGGTACTGCTGTGCGCCTGATTGCTTCCCAATGCAACCAATCTAGGCCTGAGCTCCATCAACCGGTCCTCATACTCAAGAGTCCCCTCCTTCAGACCCTCGGCCAAGACCTGCTCGCGCACCCGTCGCTCCCGAGCAGCCACCATGCAAGTGGCAATAGTATCACTCGCACTAACCTGCAGAACACCCCCACCACGGTTTTCCGACGAGCTCAAAAAGCATTCCGGAAGACTCAATGCTTTCGCCACCCAGTCCAAAACTATAGTTTCTAGTTCCGTGCAGGCCGGCGAGCACAGCCAGTTGAATGCGGGGGCGTTAAACGCAGCAGAGTACATCTCGCCCAGGATGCTGGGGTAGGTGACTGTTGCGGGGTAGAAGGCCATGAAGTTCGGATGTTGCCAGTGTGTGAGGCCGGGCTTGATCTTCGAGTCTACATCTGCCTGGATTTGCGACCATTCTTCCGGTTCTAGGGGAGGGTGCTCGGGGATCTGAGGACGTAGATAGCCCGGCTCGATGGTGGGGGTGACGCGCTGATCGGGGATACCATCGAAGTAGCCGATGACTATGTATTATGTCAATATATGCACATATACGAATCGATTGACTATTTAATGGAAGCGGAGGGGTTTAGCACTGACTGTCATCTACCGCCGCGTGGGCAGCGGTTCTGAATTGGTCGCGATCCATTGGGGGTCACTGAAATTGGTGGCGGTATATCGGAAAACCCAGAGAGCTCAATTGCGATCAGAATCAATCAAAGATTGCGATTGATAGCTTTCCTGGGTTGAGAAGAGATATAAACTGGACGTATGCAATATATAAAGCTAAAGAGCAAGGAAAATGAGAAAAGACAATGAGTCCCGGAAGGGACCGAAGAAAGCTTTCCGAAATTGATCAGATATAATCCTATGGTGGGGCAAATTGTCATCCGCAGGGCGAAATTTATCGGAACAATTCCGCGCTATATTATGACTGGGTCAACCCTAGATCTACTACTTTGATCATCCATGAATCAAAACATACATTTACCAAGTGAAACGGAATTTGCGGAATATAAATCCCATCCATTGTTTCTTGTATTAGAGGTACTGGTAATATAGGGGTTGTGGAATCGAACATTTGGCCGATTCTGACTAAAAGTACTCCATGAAGAAAAGGTTTTTGTGGTAAGGCCCTATCAATTAACCTGTAGTGGATTTAATGGGAATGCAGGGCGCGTGTACATACTGGGCCAATCGGTTCCACTGGGTTATCGTGTCTGTGACCCTGATTCCGGCGAAGAATGTGACTAGGACTTGGACTATCAGTAATTTAACTACTTTATCTTGGGTGGTGTCTTCTGGATAGTGGGTCCCTAGGTTTGCTCAGTATATACCGCTAGCAGTTTTACTGGTAGATAAAAAGAAGAACCAATGAGACTGGCCACCGTGCTGTAAACCTGAAACTTCACCATCACCTAGAGCCATGTCTGAACGTCGAGCTCTAGGGACCTTAAGTCCTAATATTAGGCGTAATACTGAGCTAAAGCCAGCCGAGCGAGCTTTTATACAGGGGGCTCGTTTTGGTGGTGCTAGTGGCTCTAAAACTGCAGAGGCTCTAGATAGACCTGTTTCAAACATCTATTCATCTACCGACCCAGCCACTTGACAAGATGATTACCGATCCCAACCACGATGAGGTCGCCCAAGGCACTGTACTGAGCGAGATAGACGCCTAATTGTTCGTTTCATCAAGCGAGATCCTTTTCAATCTTATGTGCAACTGCAGAACAAGCTCCCTATCTCTCTATCTCACCGTACGCTCTACAATATCATTCATGAGTCAGGATATGGCAAATGGAAAGCTCAAAAACGCCCTAAACTGACTGACGAGGTGGCCAAAAAGCGCCTTGTCTGGGCTCTACACTGCAAAAGCTATACCGAGGCCGATTGGGCTAAGACTATATGGTCAGATGAATGCTCAGTTGAGCTCGGCTCAGGCCATCGTCAGCAATGGGTTTTCCGGCTCAATTTTCAAGGCGAGAAATGGAAGAAAGACTTCATTCAACCTGTCAAAAAGGGCAAGGGGATCCGGGTAATGATCTGGGCAGCTATTTGGGGCGAAAACCGCAGCGATTTAATACGTTTGGATTGTGATTTTGAGTCAAAGAAGCATGGTTATTCTGCGCACTCCTATCTCTGTTTTGAAAGAGATACTGCCTACTATCTATGATCCGGAGCTCACATTCATGCAAGATAACACGCACATCCATATAGCTAAAAAAAGTCAAGAATTGGCTGCGTGATAAGAGTCCAAAATGCATGGAATGGCCGCCCTATTCGCCTGATCTCTACCCCATTGAGCACATGTGGTTTCCTCTCAAAGAAGGTGTCTATGATGTGACGCCTGATATTGAAAACCGCCAGGGCCCTGATGAGAAGAAGGGAGACTTTCTATGGGAAGCGTTAGAACAGTCCTGGGGCTCAATTCGCCGGATATCTTAAAAAGTAATAATAGGTAGTATGGACAGGCGCGTTGAGGTGGTTATTCAGGCTAGGGGCTGGTATACTAAATACTAGGGCCTAATTCCGCTGATTCCTTTTGCATATTCATATTTTTCGGCCATTGGAATATTATATATTTTAATATAGTAGGCAAAATAGGGCAGGCTTCCGAAAACATGCCGATTACCCAGACTTATTGCCAAGAACTATAAATGCGGGGAAAAAGAACTGGATCAATACATAAGCAGCAACCCAACCTGCGACCACCTTTTAACACCCTATACCAAACATTTTACAAACAATATATTCTCACGCCAGAATGAAAGCAAAAGCAACGCTCCACGGTACCCTCCTTGCCGAAACCTCTACCTGGGAGGAAGTCGAAGGAAATATCTACGTAGCTGAGCCCCTCATTGATCCCGGAGCCGATATTAATCTGATTAATAATCCGTAGTTTCCCCCACTAGCGATTAAGAAGGATCTTTTTGTCGAGTCGGATTTGTCGACGCATTGTGGGTGGAAGGGGGATGCGAAGTATTTTACGATTGTTGCTGGAGGTGTCGTACTCATACCTTTCTATAACCGTGGAAGGAATATGCTGATGCTTATAGATGTGACGGTTCCAAATGCGGCGTGGTATTATCCGGACCCATTTGAGAAAGCGAAGCATATCAAGGATTTCGTGGCTTTTTGTAAGTCTAAATGTTTTACTTATTCTGTTTCCCCATTTTTAAATTCCTGACATTATCGAGGTCTGGGTGTTGATATGTGGTAGATACCAACAAGGTCACCGTCACGGTTGAATGAGGCAGTCAAGGAATTTGAAGTATAGGCTGTCATGAGATTTATGTTTGGTAGTTGATCAGAGAGCTTGGATGCTACGAGAACTATGTAAGCCTTTAGGAGCAAAATGGCCATACATGTCAACGTCGTGGATGTCAGGATTATATCGACTAAGAACATCATTGTCCATGATGTCGAACTAGATACACATACTGTTTTGTTGAACACCATCTATCTCGGTCAGATTGTGAAGACATCAGCCTCCTGCTAACTGGTGCACCCCGCCTTGAACGTGTCCCAAGAATATTAGAATTAGTATACACATGAAACTAGGCTTATACGGATGCACAATATGGTGTTGGGGATTGCCATCTCTCGCAGGAAATGTCCTCGTAGTACATCAACTAAAGACTTTTTAGACAGTTAATTCGGACATTCGCTGATGTGTGCTGATGCTTTAAAGTCCCATAGAGAGTGGCACAGCCACACCACCTTTGCCGACCGCCTGGGTTGACCTTTTGAGAACGAACCAGATCCGTTGGTGACGGGCTGCTCAGTTTCTGAGCCGTGCGCTGCGAGCGCTCCCTAGGTGCACAAGTTCCAGCGGATGTTATGGAAAGACGATTGCGGGAAATCAACCACAAGGCAAAGTAGCATTGGTTAACTCGGTTAGCAGCCCAGTCCAATCCGTATCTTCAAGTACGAGATTGGAACTATTGTCGAGCATCTCGGACCATATATCCTCCAATTGCCTATCATTAGTACCGTCTATATTGTCTGAAAGCCTCGTCGGTGCGTCCAGTTCGATCGTAGTTGCTGGAGTGTAGTTGGCTTCGGACGTTGAAAAAATGGGTGGCATGGCCTTGTCAATATGGGTAGTGTTCTGGTTCGGGTATGAATTGTGATTCAACTGCGAAGGGGAAGTAGCCGGCTTGCCGTGCTTCCAATGCTTTTGTAACACACTCATCATAGCGTTGATACCCTCTTTCACTAGCGATGACGATAGTTGAGCGTTACTGAGCATGCGACAGGCATCGAGCACTTCTTCTTTGCGCTTCTCGGCTAAAATGTCATCCCAATTAAAGCAAACATCCAGTAGCAAAATTACAGCAGCCATGAACACATGATTCATGACAGACCAGACTACTGAACTTGGTGGGGTGAATCTAGGTTCGTCTTCGTCCATAACCCTCTTGATTTCCAACACTTTACGTGCTGATTGGAGGCAGACGATGTGAGAATAGGAATATTCTGGCTCACGAGCTCCCCGGATGAAAAATTGCCGATGCAGGCGACACAGGCGTGAAAAGTAAGCTTGTTGCAAGAGGCACCTTTGCCATGCGATTGTCGGGCGACTTCGGTAGAGAGAAGCGAACCGACGCCTGGAGGTTGGATCAAGGCGGAAAAATTCCGGAATCTCCGCAAGAGCTTGGTGAAATTTGCGATCCAGGTCGAGGATCTTCTTATAAGTGACATCTAATCCATGGAGGTGTGCGTAAGACGTGGCATCAATAACGTCACGGCATACAATACCGAGCTTGAGCCGCTCGAGAGAAAAGGACATGTCTGTCGGAGTTGAGCTCGGTCGCGACGATCCACCGTATCCTTCAATTATCTCATCGTCAAGGTTGAGTGGCAGGTCGACCTTCATATGTTCCGGATTGATCAGATATGTCCACTCCTGAGGGCCACTCAAGAATCCAAGGAACCTGAAACATGTAAGTTGGTAACGACATCTCTCATAAGGACGCAATACATACCAGTCGTAGGAGGCAATGTCCCACCAAAGTCGCCTTTTGGTCTCTAGATCCATCATGTCGATTGCATTCGCTTCCCTTCCTTCTCGACACCTTGGGGAGTCGATGCAGTGCAATTTGAGGTTCTTTGCCTGACTGATGATTGCGCCATGAGCAAAGAGCCCACTCACTGAAGGATGGCAGCTCATATTGGATGCATGGTGCATTACAATTATCGCCGCTTGCAAGCCCTCAGTCGTAGAATTTACAGGGTAATTGCTTTGGATCAAAGCAGCGCCAGTCAAAAACGAAAACTCTCTACTGCAAACTTCTGCATGGACGGAAGACTCCATAGATAGCTGCAAGAAGAGCGAGCTGGCGGCGATACTAAAAAAGAGGGCCACATGGTTCAAATCAGGGGGTAGTCCCCTCTCAATGGCTCGGTAAATGCTGTCGATTTGAGCCTCAACACGCTTGGGGAATATGATATGGTAAAGGTAGTCGATGCAGTTAGTATAGTAGCGAAATAGAGCCATAGCCTCGTGCTTTTGGGGTAGATATGATGACAGATCTACTGTCGCGGGGTTTTCTCGGGACGCAGTCCAGTTCCGGCAGGGACTTGATAGCAATGTTCCTAAGGAAACAAGTCCGTCATTATTCCTTAGGTCGTTGAGCTCGTCTCTCAACATTTTTGGGGTTGCTGTCGGGACACGATCACCCATGTGGATGTTCTCAAGCCAGTCCGCTGTCATCATTGACTCCCGGTTGCGGCGCAACGGTTGTGATTCTGTGATAGGGCGTGACTCCTGCACCTCAATCGTATCATTTTGACCGAATAAAGTCGTTTCATTTCGTCCCCTCTCCTCTGGTCCCACCCTCTGAATACCTAACACGGACGAGGGAGCAATGCCGTAGCTGCACGGCAGCCTCCGAGTGACGCAACTACTACATGGCTGTTGTCGGTTACATTTCAGCTTTCTGCGCCGGCATGAATCACAAGATACCGGGTCTTGCCTCACGGCGTGTTTTTGAGGTTTGCCCACTAGCTCCGACCCGCCCTTACGCTTCATGTCGAAAGTTGTTGATGATCGACAACGTGAGTCGAAGGGATTGGGCCGATAAACGGACGAACGGACGGGTCACGTGCGACGGGTTTGCTTGAAATATATGACAACGACAGCCCTAACTGAAGGATTGGTGTTGTTTAGCTAAGATAAATGAAATGGATGGTATTACAACATGGAGTAGGTAGAGTCTTCCTTCTTTTGTCATTGTCCGCATCTTGTGGACCCTTTTATCAGTGAACAGCAGGATTTTAACCCCTTCCGAGCCCTCTCGGAGCTTCCGCGGATAGTCCGTTCGGAGACAAAACAATGAGGAACGGAGTTATTGTGCGTGGGTTAAGACCCAACACACCAGCAGCCTTCGTTTTGGCTTTTTATTTTTATTTATTTTTTCCACTGCGCGCCTCCGTGAATTCTCCGAGGGTCGTACTATGTTTCTGCCCTCGACGGAGTTTTTTCAGATGTATAAATGGCTATCCTTGGCCAGTTGCAATGGAACCTAGTCTTCCGCAAAACCCCAAATGGGGTCCAATTTCAGAACCCCAAACCCCATCTGGGATCCAAGGGTTAGACCCCAGGCCCCAACCCCATTGGGGTTTGGGGTTTTTTGAAATGCCCTTGGATTACCCCAGAAAGTCCCAAAAAAAACCTATTTTGCATAAAATCAAGGTCTGGCGTGCATAATTTTGCTGAATCATCGAGATATCTTACTTTTTTAATGTCACAGGCTACGCCTGTATAGCACTCGGTTCCACCTTCACAGTGCTTGATGGCCACGTGACTGGGACGTGGAAGCAATCTTTAGCGCGCAGTATAGACTTATTTTTATTTTTTAAGAATTCCCTATTGTACGTATCTAGCAATTAGATAGCAGGGTCGAGCCCTTTACATGCAGTTCTTCAACTTTTGCCCTTAGCCCCACACTTAGCCCTACTTCCGTTGCCGCGCCAGCGCTGACATTTTTTCTAAACAACGACTCTACAATGCTGTCGTTGGAGTTTTGAACATGTTCTATAAAGCTGTTAGCTACAAGTAGTACTTTGCAAAAATGCCGGTCACATACCGAGATCATTTCAATAGCATCCAACGCATCCAGCAATATCTACACGGCATTAAGAATCCGCACGCACCACTCATTCGTTAGAGGCAGGTCACCCAGTCGCAGGTCCCATCGTAGCTCAGCCCGGGATAATGTTGAAGATGTCGAGTCTGGCAGTATGGCTAGTAGCTGGCGTAGGTCGTAGAAAACTGTGTCGTAGATGTTTACTAGCGACATGTAGCATGACATCATAATCAGAAGGGTGGGAGTGTCCACAGGGTCATCGCTACTGGGGTTAAGGCTGAGAAATTCGGTTCCCGTCCATGTCTGTCGAGATACGATTTCTCGTAACCATTGGGCGAGGTGGGTTGCTCCACCAATTGGATAGTCGTATATGCTGCTGCTGTGCTTTGTGTCTATATTTGCTGCGCGGTACCGGTGGAGATCGCTTGTGTAGTTTGTCATTGCAACGAGGATCAAGGAGAGTCCTTGGACTTGGGTGGATGGGGTTTGGTCTAAGGGGCTTAGGTTGTCGGGGATTATGCTGTTTGTGTTTTGAATGCTGAGTATTTCTCTTGGGCGGTTCGTCTCGGCTTGGTTAAAGTATGTCTGGTCTAATGGGTTGGTTGATTTTGTAAGATCGAGCTCTGGGCTCAGCGACCCGGGAGAACACCGCCATTCTACCTTTCGAGCAGGGAATGGCATATGAACGGGCATGACTGCGTTGTCTCCCAGCGTGTGGAATAATATCTCAGCCAGTAGTGGGTCCAGCGGTGGATCGGCCAGGTCGTGCGGATCGGCCATGGGATCCATACGGGCGATCGACGGTAAAGGATCGTCCCGCGGCACAGGAAAGCTGGGAAATTCCATTGGCGGAGTCGATGCATTTGATCCTGATGAGTACGTGTGGGGAATCTCTTCCGTCCTGTCACGCTTCTTGGGTTGTCGCCCACTGCGAGCTAGTCGACTGAACACACAAGGCACCCGGGCGCGCGTACACCGTTGACACGCGTTCAGCCAGTCGCCGTCAGACAATGGCACGCACCGCAGTTTCTGCAGTCGACATCGATCGCATGATGTGCGGTACGACTGCGCGGCGGGCTTGACGGAGGCTGACATTTTGACAGTAGGGCTGGTAAGACTGGTCAGCGCACACTGCCAATGCTTGGCTGCTCTGATCGTCGTTCAGATGTGACGGAGCAGTGTGTGATCTGAGGACTTGGCAAAATTTGGCGTTGACTGAAAACCAAGGATTTTCGGCGTTGGTGGAGCGGACCCGGTCCATGTCTATATAATTTTGGATTGAAAGTGGATGACAGCCTTGGGACCCCAGATAAGAGCGGATCCAGCATCTGACCGCGTAGAACTGGGCCTAGTGGTGGGAATTGTAAGGCAATCTAGGACCGAGCGCCTTCGTATTGCGTCATGAAGCTCGATTCGATGACCATACCAATACCGGATTGCCAAGGCGCTGTTGAAATCCTTTTGACTGGGGCTAATTTGGCTGCAGGTGCGATCACACGTTAGATGGCTTGCAGCAACTTGGTCCAAGAATCGTTTGCAGGAGTTCTTTCACTGTGCTGATGGGACTGTTAGGTATGTCTTGAACAGCTAGAACACGCTGTTTGATATATTAAACATATTCAGCAACCTTGGAACATTCGAACTAAGCGTGCCACACAACCCAAGGTTGGAAGGTTGGGCAGGTGGATCAAGTGAGTACATACTCATAAACATTTCACAGCCTTCAACTGTGGTCGGCTTATGCAGGAATAGTGAGAGGATTACCCTTTGATGAGCGTTGCTTGGCATATTATCTCAAAGAATCATGCAGAGTGGATACCAATTTATTCTTCCCTCTTCCCATTGCATAAATTGACTAAACGGGTGGAGCAGAGCATTTTATCATTTACTGAATGTATCTACTCCGTATTGAATGCAGCCAGGGGAAGCGTCTCTGCGTTGAGAGCAGAAAATAGCAGCACTAATGCTCCGATAATCGGACACGATCTCGCTTATGCAGACTCCTAGTTTGTTATCGGTGCTGGGACCGGGTGCTTTCGGTTCTCCGGGAATTAAAATGTCTGGCAGATACGACATTGTTCCGATAGGCGAAGTGAAGTACCTCAGACATGATCTGGTGGAATCTCACACGAGATACCCCTGGCCTACGCGGGAATAATCCTCCGGATGCGTGGTATTCGGGCCAATAAGGCTGACAAGTAAAGCCCACGAGCAGGGAGTTGTCATGCCATGCGCCTACTGCAGGCCATGTGTAAACGTGTATGGTGGTCTGACAGGGGCAATGATATTGTGCAGAGCCTTAGCAACGACGCGGCGGACGGACAGCTTAATTCGAGATCCCACCTCCCAGCGTGACTGTCGTCCGACTCCGCAGCCATTCTCCGTAGCGATAGAACAAAATTGGCACGGGCGCAAATGCCAGTGCCAGGAATCCTAATAGCGTATTACCCCATCCGTAGTTGAGCGTCGAATACATATGCGATCCAGCAAGCGGCAAGAAGGCCCCGAACATCGAGCGGAGGAGAATGTTGGCGCCTAGCGCAGATGCCGCCGCATCCGACCCAAACAGATCCACCAGATACAGCTGGGAGGGCATGATCACGAAGAAGGCTCCAAATCCGACAATGAACGTCCCAAAGATCGGAACCATCCAATGCACCTGGTAATATGCGGACCAACCGTAAATGAACAACCCAGGTCCAATGACTGGCGAAACCACGTCATTAGGACCAGTCGGTACTCGGGCTTAGACTCCTGGACATTGTCCGCTGCCATTTTCGCCTTCAAGAGCCGGTCGCTCAGGATGCCAAATGTGAGTAAACCCAACAATTCGCCAAGACCTAATCCTAGGTAGGCCAGGCCAGAAATGCCGGTGCTGAATCCATACTAGCCCTCGAAGACCATGCTGAAGGTGGCAAAGAGGAGGTATAGAAGGCCGAAAATGAGAGCCACGTAGATGGATAAGACGAGGACGATCGGCGAGAATATCAAGAGTTTGGTGGGGCGTACGAGGGCGGCAACAATAATCTGCTGCTTTGTGAGGCCGCAATCGAGTTTCGATTGGAGGTGCGGGTTCCCGGTTGCGCGTCGCAAGTATACGGCCTTGCGTTCCAACAGGGTGTTGGGATGTGTTTCGCGCATGAAGATGAACGCGCCGATACCCGCTGCCCCTCCCTGTTAGTGTTAGAATCGTGGATATCGGCGGAGAGCAAGATCACTCACGAGGATCGCGAGCACCCAAAAGGTCCATCGCCAGTTCTTTCTTTCGGCAACGAAGCCCCCAATTACTGGTCCCAGAACCTACATCAGTTAGTATAGTACAATTAGGTAGTGGATTGGAGTTACATACCGGTCCCAAAAGGGGACCCAGGCTAAACAAGGCCGCTGCCGCACCGCGCTTCTCGATCGGGATAACATCGGCGATCGTTCCGCCGCCAAGGGAAAGTGGCGCCGCTCCCGCGCAGCCAGTTATGAAACGGAAGATCATAAACTGAGCGGAAGTCTTACTTAGGGCGCAGGCCACAACGAAAATGACAAAGATGGTATTGCATATGTGATAGACGATGAGGCGCCCGTACATTTCGGAGAGCGAGGAGATAACAAGGGGGCCCAATGCAAATCCCAGCAGGTAGATACTGACGGCCAAGGTTGCTAGGGACATGTTAGTGATCTCCAGGTCCCTAGAGGCGCCTTCCATCGCCGGAGCGACCATGGTCGAGGCGATGTTGCTAGTAGCTTGGGTTAGCATGGTCGGTTGCTTTGTCTCTCATGGCGGCTCACTTACACGACCATCGACAAGACGGCCACAATTACGACATGACCAAAACTCTTGGTGCCAGACCAGTTGAGGGGGTTCTTGGGGTCATGTGGGCCGTCCCAGTCGACCATATCGTCCTCAGATTTATGCGTCGGCGGCTTGGCTGCCTCCTCATCTGTCGTGAAGTTGACTTTGGTCTCGTCATTGCTAGAGAGTTTCACCATTCTGCGGGTTGTACTCGATGGTTGAACGAAGAGGAATTGTGGTTTAAGGACGAGCTTTGTACGTTTGTACTGATAGCGAATGCCCACTCCGTTCGCAAAAGGAGGTGGACGATAGGTTTTCCTGGGAATAAATGTCCACCGCGGACTTAATTACACGTCGTTTTCTCCGTGTTGTAATGGCCGAGTCGACTGGCTTGAAGCCAGGATCAGGGTTCGGAGGGTTCATGGCTGCTCAACTTGGTTGCTCTGATGACAACCAAACGAGAAACGGAGCGGACGAACAGACGGAGATTGGGGAGTCGTGAATGGATCAAAACGATGGAGGAATACTGGATGGAGGAATCGAAGGAGAAGCTGGAGCGGATGAGAAGACGGATGAATGCACGGAGGAACATGTTCATCCGATTGGTTAGAGTGCTGTTGATCCACGGATCCTTCCCGCATCATCCCGCGCCTTGCCTAATCAGGTAGAACATAGCGGATGAGCGTTTACTTCCGATCAATCACCTCAGACAATCAGACTACATCTCCATCTACAACCATTCTTCGTACTAATGCACGTTCACTGCCCCTGAAATCTCTATCTATTGGTTCTGCCTACGTTTCCATCGTCTATGTGGCGATACAAGCGTGCTCTACGGCGAAAACATACCCCACCCACCCCACCCCACGCATGATGGAGAATCTCGTCTAGTCTACATGACCTGTTCTGCTAGACAAGTGCTCTGATTTAGTATATCGCATATAATACCACACAGTCGATAGCTGGAAAACGTGCACCTGCATATCCCTGACAGCCACGATGGATCCTCCGCCCGCGGACGAACACAGCCTCCAACCAGCTTCCATCAATCGTCGGAGCAAACCCCAGCTCTCCTGTAATCTATGTCGTCGGAGGAAGTGAGTACCGAAGATCTTCAACTCTCCCAATCAAATCTGACTAAACTCTCCGATAGGCTCCGATGCGATCGCAAGGAGCCCTGTTCGACATGCACCGCTCGTGGATTGGCGCTCTCGTGTGCCTATCCCAACAATCAAACCCCAGCACAGCGCCGACCGGCGCCTGGACCACATGAGACCCACAGGGGCCGCCCCCAAGCAACCGTCCAGGACCGTTTGGGCCAGTTGGAGCAGATCGTTGTTTCGCTGATGCAGAAGACCACCTCCGATGGCCAAGATCGGCCGGACCAGCATCTAGGCGCGTCGAATCCCCAAGATCGCCCCGAAGAGGGCTCACCAGAAGGGGCCACCAATTCCGAAGACTCTCCAGCTCAGTCCGACGGCGGAAATGTATGGTTTAGCTCTTCAGATGCCCAGTACGTCGGAGGAACCCATTGGGCTGCCATCCTGGATGGGATCGCCGACCTCAAGGAGCAGCTTGAACGGGAAGACCATCGGAACATGGAAAAGCCTGCTATGCTGCATACTTTCCTGCTGTATGGATGTAAATGAGCAAGTAAAGAAGATATCTTGGCAGCTCTGCCCGATCGACCCGCCGTCGACCGTTATATTTCCCAGTACTTCAATCGGTTGGACTTGGCGCCATGTAAGCCCCTGATCTGCAATATCGGAGTACCGGCTAATACAGGGCATCGTATGCTTCAGCATGCCTACACAGTGGTCAATTTTCACGAGAGGCATGCGAAGGACTTCGCCAAATAACACGAGTAGACTGTGGTGCTAACAATAATGAATGTAGTATGAACGGTTCTGGGAGAATCCATCCCAGACCTCGGTCATGTGGCTCGGTCTCCTCTTTTCTATGATATGTCTCGCAGTGCTGGCTTCTAGTGCGGCAGACTCCAGCTCATCTCCGGGATTCCGAAATCTGTTGGTGGATACATACCGCGAAAAAATAGTACAGTGCCTCATTCTGGGCGAGTACACCAAATCCGGGCGTTACGTGTTTGAAACCCTATACCACTACTTAACCATCGAGTATTCTATCCGCAAGGATGCTGACCAGGACATCTGGATCCTTTCGGGAATTCCAGTCAATATAGCTCTACGCATGGGCTACCACCGGGATCCGTCGCACTTGCCAGGGATCTCTCCATTTGAGGGAGAGATGAGACGGCGGGCCTGGGCCACCATTCTACAGGGAGATATCTTGATTTCGACCCAAATGGGTATGCCACGCATGATCAAGGATTGGCAATGTGATATAGTAGAGCCCCGTAATCTGAATGACTCGGACTTCGATGAGGACTGCTCCGAGCTTCCCCTATCAAGACCGGAGACGGAGATCACTACGGTTTCGCACCTAGTCGCTCGGCGACGTATCTTTAGCGCCTTAGGTGTGATCGTCGATTTCACCGCGTCGGTGCGACCGGCGACCTACGACGAGGTAATGCGACTAGATCGGATTCTGAATGATGCGGAGGCCATGGTCCCTGCCTATCTCCGCATGAAGGCCATGGCTAGGGCGGTGACCGATCCCCCGCAGGTGATTATGCATCGGCTCTTTCTTAGACTGATGTTTCACTAGGGTCAGATTATGCTACACTGCAAGTACTTAAACCCGGACCCAGCCACATTTTCCGAGGGCCACACATCATACTCCTACTCACGTAGCTCTTGTATAAAGGCAGCCTTGGGTATTTTGGAGATTCAGCATATATGCGACGAGGAAACCAGCCCAGATGGCCAGCTTTATACGATGCGATGGAGGGCTTCCTCCTTCATGAAGCATGAGTTTCTGACAGCCACGATGCTGCTGTGCTTTCTCGCACGACAGCCAGATGCTCTGACTGATGGTCACAACTTGATCCAAATCATAGCAGCGCTAACAAGGGCGCATGGTATCTGGATGAGGTCAAGGGATTCATCGATGGAAGCAAAGACGGCAGCAGATACTCTCAGCATTGTTCTTGCTCAACAATCAGGTGATTATAATGTGGGCGCAGAGGGTCAGGCTATGAACAATGATTTCGCCCTAAATTCAGGTCAGTCGGCCGTCTTACTTTCTCCCCCGTGTCCTTGCTTACGATAGCTCAGCCCTGCCTATGCCCTTTCTTGCTGGAGGGCTCAATGGCAACGGCCTGGAAGAGAATTTTCATTATGGATTTCCTTTCATGGGGTCCAGTCAGATGATCCCAGGCTCAGCAATGATGATGGATCCGAACCTCGCATGGCAATGGCAAAAGGTTTGCTACAACTCCCATCCTCTCCAGACGCGCCACTGACTGGAAAATAGTACTTTGGAACCGAATTGCCGCAGGATCCAGCCTAGAGAATCCGTGCAAAGTGTGGAGTTCGGTATGTTGCGTTCGGAACTTTTCGGTGGGATATCAGCTTAGCTGATATGGCCCCAGATCGGTCCAAGCCTCAACGAGTCGACAAGTATACCACAAAGACAATGAGAAAAGCGTATTTAATGAACACATTTCCCTCAATTCTCAATTAACTACCTCAACAATTATCTTGTATTCTCATAGCTCCTCGGTTTCTTCAACACGAATCGATATAAACGCCTGCAGGCCCACTATGCCTGAACCAATTGCAATCATCAGAACCGCCTGTCGCTTTCCAGGCGGGTGCGATAGCCCCAGCAAACTCTGGGAGCTGTTGAGAAACCCTAGTGGCATTTCCAAGAAGGTTCCTCTAGATCGCTTCAATGTTGATCATTTCTACCACCCCGAGGCAACCCATCATGGCACCACGAACGCCACCAAGTCCTACTTTCTTGAGAAGAACATCGCTCAGTTTGATGCGCAGTTCTTCAATATACAGCCGATGGAGAGCGATGCCGTTGATCCGCAGCAGCGTCTACTTCTAGAGACTGTGTATGACTCCCTTTGCACCGCGGGTCTGCCCATGGAGAACCTCCGTGGATCGTCCACGGCTGTCTATATTGGCATGATGTGCGATGACTGGTCCACCATGGTGGCGAGCGATGTCGAGACCCTGCCGACCTATACAGCTACTGGCTTAGCCCGAAGTATTGTGTCCAACCGGATTTCGTACGTCTTTGACTGGCATGGTCCTTCGATGACGATTGATACCGCCTGCTCGTCGAGTCTTGTTGCCGTGCACCAAGCTGTGCAGACCCTGCGCAGCGGTGAATCCTCTCTGGCTGTAGCTGCCGGAACTAACCTGATTCTCAGTCCTAGTAAGTACCGACTCTTCGATTGACCGAGCTGCCACTGACCCTCCAAGCTATGTATGTGACCGAGACGAACCTGCGAATGTTGTCCCCAAATGGACGTTGCGCGATGTGGGATCAGGCTGCTGATAGCTATGCCCGTGGCGAGGGCGTCGCTGCTGTAGTCATGAAGACCTTGAGCCAAGCTCTCGCTGATGGAGACCACATCGAGTGTATCATCCGTGAGACTGGAGTCAACCAGGATGGACGTACCACTGGACTTACCATGCCGAGTAATACCGCGCAGACGGCATTGATTCGCGACACGTACCGCCGAGCAGGGCTGGACATCAATGAACCTCGCGATCGCCCTCAATTCTTCCATGCCCATGGAACTGGAACCCAGGGCGGCGACCCTCAAGAGGCCGAGGCCATCTCGACAGCACTGTTTCCCAATGACACGAATATTGACACAGAGCTCTTTGTGGGTTCAATCAAGACCGTGATCGGGCACACTGAAGGCTCTGCTGGTCTGGCCTCTTTGATTGGGTCCACACTTGCCATGAAACATGGTATCATACCGCCTAATCTTCACTTTAGTCAATTGAGCGAGAAGGTCGCGCCATTTTACACGCATCTAAACATCCCAACTGAGCCCGTGTCGTGGCCGAAGCTGGCTTCCGGTCAGGTCAAACGGGCCAGTATCAACAGCTTTAGTAAGGCGATTTCTCTGGATATTATGTTAGTTGCTGACTTTGGTAGGTTTTGGTGGAACCAATGCCCACGCTATCATCGAGAGTTTCGAGCAGGATTCTGAAAACACATCGGAACTTCATTCTGTTGCAAACTTCACTCCACTGGTATTTTCTGCAGCTTCCGAGAAGAGCCTTCGGAATATGCTCGCCACGTACTCAACCTATCTGTCCGCTAATCCTAATACAAACCTCCATGATTTGGCTAGTACGCTGAGTATGCGCCGCTAAATACTACCCTACCGAACTTATGTTCCAGTCCACAGCAAGGAAGTGCTACCCGAGCAGCTGAAAGCTATGGCGGATGCCGCCCCTAATGAGTCGGACCTGAGCATTCGCCGCTCCAAGATCAATAATCCAGCGATTCTTGGCGTGTTCACCGGACAGGGAGCGCAGTGGCCGCGGATGGGAGCGTGTCTCATCGAGACCTCAATTTTCGCCCAACAGAAAATTGACTGGCTCGACTCAATTGTCCGTGGATTACCTGCAAAGGACCGCCCCACCTGGACGATCAAGGAGCAGCTGCTTGCCGGTGACGAGACTTCACGAATCACAGAAGCCGCAGTATCGCAACCTCTGTGTCTTGCTATTCAGGTTGTGCTTGTCGATATACTCCACGCTGCGGGCGTTCAATTCAAAGCTGTCGTGGGCCACTCGTCCGGTGAGATTGGAGCCGCGTACGCCGCGGGTCTCTTGTCTGTCGAGGATGCCCTTCGGATCGCATACTACCGTGGCCTGCACGCAAAGCATGCATCACCGCCAAACGGCGAGAAGGGTGCCATGATCGCTGTTGGTGCTTCGCATGCAGAAGCCCTGGAGATGTGTGCTGATCCACGCTTCAAGGTCCGCATTCAGGTTGCGGCAGTGAATTCCAGCTCCAGTATCACACTTTCTGGTGACGAAGGCGCCATTGATGAGGTCCTTGAGGTACTGAAGACTGAGCAGAAGTTTGCGAGGAAGCTAAAGGTTGACACCGCCTATCACTCGGCGCACATGCTACCCTGTGCAGAGCCTTATCTGGAGTCCATGAACTCATGCGAAATACAGCGAAACGACCGGACAGGTCCTGTATGGCTCTCTAGTGTTACCGAGGGACAGAAAATGTTCAAGGAAATTCTGACAGAAAGCTACTGGGTTGATAACATGTGCAACACGGTGTTATTCTCTGGCGCAGTGGCTCAAGCTGTTTCGGAGGCCGGGCCATTCGACTTGACTATTGAAATTGGTCCGCACCCGGCACTCAAGGGTCCAGCGACAACTACACTTGAGGAGTTTGGATGTGAAGCCCCCTACACAGGTCTGCTGTCTCGAGCTAAAAACGATGTCAACGAACTATCCGCAACCTTTGGTTTCATTTGGATGCATCTTGGGTCTGGCAGCATTCAGTTTGAGACGGTCGACAAGCTCCTGTCCGGGTTCGAGGGAAACAGGCAGGTGCTCAGCAGCTTGCCGTCATAGCCCCTTCGACCATCAACGCGAATACTGGACTGGATCCCGCGTGTCTAATCACCACAAATTCCCCCAAAACCCTCCAAACCCACTGCTCGGGACGCAATGTTCCGAAGCGAACACCACTCAGGAGTTTCAATGGAGAAATATTCTTCGTCCCAGCGAGATCTCTTGGCTCAGTGGGCATCGCTGCAGGGTCGAGTAGTTTTCCCAGCCACGGGTTACGTCTCTATGGCCATCGAAGCGAACGAAGCAGCTCACTACCCAGAACGATATTACTTGCATCAAGATTGTCGATCTGGAAATCGGTCGCGCAATCTCTTTCGATGATGATGGAGCTAGTACCGAGGTCGTCTTCACTGCAACCGTGGTGGAAACAACCGAGAAATCCATGACCGCCCAGTTCGCGTGCTACTCCACTTCAAATACCGATGGAAATGCAGTGCTGAACGCGAAAGGCAAAGTTATTGCAGATTTGGGCAGCTCTAGTCCAGCAACTCTTGCAAGCTACGAATCGGATTCTTTCAATCTGGTCACCGTTGACCAAACCGAGTTCTACCGGTGTCTCACTAAGATTGGTTATGATTACTCCGAGCCCTTCCATGGAGTGTCGCAGATTCAACGCAAGCCCGGATATGTCACCGGTCTAATCGAGGACCAGTCTGGCCTCTCATGGGAGGATAATCTTACATTCCATCCGGGAATGCTTGACACCGCTCTGCAAACCGCGTTCGCGGCATGGCCCTTCCCTGGTGATGGCCAGATCTGGTCCCTTCACGTTCCCACTCGGTTTGATTCGCTGCTATTCAACCCTCACTTCAGCCCCCTCGGTTTGGGCAAGCAAGGCTCCTTCAAATACGAAACGTTCATTCGCACCAACACCCAAGGAAGCCTAACTGCCGATATTCACCTGTACACTGCAGACGGCAACAACTCATGCCTCCAGATTGAAGGTGCATCCCTCGTTCCATTCTCTCCAGGCTCTCCTAGAGACGACCTGCCGCTATTCTCAAGCTTTAAGATGAGACCTGCTGCTCCTGATGGACAACTTGCAGGAATGGGCGAAACAATCTCGCCTTACGAGGCCCAGGTTTACAAGGATATTGATCGTGTCGCGTTCTGGTATATCCGAAATGTGGCTGAGTCTATTACCCAAGAAGAGCGTGACCAGGTCCTACCCCATTTCCGATACTATCTGCGGTGGTGTGAACGAATGATTTGCATGGTTTCTAGGGGTAAACATCCGAAGTGCCGCGTGAATGTCTCATTGATAAGAGAGAAGACATCAGTGAAGTGTTGAGCAAGTAAGTGCAGGATTCTTATTTTACCCGGGCTTCTTCATATAAGCCACATCAGACAGGTCGCTGATTATCTTGCATTAGGTATGAGGGCCGCAAATATATCCGATTTGTTGAAGTGGTCGGCGACCATCTAGTTGAAGTCATCCGCAGTGGTACCAGCATGCTGGAATATATGAACCAGGACGGGCTGATGCTCGCGGTTTACGAAAATGGACTGGCAGCTGGGCCAAACAACCGCTGGCTGAGTCGCATCGTCGCCCAAATTGCGCATCGCTATCCGGGAATGCATATTTTGGAGATCGGTCAGTCTTGATGCTTCCTATTACATTGGCCCCTAGCGACAGAGCTGACTTTCTGTAGGAGCTGGCACGGGCGCATCGACGAAGACAATTTTGCCCGAAGTCGGCTCGGCTTTTGGAACCTATACTTTCACTGACGTGTCTAGTGGTTTCTTCCCTGAAGCCGAGGAGCGCTTCAAGGACTATTCTAACCGTATGATCTTCAGGACATTCAACACTGAATTCCCACCAAACGAGCAGGGATTTACCGAAGGCCAGTACGATGTCGTTATTGCTGCCAATGTTCTGCATGTTTCGGCCGACATGGAGCAGTCCATGGCAAATGTCCGCCGGCTGCTGAAACCGGGTGGTTACTTGCTCACCTCTAAGGTGACAAATTGTGAACTTCTCTTCAGCGGCATGACCGTGGGAACTCTCCCAGGTTGATGGGTGGCCGCGGAGACTGGACGACCGTGGGGTCCCTGCTTGACGCTGCCTCAGTGGGACACTGTGCTCCGGAAAACGGGCTTCTCGGGCATTGACACTATGACACCCGATGTCAGCGTATCCCTTCCCGTGACGGTATTTGTTTCCCAGGCTATTGATGATCGAGTCGCTCTCCTCCGCAACCCTCTTTCATTGTCGACCGGGGATAATTTGGGCACCCTGGTCATTATCGGCGGCACGACACTACCAGTCTTCAATCTCGTGGAAGATGTTATGGCTAATCTATTTTCTTATGTTCGCCGAGGTCATGGTCTTTGAAACTCTTGAAGAGTTGATGGCCTCTGGCTCCGCGGTACCTCTTGGGGCTAGCATCCCCTGCCTGACTGATCTCGACGAGCCACTTATGAAGACATTGACGCCACAGAAGTTCACCAGCTTACAGAGAATGTTTGATGTAGCAGGAACTTTGGTCTTCGTTTCTCGAGGCTGCAGGGCAGATGAGCCATACTCCATGATGCTGGTGGGAATCGGGCGTACAGTTAAGACCGAAAATCCGAAAATCAATCTTCAACTACTCGACATTGAATCCATCGATGACTCAACGACCAAGGTGCTGTCTGAAGCGCTGATTCGACACCATCTTCTGAGGCAATGGCGATCTGGGAACGAAGCCCTTCTATGGTCCTCGGAGCCTGAGGTTGTTATGCACGATCAGCGCACGCTCATTCCAAGACTCTTGTCCAGCACTGAAAAGAATCAGCGTTACAACTCCCAAAGACGCACCATAACCAAATAGATCAACCCCAGAGAGGTGACTATACAGATGATCCAGAATGGAGCGACATTTGAAGTTCAGGAAGTCTCGCCGCTGCAAATTGCCGAGGCCCCATCGTCGGAATCTGTTACAGTTCGCAGCACTCTCTCCTCATTCCAATCTCTCAAGATTGGAAGTGCTGGTTTCCTCCGTCTTATCTACGGTGTGACTTCTTCCTCCGAGACAGTCGTCGCACTTTCATCCGCCGCCCACTCCCCAGCAGTTCTGCCATCAAAGTGGTGTGTACCGGTCGCAATCCATGCCATGGATCCTAGCCCCTCATCCTTCCTTACCTCCGTCGCTGCCAATATCTTGGCTAAGACGGTTCTGAGCTCTGTGCCGGATAATGGAGTGCTTCTGGTGCGGAAGGCAGACGAGGCTTTCAGAACTTATCTTCAGCATGGGGCAAAAGAACTGAATGTCAAGACTGTTTTTGTCACCAGCCAGGACAACACATATACTGCCGACAGCTTCTATATCCACCCCAGGCTCTCGCAGCATAAATTGAAGCAACTCCTCCCTGCCGATGTCTCCGTCTACGCCGATCTCTCCCAGGGCGCTAAAGCAGATGCCTTATCCCAACTGATCGATAAGTGTCTCCCATCTCAGTGCGTCCACATCAAGCGAAGCTCTCTTCTCAGCAATGATATCACTGATCCCCATCCACGTTTCTGTGACATGATCAGTCAGCTTCTTCAGCAAGCAATTGAGACTTCAACACATCCTGCAGAGTTTATCACCATTCCCCTTACCAAAGTGTCCGAACATTCTGTGTTTGAACCTTTAACTGTGGTTGACTGGTCGATCGAATCTGTTCCCGTCATAGTTCGGCCGATCGATTCCGGCATCATTTTCAGACCGGACCGAACATATTTCTTCGTTGGTCTGGCTGGCGAGCTGGGTCAGTCCTTGTGTCAATGGATGGCTTCCCACGGAGCCAAGTACTTTGTCATGAGTAGTCGGTCTCCAAAGGTCAACCCGAATTTCATTGAGGCGATGGCGCAGCAAGGAGCTACAGTCAGAACAATGCTGCTGTCAGTAAAATTCCCTTCTCCCTTCATATTATCAACTAACAAAAGACAGGGATTTTACAAGCCGAAGGTCCCTTTGGGCCTGCTACCGAGAGATCAGCCGCACCATGCCCGCCGTCGGGGGCGTCATCAACGGTGCCATGATCCTTCAAGACAGCGTTTTCGAAAACATGGCCCACGAGCAGTTCCTCAAAGTGATCAAACCAAAGGTCGAAGGCACGAAACTCTTGGATGAACTGTTTTATGACACGCCGCTGGACTTCTTCATCGTCACTTCCTCCATCACTGCAGCCATCGGTTTCAGCGGAAAGAGCAACTACTCAGCGGCGAACACCTTCATGACCTCCCTCATGTACCAGCGCAAAAAGAGAGGTGTCCCTGGCTCCGCTATGGGTATCCCGGCTGTTCTTGGTATTGGCTATGCCGCCCAAGAGTCTAACTTTGACTTTGAGTATTTCACTACACTCGGCTACAATAATGTCTCCGAGCAGGACTTCTGCACACTCTTTGCAGAGGCTGTTCTCTCCGGTCGCCCGAACTCGCTTGATGAGGCTGAGATTGTGTCAGGTGTTAATTACGTGCCGCCTGACTTGGATATCCCTCAGACCCATACCAGAGACATCAAATTCTCCCATTACATCCTGACCGCGGAAGAAGGGTCCAGCGTCGGCGGTAGCAGGGCTGCCATCCAGGTCAGGGTACAATTGCAGGGAGCGACAAGCGAAGAGGCAATCTATGAGATTGTCGAAGGTAAGTCACTGATTGAACAGAACGACTCACAGCTTGACTAATTGTACAATAGATGCTTTCCTGGTGAATCTCAAAAAGGTTCTCCAGATCTCAGCTGAGGATGATATCAATCATTCAACACCCCTTGTGGAGCAGGGACTGGACTCACTTGTGGCTGTCATGGTCCGCTCGTGGTTTTTGAAAGAGATCGAGGTTGATATTCCGGTTTTGAAGATCCTCGGCGGCAGCTCTATATCCGATCTCCTCCAACTGGCGGTTTCCAAGATACCTGCGTCTATCACATGTGCAGAGGAGCCGCAGAGCCACGATGACACCCCCAGCTCGTCGCCGCCGCCACCCGAAAAGCCCATCTTCAACCGTGCCATATCTGAGACACCTAGCAACTCTGCATCTAGCTACTCGCCATTGCAGACTCCTAGCGAAAGCGAGACATCATCCATCGAGCTGGTGACTCCAGACGTGCCCCTTGAATGCAAGCAACTGGGGGGCACAGATAGATCGGCCCTATCGCAACGAGACTTGACAATCCAGTCTTCCCGTCTTATGAGCGAGCCTAAGTCCTTTGGGCAAGCCAGATTCTGGTTTCTCTATCACTTCTTGAAGGACAAGACCATGTTCAACTTTTCGACTTCTGCACGCCTGACGGGTCCGCTCCGAGTGGCGACATTTGAGCGAGCTCTGGAAACAGTGGCTCAGCGACACGAGGGTCTGCGTACTAGATACCACTGGTCGGACGGGGACACTGGCATCCCAATGCAGGAGATCATCTCTCGCCCTCTGCTCAAATTGGAGACCAAGCGCATATACTCCCATGCCGAGGCAGCCGACGAACTAGCGATGTTGCAGAATCATGAATATGATCTGGAGGACTGGGGATCTATCAGAGTTATGCTCCTTACCCTCTCCGATAACGTCCACTACTTCCTCATCGGCTGTCATCATATTGCCCTGGATGGACAAAGTATGCACATGCTTTTCTCGGAGCTCGACAATCTGTATAATGGTAAAGCTCTTCCTCAACTCGTGGATGCCTCGCAATACCGAGAGTTTGCTGCGAGACAGAGAGAAGATTACGAATCTGGCCTATTGCAGGCTGACATCGAGTTCTTCCGTCACATCGTCCGTGAGAGCCCGAGTGCGATTGAGCCGTTCTCGTTCTCGCACCACTCAAAGCGGAAGATTCTGGATACCTACCGGTGAGTTTGACAATGTACTCAAGTTGAGAATTTTCAGAAATAACATTAATTTAGGCATCATCGTGCGTCGACCCGGCTGGAAGCTGGGTTAGCTAGCAAGGTCAAGCAAATTGCCCGCAAGCTTCATAGCACAAATTTCTATTTCTACCTGACTATTCTCCAAGCGCTTGTCTTTCGCCTGGCTTCCCGAGACGGACGAATTCTTTGTCGGAATTGCGGACTCGAACCGAGTGGATAAGGATGCCATCAACACGATCGGGTGCCTCGTGAATCTGCTGCCGCTCAAGTTCAACCGGGCGGACTCCTCCAAGCTTGACCAAGGCATCAAACTCACCCGAAACAAGGTGTATTCAGCTCTCGAGCACTCTAGAGTGCCATTCGATGTTCTTGTGAATGAACTCGGGATCGACCGTTCCGCCAGCACACCCCGATCTTCCAAATCTTCATGGACTACCGGCTGGGCGACCACGAGAAGTCGCATCTCGCCGGTTGCGACGCCGAGCTTTCGTGGAACAATGCCGCTACAGGGTATGATTTGCAACTGGAGGTGCTTGATACCGTCACTGGAGAGTCGCTTGTGGCTTTGAAAGTGCAAGAGGCTCTCTATTCCAAGGAAGCAGCCGAGTTGCTGCTTGGTGCTTTCGTCAATCTCATTGAACTGGCCACACAAATGCCTGCCGATCAGGTCGATATGTTGTCGCCTCCGCTGTGGTCGAGAAAGGATATTGATGATGCGTTAGCTATGGGAAAATGTCTGTTACACCCGAAGTTTATTAGTGATATTATGGCTAACAATCTATAGGCCCGGAATTGGACCCTGAATGGCCAGCGACGGTCACACACCGCGTCGATGCGATGGTGGATGCACACCCCGACGTCATAGCCATCAAGGATGGACATGGCAGGCGCTCACGTATAACATGATGGCCAACCGGGTCAACACGATCGCTGCCACCCTCCTTGACCACATCTCTGATGGCGACAGTGTTGCCGTGTTCCAAGAGCCAGGCGCTGACTGGATTTGTTCGCTACTCGCCATCTTCCGTGTTGGGGCAGCGTATGTTCCCCTAGATCTAAAGAATGGTCTGCAACGGCTTGCGGGTGCTGTTGATGTTGCCCGCCCGCGAGTTATTCCCCACGATAATTCGACAGAGGCTCGAGTGCTCGATCTTCAGGCGGCAGAGGCGGCTATCGTCAATGTGTCTGATATTCACATGAACTGCGATGCCAAAGTATCCAACAGGGCCCGGGCAGAGTCCACTGCGGCTATTTTGTTCACCAGCGGATCAACGGGTGTTCCCAAGGGCATTATACTACCCCATTCTTGCTTTGCGGCTCATGCCGAAGCAGTCGAAAAAGACTGGAACGTGGGCCCAGTCGTGGTCCTCCAACAAATCACCCTCAGCTTTGACTTTTCATTGCATCAGATCTTCACGGCTCTCGCCAACGGAGGAACCCTCTGTGTGGTTTCGTCCGAGAATCGTGGGGACCCATATGAAATCACCAAGATCATGAAGCAAGAGGGGGTCACTCATACCCTGGCCACCCCAACCGAATACGGTATGTGGTTCGACGCGGGGTCGGACATTCTCTCTCAGTGCCCTTCCTGGGAATGGGCTCTTGTCGGTGGCGAAGCCTTGCCAAGGTCCATTGTTCGACGTTTCCGGGATTTGAACTCGAGTAGCCTGAGGCTCTTCGATTTCTATGGACCTGTGGAGGCCACTATTGCACTTACCAAAGGCGAAGTCGATTTCACACTCGCTGATACTGAACAACCAATTCCGGTCGGAAGCCTGCTTCCCAATTACTCTGTTTACATTTTAGATGAAGCGCTGCAGCCTTTCCCAATTGGTGTCCCCGGAGAGATTGTCGTCGGCGGACCTGGAGTGGTGGCGGGATATCTCGGACAAGAAGAGCTCACAAACGATAAGTTCATCCCAGTCCCCAGCAACTTGCAGGACACACGCTCTAAGGAGCATATGGAACAGACTATATCGGACCGGTGACCGTGGGCGGTTGAACAACGACGGCACTCTCATTTATGAGGGTCGGATCAACGGTGACGATCAAATCAAGCTTCGTGGCATTCGTATCGAGCTGGGAGAGGTCGAGAATGCTATTTTAAAAGTTGCAGACGGCAAGGTCTCTCAAGCAGTCGTCGCCATTCACGGCGAAGAGGCTGACAAATTCTTGGTGGCTTATGTTGTTCTTTCATCGCAGGGCGAGAAGTCCGGCGACAAGCTTCTCACGTCTATCAAAGCAGCACTTCCCCTTCCCAACTACATGCGACCCTCGTTATACATTCCCATTGACAGTCTCCCGATGAACGTACATGGAAAGACCGATCGCAAGGCTCTTTACAATATTCCTCTGCCGGACATTGCGACTTCGGGCCCCTCTGAGCCAGGTCGGATGAATGACCAAGAAGAGAAACTTTGCGAACAGTGGAAAGAGATCTTGCCATCATCCGGTGCTACCATCAGCAATTGCACGCATTGTGTAAATTGGCTGCTCCCCCACTAGAAGTGTTACTGGACTCGCTTCAGCAGTTGCTTGTCCAATTTCGGACTAGCTATATTCTGTTGGATGCCCTAGACGAGAGCCCCCGAGGCCGCTACAGGGAAGGTGTTTTAAAAGCGATACAGCTGATACGCAATTGGTCCTTACCTGGTGTCCATGTTCTGGCCACGAGCCGCAACGAGCTTGATATCCGCGAATCTTTAAACCCTTCTGCCGACCAAGAAGTTCCAATGAGAAATTCAGGAATTGATGGAGACATAGTAAATTTTGTTTCCTATCAGCTCAGTAACGATCTAAAACTCCAGAAGTGGAAAATGCGTCACGAAGAGATTCTTACAAGATTGACAACAGGTGCGCAGGGCGTGTAAGTATTCCAATCGCGTAGAGTAGTTTCCAATCTGCTGACTAAATGTCATGCAGGTTCAGATAGTTAGTTAGTTCACATTAGTTAGTTAATTTCTCCGAAATTATAAATTTATATCTAATGTTAAATTTACACTGTTTGCCTAATGATAGCGGGACCTGACTCACCTATCGTCACGTGCAGCTCGCCGGAAAAAAACCTCCGCAGTTTATCGCGAGCGGAATCACAACTCGGTTTCGGGACATTCTCATTCCTGCGGCGAGACAATTAAGGATAACTGCAGTGCCTTGTCATACGGTCCTTTTCCTCTTTTTCTTGATCATCGAAGCCACTCCGAAACGCCTCCTCCGAGCCGCACCGGCCGAATTTATCCCAACTCTTCCACCCCCACCATTGCCCGCGGGGCTCCCAAGACAAAATGGTGCATTCAACGCCAGTACCAAGCTGTGGCTTCCAAGCTTTGATCCTCTGTGGCCCCGGCGAAAGCTTGAATACAATTTCCTCCAATCCGGAAGAGAATCCAAAATGTTTAATCCCCATAGCAGTATGTGTTGGCGACTCTCAGATCCGGCTTGAAGTCACTAACATCAAATGATGTTCAGCTAAGGCCGATGGTGTACTACCCGCTGGATTGGTGCAAACGCGCAGGAATAACCGGTGAGTAATGGCTACGCGCTGCGGTCTTAGGATAATCGCTAACGGTTCAGATATCATATTGATTACACCTCCCTCCGCTCTTTCTCCTCTCAAAGCCGCTCTACAACAGAATCCTTATCTTACATCGCTCCCTTCGCCCTCACCCACCGTTATAGCCCCAAAGGATCTCAAGATGACGACAGGAACAGCGGAACTACTTCGCCTACCGGAGGTACAAGCTTGTATTCGATCTAATTTCTTGCTCTTAAGCTGCGATTTGTTGTGCGATATCCCCGGTGAACATTTGCTTGAGGCATGGTTAGTCTCACAGGGTGAATTGGGCCCAGCTTCCCAAGGGGGCTTATCCGTGTTCTACCCCGCAAAAGGCATTAAAGACGAGGTCAAGAAAGAGCCGACAGATTTCGTGGCAATCACTTCTCTCGAGCAAGATGAGGTCCCTGCCGTCTCGCGATACGAGCTCTCCAAACTGGTTATGTCGGGGCCGATGGATACCTTGAAAGAGCGGATAGAGGAAGATAAGGGCTTTTTGCTCCGTCATACCTTGGTTGAGAAACATGCCTCGGTCAAAATGTTGACCAGCTACAGAGATGCACACTTGTACATTCTGCCTAAGTGGGTCCAATCGCTCGCCCAGCACCAGGAGCGGTTCGAATCCGTGAGTGAAGACTTGATTGGGTACTGGGCGAAAGCGGAGTGGCAGCGCGGGCTGAGTGAAAAGCTCGGGATTGATGAGATATTGGGCGGACAGAATGAGAATCAAGAGGAGCACGGAAGCAATGACGGCGATTCTTTGGAGGAAGAGATCGATCTTCGTGGCATGACCACTACCCACGCCCAGGGTTCCGAGGCCCGGAGTACAAAGTCTACTCCCAATGCCAAGTCCTCGGTGGAAGTGCCACCGATTCTAGCATACATGACCAAGCCGTCTAAGCAATTCGTTCGGCGCGTTGACAGTTCCGCCCTGGTGTTAGCGATGTCACTTCGTCTCGCCAAGCTCGAGTCTATTGAGGAGGTTGGCCGTGCTGCTGCTTCGCCATTCAGTCATGCCTCAAAGATCTCTACTCCTGAAGGAATTGCCTCGAAGTCTATTGTCACGAAAGGCGATTGCTTACTAGGATCCAACGTGACAGTAAGAAAAACCTAGTCTTCCATTTATTGCACAGTTCAACTAATGTCTTGAAAGGTGGAGGAAAAATGCGTCATAAAAGAATCGTGCATTTCTTCTAATGCGAAAATTTGCAGCGGCGCTCGCTTGACGAGGTAGGCGTTCTAGAAGCTCTATCTGCATCCTAACGCAGCTTAGTCTCTAATTCGAACCAGGTGTTTAATTATGGACAACGCGGTCATCGGACCAAAGTGTGTACTCACAGGATGTATCGGTAAGTCGTTCGCAATTCAGAAAGAGAAAAGTAGTTGAGTTCATGAACTGATATTGTTTCAGTCGGTAGATACAGTCAGGTCGGGCGAGAGTCTGTTCTTAAGGTGCGTGCGATTCATACCCGGAAATTGGATCAGCTGCTGACCAAATTTCCCAGGACTGTGAGGTTCAAGATGGCGTTGTGGTTGAGGAAGAGACCGACGCCAAGAATGAGCAGTTTATGAGCTTTGACGGTCTTGATGAGGACGACGAGGAGGGTATGGATGTCGAGGATGACGAGGATAATAATGACGAAGCGGTTTTCTAGATGAAAACGATAATAAAAGAAAAAAGAAAAAAATATCAGCATATTAGATATCTTAAGGTTCAGGATTTAATGCTCTTACCCAGCCCTGCAAATCTTGGAGACAAAATCTAGTGGAAAAGCCTTAGCGTCTGGGAACCCTTTTCAATATCCTTTTCCCTATTGAATATAGAGAGATATCTACTTCAAAAACAAGCCCATAATATCAAGTATCGCCTTGAGGGAGCAGGAAACGCTGTGGCCTGTTTCCAGATGGTCTGAAGCCCTATCGCAGTATGACTTCAAGATCGTTCACTGCAAAGGAACAGAGAACGCCCAAGCAGATGCATCGAGTAGAAGACAGATTATGAAATCAACTTCTTCCACGCTCGCTCACAATGAAAACACTTGTTAAAACACTTGTTGCTTGTATTACAAGCAATGAAACAGAATATGAAGCACGTGGTAGATGTTAGATCTTGTTCCATGGCTTCCTTTTTTGTGTGCATTGAGGTTCATCCTACACTAAATATGGATACTGCTCGTTATAAATCAAGGAATGATAGCAATATCCAAGCTCCAAACATTACATACATACTTCGACTGAAAATTTAGCCTTATATCGACAGTATATTTGATCACTTCAAAGGAACATGGGACATAAACACGCGAAAGAGCACCTTTTATCAACACCATTATGTAACCCCCTAAGCCTAAATAATTTAAATACGGTACGTCATGTTACACTCGAGATAAGCATGTCCTAGAGAGAGGTCGCGAACAGTCTCTTTTGGTTATAACATACTTCTCATCGTCGAAACAATCTACCTAGACCCCCTTGCTTGCTAGTATCTTTAGCTCAATAATTCGAGGGGAAAAAATAAATAATAAATAACAAAATGCAGGATCATGCTGGGTTATAGCCCATATTTGTCATAAGCACTGTAGCAAAAACTCGGCGTTGCTCGACATCCATTGGGAGAATATCGCCGGGGCTGCGTCCCGGTCCAATATCGGCCCCAAAAAGCATCCGTCGTCTCAGACATATTAGTTGCGCTTCGGCGGGCCCTGGTGGCCTTGGGAAGATTTTCTATGGATATTAAAAGATATTTTAACAGGTTTTAAAAAATAAGGTCACACAGGCTACGTGCACCTTGACCATACGGGCCTGTCTGGAAGTTCATTCAAAGCCCTAGGTTCTAGAGACACTTGAGATTCCACTTCGATTCAGACCCAGTGGTAATTTATATATTATGATTACTCTTCGTACTAGTAAAATGCGACATATTCCAGTCTCCAATAAGGAGAAAACTTATCTCGAACCGCTTCTGGAAGGGTCACTCACCTGAGACGTTCACTCAAACTGCGGCATTTCCAATCCAGAGTGCCCTTTATTGACAAGCTCCCGTCAGGTATTTCTCATGGATGGTTTCACATTTTAGTTGATGATGCGCCCCTATTTCGTTCGAATTTGAGAAGAGAAAGCCTCGGCGATTCTGAAAAAATCTCTTCCAATCTCTACGTAATTCTGATGGGGACCTGACGACAGCAGGAGGAAGCGATGATGTTCGCTGTACCCTAGTTTGCGCAATAGCAACCGAACGACCTGCTTAGGGGTATTCTGCCACGCGGTGATCAGTAACCTTCGACGGTAGCGAAGGACGAGGGCCATAAGGTGGTGCGGGAACTGTTGGAGAATTGAATGGAATCTATCTAGGAACTTCAATTGCTTCAATGCCTCGCTTAACGACCGGGTGACATCATAGATGCTCCATATTGAAGGCTACATAATGACGGAGTATGACGGGCAATGTCATGCATGTCCCATAAGTATGCCGAAACCGATTCCTATAGGGCTCCGTTGGGGATAGCGAGACGACAGGTCTATATTACTGAGACAGAGACATATACTATGAGGCCTTCTTTCCAAAAATTCTCTCTCCTTACCCAATGGCCTTCCTTCTACACAGATATTCGCTGAAAATCAAAGAACGGTGGACGATGTTCAAACAATAAGCACAGTGTACATAGCTCAAAGCTCATAGGTAACCATTTTTTGTGACCTACCTCATAAATGTACGCTTTAGAAACACTGGACAGGATATTATTTATACAAACTCCACTCTAAAACTTTTAATCAATACTTAATTCCAGGATTCCGGACCTCGCACCCAAGGGATCGAGTCCGGCGAGAAGCCATCCTCCGTTATCCCGTTACCGAAGCTCAGATACCTATGTGCCGGGACCTCAAACACCAAATCAAACTCTTCCCAGCGTATGATCTCAGTAGCGGCGTAGTAGTGGATTGTAGTGCCAGGCCATGGAACAACAATCTTCCCGTCTTTGTTCTTGTCTACAGATATGAAAGTGTTTAGAGGATCTTAACCCCACAAGCGGGTAAGGGGGACATACACCATGACTTGCATGTGTCGGACCATACCATGTCTGACATCTGAGATTGAACCCATCTATTAAATTCACGTTGAGCTTCCGGTCGTACGCTCACTGATCGTAGACGGTCCGTTTGGAGGCGAGTTAGGATTCTTATGATATAGTCCGCCGTTCGTTCGATGCCGGGGAATGCGGACCCGTTGATGGGGCAATTGGGTGGATGGAATACTGAAATTGACGTCAATTATATGCAGACCTTCAGATATGCCCACTACAAATGAACATACCGAAGAAATTCGGAAAGTGTGCCACCATTGCTGCCATATAGCTTTCACATGGGCCCCCGCGACCCCAGCAGTCCGAGAGAGCGATGCCATCACGTCCAACGACGGAAAATCGCGGGCTATATGGACTAAACCCCGTTGCACAGACAACAACATCACACATATAGTCATCCCCGGCGTCTGTCCTCACTCCGTGCTTTGTGAGAGCTGCCACATGATCCTGTACAAGATGGACATTTGGTTGTTGTATTGCAGCTATGTACTGTTCTCCAGGGGTCCATCGGCGACACCCAGGGGTAAATTCTGGAGTCAGTTTCTGCTGTAGTTCGGGGTCTTCGATGTTGGATTTTATAAGGAATTTCGCGCGACGCTGAAGAGCTTTGCTGGTTGGGGTGCCTTTCCATAGCATTTCAAAGGCCTGCGACATGACCGTTTCTAGTTTCATGCAGTAGTCGTGGTACGCTTGAGGGTTTCTTTTGAAATTTACTTTTTCTTGCTCGTCATCTAAGCCAAGTCAGTATGTATTCCGTAAAAGGTGGTAACCACTTGACCCTACAGGCTCGATCCTCGACGAAAGGCCCCGGGCCAAGCCATGTCGGATGTCTCGCGAAGTTGAAAATTTCTTTGGCTTCTATGAAGCGGGTAAGTAGGTATACGGGGCTGTCTAAAGCAAGAAGATAAATATACCTGATCGAAGACCTGCCACACATTGAATCCCACTCGCTCCGTTTCCCAGCACAGCGACACTTTTTCCGTGAGCTGTCACATCATCGGGCCAGGCAGCTGTATGAAGCACTTGGCCTTTAAACTTATCTCGGCCCTTGAAGAGCGGAATCTGGTAGTTATTCAGTCTTCCCACGGCATAGATTAGTACATCGGACTGAACGACGGTCTTCTCATGCGAAACCTCATGCCGAAACGTCGTCGTCCACTGTGAGCTGTCTTCGCTCCAAATGGCAGACACGCAGCGATGATTGAATCTCATGAATTTGCGAAGATCGTGCTGGTCAATGACAGCGTCGAGGTAGGTGCAAATCTCGGCTGCGGGCGCGTAAGACTTTGACCATGAAGGATTAGGTGCCCAGCTATATTGATAACTGTGCGAAGGTACATCGCAGGCGCATCTTAACTCAGTGAGCGGACTTCTATTTTTTTCATCTCTCTGTAGTTCTGATTTTGCAGGGGTTGTTGGACATGGATCATACCCTGGATATCTATTCTCGAACCATGTGCCACCCGCTTCGGGATTCTTTTCGTATATTTGTAGATCTATCTTGGACATTCGCGTCATAACATCGTGCGCGAATTGAATACCTGATATACTACATTGAAGAGTCAGATTAATAATTGGCTGAATAAGAAGACGAACCCTGCCCCGATCACCACCACCTTCAAAGGCCGCGGTATAAAAGCGCTAGGAGTGATATTCTGTTGCTCCATCGTGTATTATGCGCAGATGTGAAGGGTCCATGGCATACAACCTTACGCAGAAGTATGGTTACCCAAGGAGCCATAAATAGCCCCTTTATAATCCAGAGTCTCTCGAAAATTTAGTTGCCCAATCGATTCTAGTTTCGCATCTTGCTTTTGACCACCCGTTGCGAGATGTACAATCTACCATTGCACAGGTCTATATCCCCTTAATATCGCCATAACCAAACATTCTCTTTGGCAGTATCAGGGCTTGTAGTAACTCTATTATACAAGATAGGGGGTTTTCCATGCAAAGCTGGGTTTAGGGTTATGCCATGACCTCACCTGTCTTTATCAAGTAATAGCTTGACAGCCATCGCATCATAAAACCAGCACAAACTCTCGGTTGTTCACTCCGTACCTAGCTTCGGTAGATTAACTCAACATATATTCCTAGCTATCATTTATTCCAACTCTAAATCTCTTATATATCGGCATCCCATTACCCCCCCCCCCCCCAATCATTCCCAGAATAACAAGTATTAGCACCACACAAACTCTACAACTCATTTTCCAACATCGGAAAAATAAGCTATTTCTAGATATTTACCCCTCTCTATCTTATCTAAAATTTCCCAGACCAACACCTTCCATCCCAAATAAAACCCACAAACCACCTCCAAACCCCTCCACCTCAACTCCAAAAAAACTCACGGCATAACCTCGGCGACCAACATAACAAAAGGCCCGCGCCGACCCCTCGACCAATTAAAACACGCCGATTAACTCGACACAAGATAAGAGAAGTTGCGTGCGGAGAAGAAGCGTCCACCTTGCATCAATCTCCTGCAGACCCCCGGCTGCCAAGAACGTATCCCTATCCAGATCCCAAGATCAAATTGGATCGAACCGAGGGGGCGAACTACCAATGTAATACCCCAGCTAAGTTCCCCGCAGGCAAGTGAGATGTACTACTACACACGCAGTAGGGAGGAACGAGATTTATCAGTATCCCTCTCTATATCATGGAAGTAAGCCGTGAAAACTGGACCGAGGATTAAAATCACGTGGAGGGTGAGGTGCGGAGATTGATATATGAGAATTGTACCTTGCCCCTCACTCGACTAACTGCATTCTTTTTTCTCCTAAAATCCTTCAGAGAATAAATCTCGCTCCTGAAATTGTGCTTTGTAGAACCTGAATAGAGAGAGACAGACATCAATCACCCTTCGTCAAAAGACACCATGACAGCCGCCGACATCCCAAAGCAACAACGCGCCGCCGTCCGCCAAGGATCAGGCGAGTCATCCACGACAGTTATCTCCACCGTGCCCGTCGAAGAGCCCGGTCCTGGCCAGATCCTGGTGAAGATAAACTGGACCGGCCTCTGCGGCTCGGACAAATCTCTCCTCCACGATGACTGGAAGGCTTTCGGCGTAAGCATGCTGCCCCAGACACACGGAATAGCAGGGCACGAAGGCGCGGGCATCGTCGTCGCCGTCGGCGAGGGTATGCAGAAGCGGTGGAAGATCGGGGATCGGGCAGGAATTAAGTGGATTGCGAGTACTTGTGGGGAGTGCGAGTTTTGTCTAAGTGGAACCGACGAGGTCCATTGCGAGAAGCAGGTGAATAGTGGGTTTTCGGCGCCGGGGACGTTCCAGGAATATTGCGTTGTTGATGGGCGGTATACGTCTAAGATTCCGGATGGGGTGAGTGATGAAGAAGCCGGGCCGATTATGTGTGGAGGGGTGACGGCCTATACGGCTTGTAAGCGGTAAGTCGTCCTTTTGATTTGCTTTTGGAAGCCTGGTGGTGTGGGAATTGACGTATAATTGATTACCTTCAGATCCGGCGTTAAGTCAGGGCAATGGCTTGTTCTTCCTGGCGCGGGAGGCGGACTAGGTCATTTGGCCATTCAGTATGCGCGAGCGATGGGCATAAGAGTTATCGCCATTGATGGAGGAGATGAGAAGCGAGAGCTTTGTACGAAGCTTGGAGCTGAAGCATACATCGACTTTCAGAAGGCGAAGGCTCCTGCGGACTTGAAAGAGGAGATCATGAAGATCACGAAGCACGGCGCTCACGGCGTGATCGTGACGGCTGCCAGTAAGACGGTCTATGAATGGGCGCCGATGTACCTCCGGCCTGGCGGTACAGTGGTGGCTGTTGGTCTGCCCAGTGATCCTACTATCCTTGCCGGTGCTCCACCGCTCATTATGGCGTTAAGAAAATTGAACATCGTCGGGAATATTACTGGGACAATGAAGGATGTGGAAGAGGCGCTTGACTTTACTGCAAGGGATATTGTACATGTGAGTTGCACACGGAATTGCTGTTCGATATCTGTCATACTAACTGTGGGAACAGCCGATTCTCTCCAAGGGAAAGTTAGAGGATCTAGACTTGTGGGTCGAGAAGTTGAAGACGGGTCAAGTGGCAGGTCGTGCTGTTTTGCAGGTAGCCGCATAGGTGATAGATGTAAACTGCATCTTGCATTGGATCTAGCTTACCCCAATGATATTCTGTCCAGGACCGATTGCAGCACAGCAATGAATGATGAGTGTAACTCCAGTCGCTATTAATTGCGTGTAATTCAGGCTAGCGACAACTCAGACTCCGTATAGAAAGCTCAGAGTAACACCAACACTATCTACTTTCAAACGCCGAAACACCGTCGGCGACCCCATCTGGATGACTAAGTGGCCCCGTTGAGCAGCGCGAAATCAGGGCTTTTTTTTTTTTGCCAATAATGGAAATTAGAAAAACCCACTTCGGTCCCCATTAGGAAGCAATCCTAGATAACCTCTACTCCGGTTCATTCCCATTCCCCATCTTATCTAGGAGTGTATGTATAAGAGCTCAGGTTAAGTTCAGATCACACTATACTACTATTAACACTCACTAGAGTTTCTATCACTTCTTTTATACCTATCTTCCTTTTTCAACTCACATAATGAGTCACCCCCAAGAAAACCCACCAGCCGCAACACCCGTAGTCCAAGGCCGACTAATCGGCCACTTTCAAGGCCGGTAAATGCTCCAGTCTATCCCAACATTAATTATATCAAACCCAATCTAATCTAAACCCCCAGTCCAGTAAACGACCACGGATCCGGCTGGTCCTCCCTCTGGGACCTAAACGAAAGCGAGCTCTGGGACCGGGGGACACCCTCTCCAGCCCTAATCGACCTCATCGAAGAAGAGCGGCACCTCTTCCAGCCCATAAAACCCAATGGCGAGCGGAAGAAAGCGCTGGTACCTGTATGAACTTTGTTCTTCAAATGTTTGACATTTAAGGGTAGAAGTATTTTTAATGTGTTAGTTCAACAGGGCTGCGGAAAAGGTTATGACGTAATCATGCTCGCGTTGCACGGTTTCGATGTCTACGGACTCGAGATATCAGCATCGGGCGTCTCGGTTGCGAATAAATATGCGGCGACTGAACTGAGCAGTCCCCAGGAGTACAATTTTGGTCCGGGTTGGACGGGGCCTGTTCCGCCTGGGAGTGTCTCTTTTGTCCAGGGGGATTTTTTCCAGTCCGATTGGGAAGATCAGATCTCGTCGGGCGGAAGTGTGCGGTTTGATCTTGTTTATGACTACACGGTAGGATCAATGTTGATGTCAATATTATAAGGAAGATGAAGCTAATCAGGATAGTTCCTTTGCGCGTTACACCCGCAAATGCGCCCGCAGTGGGGAGCGCGCATGGGCCAACTAGTTGCGCCTGATGGGGTCTTGGTTTGCTTGGAGTTCCCGATGTACAAGGATCCGACGCAGCCTGGTCCGCCGTGGGGATTGAATGGTGTTCATTGGGATATTTTGGCGCTGGGTGGGGATGGGTTGACGAAGATTAGGAAGGAGGCTGAGGTTGATCAGGTGGATCGGCTTCCGGGTCGGTTTAAGAGGTTGTTGTATCGGAAGCCTGCGAGATCGTATGAGGCTGGGAGGGGAGCGGATATGTTGAGTGTCTATGCACTGAAGTGACGATGATTTGTTTGATGCTTGGTAGTAGTGCATGTCGATGGCTGAAGGTTTCAATTGAAGTATAGGGCTGTTGGGCTAACGTTTTCAGCCACCGAGCGGTCCAATTTCTTCACGTACCCCATTTAATCTAAATACTAATCTTTCAACGCGTCATTTCTTCACCAGTATCATTCAGAATGCCTCTTTCTCAGGAGAATCGGGTTCAGATGGCACTATCTGCCTCTATTTCAAAAAAAAAAAAATTTGATCTCAAAAACGCGAGCTGCTGAGATATTTTGCGTACCTAAAACAACTCTGCTTAGAAGGCTTAAAGGAATCAAATCATGGTTAAAGACACACACCAATGGTCTTAAATTACATTTTATTGAGGAAGAAGTACTTCTAAAGCGGTTAAAAGTAGATAAACAAGGATTTCCAATTCGACTGGAGTTTTTACGTGGAATAGCTCAGATATTACTTTGTAAGTGTTTACAAGATCATACCGCAAGCCTAGATATTAATTAGACTTATAAATTTACTAAACACCATCCTGAAATACGTACAAGATATACAAGGCGAATAACATATCAACATGCTAGGCAGGAGGATCCGAAGGTTATAATATCTTGATTTCAAACTGTATATGCAGCTATTCAAGAACATGAGATTCATAAAGATGATATCTGGAATTTCAATGAAATAGGCTTTGCAATAGGACTCTGCTCTACTTTAAAGTTATTACTGCAGTTGTTCGCAGTGAGCGGCCATGCAGAGTTATTCAGGGTAACTGAGAATGGTTTACTATTATTGAAACAGTCAGTTCAAAAGGCATACATATCTCACTGATTATTATACATAAAGTAAGTTATTAATAAGCTATTTAGTTCCAGGAACCTAAGCTAGCTAAAGACTAGTGGATTACAACTAACCAAAATGGCTGGACGACTGATGAAATAGGTCTTTGCTGGCTAAAAGATGTCTTTGAACCATTTTCTAAGCGCTATATAACTGGTGCTAAGCGGTTACTTATTTTAGATAGATATAGTGGCCATCTAATTCTTAACTTTGATGAGTTCTGCAAGCAGAATGTAATTATTTATTTCTACATGCCTACAGATGCTTCACAGCTTCTTCAATCGTTTGGTATTAGTGTTTTTGGCCCGCTTAAACGCGCGTACGGAAAGCTTCTGGAAAAACGCATGGTTGCCGGCAACAATCATATTGATAAAGAAGACTTTTTATCTCTATATCCAGACACGCGAGCTGAAGTATTTACTTTAGCAAATATCTGCAATGGTTTTGCGGGAGCAGGACTTAAGCTATTTAATCAAGAGTGAGTTCTTTCTAACTTACATTTCAACTACGTACACCAACACCACTACTAGTTGAAGGCTCAATTTCTTCTACTTTTCAAACTCCTCAGAATACTCACCAGCTAGATCGCAAGATATACAGCCTGTAAAACAGTCTTAGTGGCAAAAGGAGGCTTTCTAGTAGTTTAATTACTCATATTCAACATCTTGAAAAGGCTGTGCAAATAGGAATGAATACCAATCTTTTTAACAAGAAATCAAAGCTTTACGAGCCAAGAATGAACAAAAAGTTAAGAAAAAAGTAAGACGACGTGATATACAAGAAAATGATACTCTTTTATCTATATAGAAAGGCCAAAATCATGTTCAGCAGCTTAATATATTGTTTAATAAGCAGCCTGATGGACCTACCCCAGCACCTCGCCGACGAGCTCCACGACGCTGCAGTGGCTATGGGACAGTTGGGCATACTATAAGAAATTGCCCTAGTAAATAGCTTTATATTTTAGTAGGAGTTAAGTAGATTAAATTAATTTTATAATTGAAATCTTTAAATTTCTTAGATTACGCGGAGAAATTGGACCGCTCGGCGGTGTGGACCGCTCGGTGGTTGAAAGCGTTATTCGTTTTGACGAAATGAATAAAGGTCTGCCGATCACATTTTACCGCTTAAACAAGACTTCAGCGCACATTCCAACATAAGCACTAAACCGAAACAGCTCGCGAAGCGGTATTGTTAAAGCCAAGGTTTGATCATTAGCGCCCATTGTGGCTGTGGACATTGGGGGCCAATCAACAAGGGAAAGCTCCACGATGTGCCTTAGCCCCTGATTCTGCCTCGTTGGTGATCCGCTTCATTCATATCGCATTGGCCCTCCTCTTTCAGTCAAACAATACCTTTTCCTCCCTAGCTAATAACATAATATTTCAGTGACTATATTATCGCCAATATGCCGAGAGGGTTGCACAATCCACTGCCGGCTTCCCTGCGGAGTACGTATCTCGCCCTTGAATCCCGCATTGTCAGGAACAAAAATTAACATCGCAGTAGGCGAGTGCAAGAAAGCAACTCAAATTCTTGAATCTTTCCTCACTCCATCAAGCTTGGGGAACCCTGGGAAAGAGCTCCCAGCAAAAGTTCTCGCCAATGCCAAGGTAATCATACCACTACTGGCGATAAACTTATTCCAGTAAGCTAACGTTCTTTCAGGGCCTGGCAATATGCACAGTAGCCAAAGCCGGCATGCTAGGATCCGCCCGCTTCGGGTCTGGAATCGTCATCGCACGACTGGACAACGACAGCTGGTCCGCCCCGTCGGCAATTTCGCTAGCTGGAGTCGGATTCGGTGGTCAGTTCGGATTCGAACTCACCGATTTCGTCTTTATTCTCGACGAGGCTGGGCTTCGTAGTTTAATGCGAATGGGAAGCTTGACCTTGGGCGCGAACATCTCGATCGCTTTCGGGCCCGTCGGCCGAAACGCGGAATTCACCAGTAGTGCCAATACATCGGGTATCTCGATGATGTTCGCATACTCCAAGACCAAGGGGTTGTTTGGTGGAGTCAGTGTAGAGGGGGGCTTACTGGTGGAGCGCAGATTTGCCAATAAGAAGCTTTACAATTGCAAGGTCACCGCAAGTCAATTGCTCAGTGGAGAGATTCCGGCCCCGCCTGAGGTTGAGCCCATCCTGCGCATCTTACAGTCGGACAGATTTCAGCGAAAGGCTACTATGCCTCTTGTTGAGTCGGCTCCTCGAAGTTTGGAGCCAGCTGCCCAGGGCTTTGAGCTACCTACCAGGGCAGATAACCAGCCACCGGCAGAGCTGCCTTCTGAAGGTGTTCAGCCTAATGCTTGTCAATCGCCAGCTGAGGTACATGCAGAATCAAGCGTGGTACTGCCCACAGAGCTACCGGCGGAAACGATTATACAGACACCTGCTGAGCCGACTGGGACGTATACTAACGGAGCAAGAGATTATCAGCCCCGAGACCAGGTCCAAACACCGGCTGAAATCGAGATTGAATCACATGGTGCATTGCCTTCTGAGACAAAAGCATCGGAGTCACGCTCAGAGCCAGGGTCGGGAACGCCTAGGAAACTAAAAGCTCCTCTCATCGTTGAACCAAGTGTGCCTCATGTGCTCCCGCAAACAGTCTGAACCATGTCTGTCTATGATGAAGCACCACTAAAAACCTGCGGCTTGAATCGTACGTTGTCGTGGGAGATAAAACACGTTATTCTGGAATAATCAGCGGCGGTGTGATATTGATACCAGAAGGATGATCGGCAAGTTCACGATCTCAGGCTACGTAAGCAAGCCCTAGGCTGACAGGAGATGACGTTAAGGACTTATAATTAATGCAATTGTAATACCATATTTTTTCGTGTGCGGATTAGCTGACTAGTCAACGTAATCAAGCTTTCCAAAATATAGTGCTTGCTTACTAGAGGACTTCCCTTTTAAACTAAAGACTTCTCAATTGAATGCTAGAGAAACTAGTTTCTCAAGGACATGGCATGCATCAGGCTAGCAACATAGCCCCCCCACGCGCCACCAGCTAACAACCTCCAATTCTTCCCACGGACAACAATATATCATATCAGACTTATCAAAATCCCTCCAATAATTGAAACATCTATATTGCCCTCTTCCCGCGCACCACTCTGAATGCATTCTTCGCGACATCGACCAAATGGGTTCTGGAACGTCAGTTAAAGACGAGCTGAGCAACTGAGCCCTCAACCGCTAACACGCCTCTGAAAAGATAGAGATATCTCCTGGCAAAGCGCATTTTGCGCCCTGGTTCCGTTGATGCCCGCCGCAAGGACCCAACCGTGCATCCTACCCCACCGACTCAGCTCGTACCTGCGCAGTTTACCCTTCGACTGCGCTCTAGACACTTTATCGATCATTTTTCATGTCCTTTCTCATATGCTAAAACGGTTATCGCCGCGTGAAGCCGCGCAGAAGACCTTGACTACCCGCCTCCGTGGTATGCACGAAGGCACTGCAATAGGACTTCACCAAAATTAAGCGCTTGACCAGCTTTCGGTAGCTGGTATTCATTCTTGGGACTCTCCCGCAATCCATCAAATATTTCTTCATGAAAGGCATTCCGTTGACCCACGCTTGGGGAGTAATATACTTTGTAACTATTATTGTATCAGAATCCCTTCTCTTTGCTGGAGCAAGCACCATGGTCGAGACCGGAGAGACTAGCGACGAGAGAAATAATGGAGATATCGAAGATTCAAGCCCGACAGAAAACGTAATCAGGAAAAGTATAGCAGACTGGGCAGTGCGCTTCCTCGGGCAACTTGAACCGAAATCTGTTCAATTAGGAGGCGTCTTACATTCTCTTTTCGTTTATTGGGCACTTGTTCAAGTAGCAGGCCGAATACGACCCTTCATCGAATCCCAGAAAAAATGGCAACCGATCCTAGAGTGCGTGATCACCTTTCCCTTTGTGACCTCAGTCATTACTCTCTGTTACCTTTCTATTTTATCGATTCCTGCCTCTCCTGTTGCATGCGCCATGGTCCTCTCCATTAAATTCTTCCAAACCTTCCGAAAGCCCTTGCATGGCCGGCTACATGTGCATGCCTATTCGGCGCGGGTTTGTCTGCAAAGTATCTCTGCGGGATTTTCGTATGGGATTTACTACACGCATTCCCTGCTTTTGAAGCAGGATATGCATTCGCGATTCTGCTCTTGCTTCCACTTGTTGGCTTTGGTATGGGCCATGTCAAACTTCTAAGAAAACAGCTCCTCTTGATGGGTGAATATTCGTTTACACGAAAAGAGCTAGTACCATCTGAAGTTGCTTGGACAATGTTTGCTGAAATTGTGGTGGTAACTCCGCTTCGTTATGGACTCTTCTATAATCCTGCGGGTACGCACAAGCCAGAGTGGACGAACAATCTAGGATAAGAGTTCTGTTTTGTACCAATTAAACATCATCCTTACCTTTCTCCATACAGTGTGTAGGCTGGGGTACATATATTGTCCTTCCAGATTGGGCTAGTGACACGTAAAGTGGCTTAAATAATCATGATCGGCATGTCACATGCTCAGTGAAAAAGCTTGGCGCATGCCGAACCCCAAATCGAGTAAAGAGGGAAATCAGGGTCATATCATGGTGTGCATAGTAGCAAACGTGATGAAGGAGTTCTGTTGACTGGCATATTGTGGATCCCTTGGTAATAGAATGCATTAAATACTATGTCGAATATCTTTCTATGCAGGCGAAAACGGAACTCAGAATTCCACCATATACCACCAGGGACCGATGGTCTGGGGATTGCGGAAGGGCTAGCAAGAAAATATATATATTTGCCAATATATAATACATCAGCATATACGGGGCAACAGTGAATGGATAAACGTTGAGCGTCTTTGTATATTCGTCAATCTACAGGGTACTAAACGAATAATGGGTACAATACAGGAAATTTGCGAAACTGGATGTTGGCTTTGATACTATGTGCAACCCTCGATCATTAGCAGACGAACAATTGCAGGTCGTGACTACGTCCATAATGGCACGTCACAGACAACAGTGGAGATTTAGATAATTACGCGGCGTAACTTGTTATCGAGGAACAAGAGTATTATGGCTGTTACCGCGCTTCTGAATGACATTGTCCGACGTAGGTTTCATATATCATGGCTCATATTGACCGGATACTTCTAAGGGCAAGGGAGTAAAAAGAAATTGGTGGTGGGACGAGAAATGTTCTTGATCGTGACAAAAAAAGGATTCTCTGCCCTTCGGTGCAATTCAGCGATTTACAGAACTGCTAAAAAAAACATGACAGAAATGCGAGAGAAGGCCTGGCGATTCATTTATCATCTCTAAGAGATGCCCGGAACCTAATCCCCGAAGTAACTATTCCTGAAGTCTTTTGACGCCATTACCCATCCTTGAAAGTAGCATCATCATCACCACCACCATTCCACAGGGGGGGTTCAACCCTATCATGTCTTTTTTGTTTCCCTGATCCGTCTTATCCTGCACACAACAAACTGTTTACCGGACGAAGCGGCGGGGACGGTCGGCAACCTGCTGCTGGGAAACCTGGACAACGTTGACGGGGACGGAGTCGAACTGCATTGGTCTGTTAGCCACCATCCAACTGGAGTATGGTACATCCATCACATACGCCAATGCTCTTAAGGAGATCCTTGGTGTCCTGGTCAATGTCGAGCTTGCCAGTCTCGGAGTGCTGGCTGAAGTCGAGAGCGGAGACCTCGGGAACGTATTGATCCTTACGCTCACGCTCCTCCTCCTGGAGCTTGAAGGAGATACCGCGAACAGGGCCACGCTGGATACGCTTCATCCTATTGAGTTGAAAAAAAAGTCGTGTTAGTCGTGGGATGTCCTTTTCCATTTTTGTCGAGACTGTCCATCATTTTCGTGAATTCAGGTTAACGGGAAAATCCATACAAGTGAGTGGTGTATCCGGCAATCTGTTCACATTCCTTTCGTTAGCCTCGACGACTTTAAATTTTTTTCGATAGTATTCCGATCGTGGGTGGTAATCACCTTGTTGCGCAGACGCTTGCTGGCAATGATGGCGACCTCATCGCACAGCTTCTTGTTGACCTCGAAGTCAAGGGTGAGCTTGGGGTAGTAACGCTCAATGATGACCTTGGCGGACCGCTTGACGGTCTTTGTGCGAACGCGACCCATTTTGGCGTATAAGTTGTCGACCTCGAAAAGCTGCGATGATGTTCGGGTGGTTGTGAGGTTGGGCAATTTTGGTGTGCATCCGCTCAACTGCCAAGTCTCGCTTAACCGGGGCCTGAACCACGTGATGGATTATGGATCACATGACCAGAACAGAACGATAGGTGAACCTGTACAATGAGACAGCCCTTCAAATAATTCTTAAACGCCGTTTCTTTTTTTTCTTCTCATCATTAGGTTAAACCGCCATTGTGTGGCTACCGTTCCATACATATATATCTCTACAATTGCCGAAGCCTTCATATCAAATACTGTTGTTCAACTCAGCCGCTGGGCGGTCAGTACCTCTCTATCCTTAGGCCTGAGTATTCAGGCAGACAACGTTAGCCCTATCCCACATTATCCTCTTTCCACTCGCTGCGAAACAAAATCTTCGTTTCCTTCTCCCCTTTCCGCATCCCAAACTATACCCGATTCGGAACATCTATCATCCCTCAGCTCCAGTCCATCCACCAGCATTCAAGATCCATGGTTAACTATTATTAACAATACCACGACATTTCCCCCACACACCTATTTAAACATCTTGGATTTGGCTTTCCTTTTTTTGTCAATGACTTGAAAGGAATTATCTATATCTCTACGCATTCGTAAACGAGCTAGTTCCCGATCACAACCTACAGCCTCTTCACATGATGTATCTACGTAATGGGGCTGTGGGGGAACTCTTGGTGATGATTGAATGTGGGGTCATGAGGGAAGCCATGTTCGAGAAGTGAAGTATCCAAATCTCATCCAAGTAGCCGTAACTCAGAGAAAGGGCCATATCTCTGAATGGGAATCAGTTTCGTTCTATTTATCTCGTTTCCCTTGAAAAGTCAATCTATTCTACTTGAGTTTCTCATCTCGAGATGATTCTAGATTGCTGCTTGTTACTTAACGCCGTTTCTTTCAGCTACTAGATACAATACGCACTTTAATCTCGAGACACCCAAGCACATACGTTTACAAGTCATTGATTGTTCATTTTAAGTCCTTCCGAAGAGCTAGACTAAACATAACAGTCGAGTCTCGCGTGAATGTTATTAGAATCCACATCATGTGATCTGGCTATATCACGTGCCATTCAACTCTTAGGTAACTTACATTTTGGAGGTTAAGTAAGCCAGGGCCCTAAACCCAATCTATCCTTCTGCGGATTTCCCGATCAGGTCATCCGGCTCCCAATTCATTTGGATACTTTCAAATAACCTGCATCGCAATGATAGGGCAAACAAGTAAACCGGTCCTAGCCCGGAGAATGTTGGCAGCCTTGATTTTTGACTTTATTTGGCATTTTTTATAAGCTGCGACAGCCATCTGGAGTCTGGTGAGAAAGAGGCATTTTATGGTGGAGATAAATTAATGCTTTGAAGGAGGTGGTAGGGACAGGAAAAAGTTTACCGCTCGCCCCGTGGATTATGTTAAGTCATTCCGGGTTGATCATAGCAGCCTTCTTCGCGATTTTTCCCGCACAGAAGTTCGCCATACCTCATATTGGCACTAGGCAGTATAACTTGTTGGATATTGCCATACATGGCTAGACAGACTGCCGATTGATTCTTTCGGTCGAGTGGTATGTACGTCAAGTTTTGACTTCTCTCTGCGGATACGCAGGGCACTTCCAAGGAAACTTAACATATCGAGAGAAAGGAAAAACAAAAGAAAAAGGAAGGAAGAAAGGAAACGCGTCTTCGACGCTTTTTGAGTGTACTTCGGATGGTCTCCTGAGGCTGTCCCAGCTCTTCATGACCCATAATAGTGGTCGCAATATCGGGATAACGAGAGAGGCATCATTTGCTCAATCAAGTAAATCCTGAGACATCTCACATAGAGGATTGACAAAGTGATGCTTGTTAAAGTATGGGTGTAAACTGCGAGCTAGAACATTCATTTCATTAGATGGAGCGGCGGGAAGTACATTACTGCTATGTTTCCGAAAGTATATCTCCGCCGAGGATATGAAGCCGTCTGGAACTGTGTGGACCCATTGAGTGTTCAGGTTAGCTGAGTTTATGATTTCTTCCATGATATACTTTATCGTGGCTAGAGCTTGCCCGCGCATATATGTGAGCGGTAACTAGCTTCCAACCTACTCTGCGTGTGCTATATATCCATTACGTATCTGTAACTTACCATGAGACATATGAGCTCAGGGCTTATGATATCCTCGAGTCGGGAACTTTGTAGGATGTAAGGCGAGAAGGCACGAATGCTGTTCCCAGCTCATTTGATTATCATAAATATCTTGTACTCCACAAGACAACGAGCCGAGTACTATCTACAATTAGATTGAATAATCTCCATTCCTCTTACGTATCAGGTACTCAATATGTCTGTTAAAAAGTAAGGAAGGGGCCCCCTGGAATGCATAGTATAACGATCGGATGATAGTCAACTCCAGCACCAGAAAATCTATGACTAAAAGAGAGCTAAATACGAAAATAAATCCGAGACAACCTCAAACACATTAAAAGAACACCTCAACCCCAAGCCGATCGGCTAAAGATGTCTGCGCTCCACCCAGACGAAAATCGCTCAGTTGCTGACTCTGCAGTTGAGGAAAGCCGCTATGTTTCATGTTAGGTAAATCACATCATCACAATAGGTACAACAAAACTTACACTTCGAAAAGAATGCATAGCTCTCTGCATTCTCCAACGCAGCACTGGGGTACAACTGGTGCACAGCATCATACCCATACGTCTCAGGACCGAAAATACCCTTCGTATGGGCCATCTCATGCAAACTAGACGTAGCCTGGTCGAGCACGTCACAGGTAGTCGACCACTTGGGGAAGCTGTAGTACGCAGGGCAAGTCCTGATACGCCCGTAGGTTCCATCCGTCTCGCCGTAGGCAGTAGTGGTGAAAGCCTCGGACTCTTGGCACTGAATGCCCTCAGGCGTGCAGTAATAGGTCACGACTCCTCGGTTGCCGGCCAGGGCTTCCTGGGCGATCTTTTCCAAGACACCGGCCACGCGGTTCTTGGACGATTGGTCGTTCGTCTTGAAGAAGCTGTAGAAGAGAGACGACGAGTAGTCGGATCCGGAACGGATAGCATCGGCTCCGGCTTGGGCCATCCTGGCTGCCTGAGCAAGGGCGTCGTCGATCGCTTGCTTTTTCTCCACGGTGCAGTTTTCGAGGGTTGCACGGGTCTCGATTGGGCCGGCGATGGCGGCGAGGTTGCCTGCAATGAAGGGGAAGGCGAGGAGGGTCTGGAAGAAACGCATTTTGATGATTGATATGCAGTAAAGGTTGATGCTGGGAAGACTAGTAAATGCTAAAGATAGACGAGAAAGTAACGATTGACGGCCACCAGGGCTTGTTGTTAAAGAGTGTATAGACGAGGAATTGGAATAGAAAGAAGGACTTTGGGGGTTCAACAAGCATGAATTTAGGAACCGCGAGTCGAACTTTATACTAGTCGAGATCGGTTCGGCAGGCGGTCCTTGACGGACCCAAGACTAGCCGTTTCATTATGTTCCATTGTTCTGTCTGTAGATTGTCGTGCCATGTTTCACCCTCGCAGTGCCGATCATCTGCCAACCGAGTTCGTAAAGAGCACCAACTTTTCGTGGCAGACCCACCGGCTCCAGGTCCTGATTACTACATAGTACATAATCGGGCTGCTCAACTGCGGCTGAATGGAAGATCTGTCGATTCCAGGGGCTTATATGAGCATGAATAGTGATGCCTACAACCTCGTGATCAAAAATTGTTGTCGTATCCACTCCACTTATGCCGTTTCCGATGCGGATTGTTTCAACCCTGCTTGTGCAGCCAAGAGTTCCCCTGACGGAAAAAACCATGGAACACCCGCAGATAGGCTCCACGTGGGTGGTCGGAAAGGTAACATTCTCGAAAAATGCTTGACTAAGCGAGATTGGAATCTGTGTCTCGGATCTAAATAAATGTTCTAGATATGTTTTCTAAGTGAATGTGAAACTTTACTTAAGTGGTTTTGTATACTGTTAACAGAGTCGTTAAGAGGCGGTGCTCTGGGATGTCACCTTACCTTGAAACCCTACTTACCTGAGGGAACCTGGTAGGGTTCTCCATTCTGAAACAGTTAAATTAGAGTTTAGTCTCGATCCAATTAAATCCGACTCGTTCTGAGTATATATTTGAACCGTCAAAAAAAGGTATCACCTCTCAGGGTCTGGCCCGCGGGATACTCCCCCGGAAATGACCTCTGGGAGAAAAACCGAAATGCCACTTCCCTATCGGGTGTATACAAGGATCTATTATAGTCACCTTTCCCGTCCCGGAATTATTGTCGTACCCATGAAGCTTTTGTATCGTACTCACTGTGAAGGAGTACTAATTCGAATATTTCTTAGACATTAACTACTTCTCGAGAGACAATTGCTCCGTTGATGGTCCTATAGTCTTCTATCTGTTGTCAAATGGAACCCACAAATTCTATTATGGAAGAGATGATAGGAAATGGAGAACTCCAAATTAGCCTAGGGTATCACGCCTAAGCTGCAGATTCAACATGGCATTTTTTGCGGTGGTCTTGTAGAATGATAAATACTGAATGTCTCTGAAACGAATGCGTAAAAGCTGTAGTGAGACTCATCGTTATCATAAGGGCTTTGTATGTTTTGTCTCCAACCCGGCCTAAATGTCAATGTTCTCCACACCCTACCTAATTCAAGTAGTGAATCGGTCCAGGCTCACCTGAGGCTATTTAACAAAGCCTTCCCCCATGTCTAGCACCTACTTTTGTTTCATCCCCTTTGTACCTAACAGCTCCACCTTCTATACAATCTATCCCTAGTCATGTCCGCATTTTTCACGTCCTAGAATATTGCATTTTTAGGGGTCCTAGGTACTATGAGAATTTTGAGTCACTTCTCCATTACAACCCACAACCGAAAAGGCTTTACTGGGAGCTGTAGGAACTTCAAATCACTACACCTGCGTCTCAGAACTCGGATTATGAACATTACTCCGAGGGTAATAATGATGAGGATGCTTGATATTCCTATCTAGTGTCTGTCATAGTCAAAGGCTCTAAATGGACGTTAAACTTGATTGATAATAATAATAATAATAACAATAATATAATATTCCTATCTAGGGATCTAGCTGAGAAGAAGACCAAATACTCTGTGGGATGCTAAGCGAGGACCACCTGACATATGGGACGCCATATATATTCAACAATTACTATGTACAGAGGGGAGTTTTGCGCCAAGACTCCTGTTATTGCTCGGCAAATGAACATATGAGTGTTGAAGAGTGTGGAGGAGTTAAAAGTCCTTGATTTGGATGAGGACCATATTGTGTATGTGGCCTCTTCACACGGAGGGGACTGACCTCCTAGCATAACCATATAGGCCAAATTGCTGTATACATGAAGATAACAAATTGATCCATGGCCCTCTCTACGTACAAGAGATAAGCTTTCCCAGTCAGCTTAATCCTGCACCGGGGCAATTTAACCTTGGATATATCGATCACATACCGGAGGCTTCTAACGCTATCAACAATTTCGAAGAATGTGTATCATGCCGTCGACGCACAGCGAAGTAGCGCTTCAAATCGACTCATAGGCGCTAGGCCTACTGGGACCCCGTCAGCGGCAGGGGCCCTCATATGAAAACACATCAAGAATGATAGCAGAATTGCATAATATTCAATCAGCGCACAAGGAATTCTATTTTGGGTTCAAGGATTAAAGGTGGCTTACTCTAAGGGCCAGTGGAGTTTTGAGAGATTTGGGTGACTATCTCATACTAGTTTATAGTAGTGGAATATACCCTTTACTACAGAGTATGAAGCTTGGTATAATTGTATTAGGGAAGCATTGAGGACGTGTCTAGAGAAGTGTTCCACAATAACCAACACATATGTCTGGAAATTTGCCCTTACGGGGCATATTGAGCTACTTGAGGAAGATAATACGGCGATGGTCCTTGATAAGCTCGGTATATAAATGTGAAGAGCGCACCGCTTGCAAAGTAAAGTTGAATATGGGTGCGGAAATGACGACAAAATGACCGGATTCAGATTTAACGACCTAGTATTCGAACACTCGCCAACGTACATGACTTATATATGACCGTGCGGCATTCCTTAAGCTATTTGTCACTTCAACTCTTCTAATATATATCTTTTATTTATGCTCGTGCTCCCCTAGTGCAGTATGCCGTGCAATAACAGTCGCATCACGCGAGCTTTTTGCCGAATGGAAAGCTCGGGTATACTGGTTGTAAAGCTATTCTGGCTTTCATAGACACACCTCCCCTCGCACCCAGGTCCCCAAGTTCTTGTTGAAAGATCAAGGATAGCTGTATTGAAGTTGTACGAGCTGTGTTACCTTTCTATCACTTTCCAAGAGCTCGGACTTGACCACACTTGTCGGCGGTTTCATAGCCGTTCGTTGTACGAGCCTACTCTGAGTGATGGAGATATCGCTGAGAAGCACGAGGAAGAGAGATTATTACTTCAGGACCTGGAGGATCTCGTCTCTGGGTTTGAGCAAAAATACATGGAATTGTGTACCTCCTTGCTTGACTTTCTCCACGGGTACTGGGCAACTCGAATGAGAGAAGCCCTATACGGACGACAGATACCTGATATACGGATTGCCAGTGAAGCATATGTTGCTACTATCATCCGATGCACACATGGACTTAATCTGGACAGATGACTTAAGTAGCCCAAAATATAGTACATCTGCATGTATGGAATGGGTATATGTCGTTAACTGAATACAACATCTTTGAGCAATAGCCGAGCGGTTACATCGTAGCATTGTAGCTGTTCTACAAGTATATGAGTGGGTAAGCATTGATCACACGAGAAGCACGGAAGAACTGTGCCCTTTAGATATTCGAGGACTGAGTAATGCTTAAAGAGGGAAGCAAACTACCGAGCAAATAAATTTTATATAATCTCCACTCCCGACCAATTTAACATGAACAACCTGCATTGCTCAATATTAGTAGACGTTTTCTCAAGATACAGTCTACCTCTGTATATAGAGGTCTTACCTAAATTCGGATTCATACAAAACTCAATAGTCAAGAATATGTGCCAAAACAATTATGCGTAACTACAGTATACAATCCCATTGCTCCAACTCTCTGCGATCTTATGCGATCATAACCATAGTAGCCAAGGTAACGAGCGTAAAACCACTCAGTTTCAGTGGGGAAAAGGCAGAAGCCGCTGATTCTCCCGCACCTCCAACACTGCCCACTGCAAACCCCATGGTGGCATTCCACTCGGGCGTCTTCCTTCCCATGAATAGTTGATCCGATCGATCGCTATCCACCAAGCCGTCGAAGCGAAAGCGGATTTCACCAACCAGGTCAGTGTCGCGGCTGCGAGCTTCGAAAAGGCCCGAGACCTCCACCCACGCCTGATGTTCAGTGAATCCCCCTCGGATAGTCGGCACCGGAATTGGGTTCTCGGTCCAGTCATATTGTATTCTCTCGTCTGGGGAAAGCAAATTGCCAGTGAAGAGTCGACTCTCATCCGAACCTTTATTTGGGTCGCAGTAGCCAGAGACGTTGAATTTGAAGTTCTCCCAGCGCAGAACGGATGGATTCGCGAGACCGTGGAAATCGTACCATGTTTCAGTATTGTTGTTCGTGATGTTGAAGTGGTAGCTGGCGTTAAAGTCCTGGCTGTCAATGCATATACAGTTAACCCTGTGCTTTTCGTCTTTTCTTTCTTTTATTTGAAATTGCGAAAATGAGAACTAACTCAGTATTGGTAGAGATTCGAATCGCATCGTACTCGCTGTAGTTGGCCGTTTGATATTGATTAGTGAGGTTGTAATCTTTGTCCCACGCGTTGAGATTGAGGAAGAACGGATTGGGCGACGGTGCCTTCGGAGCTACTTCCTGGAAACCCGATATGGCCTTCATGGAGATCTTGACCGTCTTGTTCTCGAATTCATGGCATGTTTTCCCGCGAAAGATGCCTGGGGTAGGATTGTACTTTGGACTGATACTAATTTCGAGGGTACCATTGTAGTAACTACCGCCCGGGGAACAGAAATAAGTCCGTATTTTAGTTGGCAACGATGGGTAAAAAACCTACGAGCCGATTTTGTTGTAATATTTATAATCCAACCCGGTCACATTGTCAGGACGCAAATTGTCATCTGGATTATAGCCAGCGATGCGCGACACCACAGGGGTTGCCAGGAGTAGAAACAGTGCCGGCAGCACTATTAAAAGCCGCATTTTGAACTCGACGGCTGCTTTTAGGCAAAGGGATATTAAGCAGTTTAAATGAAGTACTTATGTTGATCGCTTGAAAGGCTGCCAAGAGACTATCGTGGAGGCCAAGGAAGAATACGAGGTCGAACCGCTACATTTGAGTTCCTCGTTTGGTATGTACCATTAATATGGTTCGCGTTATGCATATAGTCTAAGAAGACTATGCTAGAAAAATGCATATGGCAAATTATGTAAATATATATCTGTTATCTGAAATGGAAGCAGTGGTAGAAGGTGAATGACTGCAAGTGGTGATGATACTCAAAATTTTATGTGCTAGGCTGGCTGCCAAGCAGTACAAAGCAAACCTTAACTAGCTGGGCGGTTTGCCCTGGTGGGGCTGGAGGGGTTTCTCTCAGCTTTCAAATTTGGGAAGCAATATATCGCAAGGTCAAGAATTGGATTTCATTCGGACAATAAAGGTTCGAGCTTCATCCTAGAGTCCTGGACGAACGTCACCAAGAAAGACCTGCACTTCGCAGGACCGAACCCCCAACCTCTCATCGCCTGTGTTATACTTCATGAACCCGCCATGTGTCTCGACGACAACGTCCGGACGACCACTGCTCTCTAATTCTTTGAACTCTCCTCCAAACGACCCCGAAGTCTCAGTCCGCGCTGTTCTAATGTCTCTGGGATTGAGAACTCGGGCAGTTATAGGACTACTCTTATGGAAAGCCAGAGAAGGTTGCTTCAATATTTAGTGAAGTATAGTTCCTTTGCTATATCGGGCGTATTCAAGCCGCCGTCGTTAGCAACTGGCCTAAAATGAGATCTATCAGCTTTTTGAGTAGTCTTTCATTTCAAAAAGTCATTGCACAATGCCTTGTATGACATGAGGAACCTACAACACCAGCGCGGAATTCTGGTGGATTTATTTGGAAGAGACCCGGCAGCATACTAGAGGCCACATCCATATCGGGAAACCTATTTTAAAAGCATATGTATACTCTACACGTAACGGCCTATCCATTGAATTTGAGCCCCAGACCCAGTGGCTCGCTATTGACATATAAGGTCTGGAGGTCACTTGAGAAACCATTGAATCGAGTCGCTGTTGCACTTGTATATGCTACCGGTGATCTTAGCGTCATGGAATTCTAATGCTTTACATTGGGCAATGAGCTTACCTCCCATATCTTTATATTTCAGCCAGTCACCGACTAGCGCTTCGCTATGAAGTGTAGCATCACGGACGACATAGTCAGCGCCATCGCAGGTTGGCCCCCAAATAGTGTACCGATGTGGCCCGATTCCCCTCTCTTCTGGTGAGCCTCCATCTGGCACCAGGAATGGATGGAAAATCTCTCCCTCCATCAGACAATTCATGAAATGCCCATACAGACCATCGTTTTGATATAGCATATCGGGTTGATGCTTCGCTGTTTGCATAACCTGCCGCCGGCGGGATATAACCCTACAGATCAGTGTATAGGCGGAGCGAGCATAAAATCGGCCAGGTTCGGCGATAATCTTGGTCGTACTGGGGATGCCGTCTGCTGTTTCCTCCCGGATAGTGGCCGCTATCTCTTCGAAATTATGATCTTGAAATCCGCCTCCCACATCTAGTATCCTCATATCAAAGCCTAGCGTTTGAGCCTGTTCAGAAACTAGTTTGGCATCTTTTATCGCTTTTCGAAATGACCCCACGTCATTAGCCCCGGTGCCTGTAACCCCATCAATCAACGTCCATGAGGTAACCGGTTCAGATAAGAAACAGACAAAAGTCGTGGCTCACCAACATGAAAGCTAACACCAACGACATCCAACCCTAACTCCTTCGCACGCTTCAGCAAAACCCAGCTCATGTCAGCCGGTGCCCCGAACTTGTCTCCGAAGTTAATTAAAGCACTGGCATCTTGGGCATAAATCCGGAGCAGAAGTTGTGCATTAGGCATATAGTTATGGATGGTGTCTAATTCGTCGAGATTATCGAAGACTGTCGTCTCCACGCCAGCTTTTCTAGCATAGACTAGCACCGGGGCAGCCTTGCACGGGTTGGCGAGTACAATTCGAGATGGATGCACTCCCAACTCGAGAACAGAACGGATTTCTTCTATCGAAGCACAGTCAAATGCTGTGCCCAGTTCTGCGAGGACCCGGAGTAGAACTGGGTCGGAATTGCATTTGACCGCTAATTTGTTGTTAGTTCGAGTTTGTGACTTCCTTAACCTGGGTACTCTGGCCAATTTACCGTAGAATGGTTGGACATTGGGGAGATTGAGCTTCCAGCGCCGATGCTGACGGAATACCTGTCCCAGGTCGGCGATGAAAAATGGATTGTCTTCGACATTTGGCGCGGCGCTGGTTATTCTCTGGATCTGGAAATCAATGGCGAGGTCGACTAGTTGGTCTGAGGTCGTGTTGTCCATTGGTATTCGTTGCATCTTGACTTAGGTAGGGAAGGTAAAGTAAATTGATTAACAAACACATGAGGTGGCATGGCCAACTGCAAATCTTTATGAAAAGCCTACATGACTTGGATAGGGTATGTGTGCGGTATGTTACTGCAGCCGGCAATTGCAACATGCCAGACCTAGTTTCAAGTATACGACACCTGCAAAATAGTATGACAAATAGAAACCACATCAAACAATTTGCGCCATGTGCAAATTATAATTGCGGAAATTCATGTCCGTCCTAGATACCGTTGGTGAGACAGTTCCTTGGTTCAAGAATGTGCGGGATAGAGTAGTAGACTGCCACGGATTCAGTAAAACTGGATGTGACCTTCACATTAAGCATTGTTTTGCTTCTAATATGCCGCAAAACGTCAGCGCCCGTGGTCCACTCTTGTAAATCGCTCATTGCTTGCATCGCTTTGCTGATGGGCGACCAGGTGGCATTCTGGGGTCTTTGATGGCGCGATTGCAGTAAGAATGCCACATATTTGGATCCCTCGGGATGCCATGAGATTGCAACTGTGTTCTCAGCTGGAGGATGAATGAAGAATTTGTCATGGAAATGCTAGAACTGGTTTGGGAGCTTCGAATAATGACGTGACATAATTTCACCTCTCTAATTTAGCTAAGTTAGCAAGTTCATAGCAGACGCATGGCTTGTTATAACATTGATAGTAAGGTATTGCTATATTTTGGAAGCACCCCCTCTCTCAAATTATATAGATTTGCAAAGGTAAACACGCTCAATCAAATTCTTGTTGGGCATTTAACCAGTCCGGTAGAGTTGAAACACTAATTTGTTGAGATACAGAACTGCCCCTTTCAAAGTCAAGACACCGAGCCGGCCTGGGGTGATTAATATTCATTACTTAGAATTCACTCCGTATGCGGCAACAATATATAAACTCTACTCCTTCGTTGCTGGTACCTGCTGCGTAACGCAGTGGATAACTCCTCCACTGAGAGGAATCGTACGGAGAGGAACCTGCCGCACCTCCCTATCTGGCAGCAGAGCCTGCCATGTCTCTAGAGCCTTGCGATCGTGCACCTCTGACCCAAATCCAGGAATGATAAGACCACCATTGCAGAAATAGCAGTTGAGGTACGAAGTGACAACTTCGTCGTCGGGTAAAGCGCCAAAGTCTTTAGGATCTGGCTCTTCAATAATGTGGATCTCGAACGGCCGTCCTTTGGCGTCGATCTCGCTTTTCATGATCTCCTGAACCTCCTCCCCACACTTCAGCCACTCGCCGGCCGTAGAGCTATGGCGCGTCAGGACAACAACTCCTGGCCGCACGAAGCGCACCTCCGCGTCTAGGTGGCAATCAGTGATATCAAGGTTCTTCCTCCCGGGACACCAGATGACCTTCTGAACGCCTAAAAGCCGGCGCAGCTCCTCCTCAATCTCATCTCGGGTCTGGCCTGGATTCCGCTGCTCACAGACCATGTAGCTTTCGGCGACGATGAGCGTGCCCTCCCCATCGACGACGAGACCGCCACCCTCGGTGCGAATTCGAGGAACGACCCGCTGTACAGCCGTGGGTGACTTATCAGCGGCGATGACATTGCGTGCGAAATCGGTGTTTTCCTGTAATCTTTCCTTTGTCATGGATGGGTTGCCGTATCGGTAGTGGCCATGTATACCCCGCCATCCGTTCTTGTTCCCCCATTCGTTAAACTCGAAACTGATCGCTAACCGTTGGCCTGTCTCATTGTGGACGTAGACGGGGCCTGTGTCACGGACCCAGCAGTGGTTGACTGGGGCTGGGATAATATGCACCTTTGACGGAATGCGGACTTTCTGGTTGACTAGTGACTGGGCGTATGCAATGTCTTCGGGGCGAGTATATAGACGCACGGGCTCAAAGTCCGATATTGCGGCTGCGAGGTCAATGATCTCCTCGCAGTTCTTTTCCCACAGGGATTCTAGACAGGAGGCTCGGGAAGGAAAACCCATAATGGTTGCAATATGGGGATGCCATTCAGGGGGAAAGCTGAAGTTGCCTTCTTCAAGAGGGCCATCTTTGTTCCGAGGTGAATAACCAGGTTGTATGTTGTCCGCAGACTGAGGCTCCCGATTAGTGCTCATATAACCACCCATTTTGGTGTGATTGAACTAGTGGCCGGTATGTGAAGAAGCATGAGCTAATTGAATTACGAGAGTGGAAGTATAGACGAGGAGGTTGCAATAATAGGGCTTCCTTTGCTTTATGTCGAGCAATGTGGTTGGTGATCAGGGATGCGGGCCAAGTCTAAGACTTAACCTTTAGCTTCCAGCAGTGTTTGTCGTTCAACTCCTGACTCGTGCAGGTCCGGTGGTCATTTCCTACCTAATTCTCAATTCCAAGGCTTGCACGGAGCTCTTCCGAATACCACTATGACCCACTGGTTGATATCCTCTTCCCCACAAACAGCGTTTGCCAAGACTTTGAGTGCCCCCGTGTGGAATGTGGGTTCAGGGGAACAGCCTATTTGTCCTGTTCACAGATTACCCAAGGTGACCTAGGTTGGTGAAAAACTCGAAACCGAATAGTGCTCAACCAAAGTATGCAACCACGAACACGGCGGTCAATGTAACCATTGCCATGCTCTCAGGGTGTGCTATGTCGATGTAACCAGATGCGATCCCATCACAGCCAAAGGGTCACTTTCATTTCAGTAATATACGATGACAGACCTCCTCATCGCGCGTCTTCTTCTACACATGCTGCCATTGCTTTACAGGAATGCCCCGAAGTTCCCGTTGCTATGGTCGCCTACACAGCATTCTTTATGCCCTATGAAGGGTGTCACCATGAAGGGATACTCATGGCCTGGCCAGGGCCCGAAAACGCAAATTACGGGAAAGATGAATCTGCTCGCATAAAGAGCGAACTCACAACAATTGCTAAAGCAATAAGCGATTATGAGCCTGTAGTCCTGCTGGTTCATTCTACGCAATTTTCCGAGGCGGTGGCAACATTCCAGAGCTGCGGTGTCTATGGGGTGGAAATCAAATCCACGGATATGAATGACATAGAATTCTGGATGCGCGACGTTGCGCCGACGTTCGTGTTTCCCGAAGGTTCGTCGGCTTCTGGTCTCCATGGGATCGACTTCAATTTCAATGGATGGGGGGGACGGTATCCCTCGGCCAACAACGCGCGCCTCTCCAGGCAGTTCTTGACAGATAGCAATATTCCTCGCGTGGAAACCTCAATAGTCCTAGAAGGAGGTGCTCTAGAAACCGACGGAGAAGGAACATTACTAGCAACAGAAAGTTCCATCATCAACGGTAACCGCAACCCAAACATCAGCCGCGAGACTATCGAGCAAGAGCTTCGTCGGCTCTTGGGCGTATCCAAGATTATCTGGGTTCCTGGTCTGAAGGATTACGAGGTAACTGACTTCCATATTGACTTTTGGGCTCGTTTTGTGGCTCCTGGCAAGGTCGTACTGGATGTCCCTGGGCCAAACCAGCGTGCATTGACGCCAGCATTTGACACTACCAAGGAGATCTTATTGCAGGCTACGGATGCTGAGGGGCGGCGCTTGGAGCTTGTTTACCTTCCTGAGGCAGACTTAGTAGGTGGTGAGCCTATCGATCCAGATCTGTGTTTGAGTTATGTGAACTATCTGCTTGTGAATGGCGCGGTTATTATTCCACAATTTGGGGATCATCAAGCCGATAACAAGGCACGAGATATCTTTCGAGCGCTTTTCCCAGACCGAAAAGTGATTCAGGTACACCTCAAAGAGATTATACAGAACGGGGGCAGCATACATTGTGTCACACAGCAACTACCTGGGCGATCCTAGTTCATATTGAGTTAGTCTATCTGCAATAATGAGTTTTCAGAATGAACATCACTCCAACTAAATATTTTAATATTTGAGTGACTAATTACTCTACATCTTGGTCATCCAGAAGCTATCAATGCTCAACATAGACATATTCCCAGACCTAAATCTTGTGTAACAAGCCACTTTATCTGTATTCGCACAAAAAAACAGCCAGACTGCTCAGATGATCTAACAGAAATAGGGTCTTAACCCAGCGGGGACCTAAGTGGATCACTTCTAAGTTCGGAAACAAAGGATGACTTATCTATGTGGCCCCATAATTGTTCTTCCCCTCCGTTGAGCGACCCAAGGGTTAGGAGACCAGCGGTAAGCACACTGGGAACAAGGCCTGTCTTGGAACTCAAAGCAAAGCATGGTCGACGCGGTTGGGCACCTGTCTCAAGATAGACCAGGCATCAGTGAACGAGGAGGAACTTGTTATACCGGGGTTGGATTCATCCGAAATAAAGGGGGCACGGATTCACGATCCTCGACGATTACACCAGCAAGAAGTGGTCCTGTTGACACGAAGATGGTCGAGCTAATTGATCGTTACTCGGATATTTTGGGTATTCGGCCAAGTGATGGGGTCTTCTCCCATCCCCAATCCCACGTCTATTGTTTTCTCACCAAACTGACACCGGTACGGCCCATCTGGCGGTTTGCCCAAGATGTTCGATAATCTATGCGAAAAGCTCAACTGCATCGATTGTTCCGACCAGAAAGGTCCATCGGGAATGACACTACCGATTGTCTGCCACCTCGACTCGTAGAGCTAGAAAAAACCGGAATCGGCATATGCAGAGAGAGTGGTAAGTCCGGACAGCATCATACCAGAACAATCCACCATGAACTCGAGCAATGAATCTGAACCCGAATCTCACCTTGAGTCATGCTACTGACTTGGCTGCAGCCTTGAGCCCAAGGCAGCGGAGAAACGCGATTTATGGGTCGTTGCACATGAGTAAATGGATGACGAGTGCAAAAGGTGGTTGAATGTCGGGCAAGCAGATACTATCGGAGACATCCTTGAACGTTTGGTCAATGACATTGAAAATAAGTACAAAGAGTAAAAGAAAGGCGAGCTCAAGATACGAAGACACAATGCCCGTGATTCAACAAAGAAGATTCTTGTGTTCGTGTTGCAGGCTCAGACATCATCAAAGCTCTCACCAGTTTGATCCGACCGGTCGTGGTATGCCAGCTCTGGTAAACATCCTATGTGGATACGCTTAATGGCATGCCTATAGCATCAACTGTTTGGTCCATTGTTTCATTTGGCCTTACGGTAAGATCCTTAACATGAATATTGATGCCTATGATTGACCATGGATATTTGGTACGTAATAATGATGAGCGTCGTGACGCAATCATGGACGCGTCTGAATTTCTCGCTAGAATTATTGCCTACCATACTATTATTGATAACAATTAACGACTCGAGAACGTGTCATGCAACCAAGGTCTGGGGGATGCCATCGTCGGAGTTTATCGATTCTTCAATATGTCGCTGAGGTGAAAAAGGCACAACAGGAAGGTTTTGCCGGTACGTCTACAACGATTACCTCGAACAACGTAAAGGGCTGATTGTGAATTGCGTAGCAAGAGCCTGAAAGAGTATTAACGCTCTCGTCGGGAAGCCACTCGATCAATTGAAGTAGGTTCTGGAGAGTAACAATGTGACAGTCGACAGATGGAAAACCTTCAGCAGAGATGAAGGTAAACACGCGGTTGCGATATTTAGGAGTTCACACTAATTTGAAATAGACCAGAAATGACAGGTTGAGCTTATATTGCTGAGCATTAATGAATTGTCCAGGAATTTGCAAAGCATTAATACGTGGGCTCGCAGTGAGGATCCATATAGTCCAGTCTGAACGGCCTGTACTTATTTTTTGTGGCCCAGGAGAAACTGGATATCCTCGACTGGCTCTCTAAATTACCGTACAGATATTCAAAACTGTACTCAACACAGTCGCGCGTGCGATACTGAGAGCTGGTTTCTTGACAGGAATACACCGACTGGAAAGATGCGCCTGGGGAACTGTTATGGCTTCATGGTGCTGATAAGTGAGACAAATGCCAAATAATTCTACCAGCTCCACATTTATCGATGACATCGAGGCCTATTGTGAAGACAGTCCATCTGGAGATACTCTTCCCAAGATGTGGTGCTGAGATGCACCTCACTAAAGACGTCCTGGTGGCCGTGGCGTTCAATGAGATTTGTGGCCAAGGAATGATGGAGATACTTCTCCAAACATGTGGCGCTGAGCTGCACTTTACCGAAAGAGCCATACTTGGGATGCCACATCTGTCAACCAGTTTCTTCAATAATGTCTTAGCTAACCTAGGGAAAGCTTTTCAAGTGAGCTCACGGTGCGTTGAGCATCTTGCTTCACATTGCAGGCTTAAAGTTATTTTCTTCGAGTTCACGGCGCGGATATCCGAGTCACAGAGGAAGCATTGATTAGTGCTGTCGAAAATAGCACGGACAAACGCACAATTGAATTGCTTGTGAAAGCCAGAGACCCAGAAACAGATATCAGTAATCGGATACTATATGCTGCCGCAGATAATCACCCCCCTTTTTTCAAGATCATGAAGTTCCTCCTTGATGAGTGCGGTCCAAACACTGAACTGAGTGAAATACTTCCAATAACAACACCAGCCGGGGTCCGGGTCGGGGCAGCGACATAGAAACGATCGTTGGGAAAGTTTGACCGATAGGGATCAAATCGCGAGTCCTATAAAAGGCCCGACACCATACAAATAATCTCGATTGTCCTCGGCAAATGCGGTCATAGCGAAATCATACGGCGTGGCCTTGTCGCAGGCCCATTCACGTTGATTGTGGTTGGATGAAGGGCCCACCGCCAGGACATACTGGGACTTGCTGTCGCATAAACAAATCATGGCTCGAATGACACTTATTGACAACAATGTTGTCAGCTGAGCCACACTAGTTAGGATACCTAGTCGTGAGCTTCTGACGCGGTATCACAGAGTGGCAGGTACGTACACAAGGATGAACAGGTTAGACTTGACCTCTCTAATCCAGGGATTAATTTGACCAGGGATATGCATACAGCCGCAATTCCCTCTTGCGCATAAGTTATTTGCGTGTTCATGCTTCCTGATGTGCAACAGACAGGTGCCTGATACAGACATCATCTTGATAAATTGAAGAAAAAAAATGAGAATATGGAAACCACGGAAAGCGGAAGTGACATTGTGGATGCGGAAGAAGGATCTCAGATGGTGGTTGAAGGAGTTAAGCTCCGAACCACGAAATCTATCTTCCTTAGATGCAGTCTCTCGCATCACAGCCCAAGTCAATTATAACTCGAAGCTCGTCTTGCATTAGGTATCATAAAAGATCGTGCGGAACAAAACTCGTGAAGTGGAGTCAATCTAGCTGAACTGGCTAGGTAGGAAACATATCAAGAGGAGTCGCATGCTGGAAATGCCACATAAGCTACTCGGGACAGGCAATAGCCCACTTGATGTCTATTGGGACGAGCAAGCTAAAAGTCAAGTGTACACGGTTAAAAAATCCAGCCAATAATAACACGCGTACCCGCAATGTGGTGAGTGGACCATGTTGATAAATACCTGGTAAAGCTCTGGGTTGCAGAACCCCCTGGTATATCAAATAATTGAGTGACGAGAACCATGGACAGGAGGAGAGGAAGGGAGAGGAAGGGAGAGGAACAAGGTAAAACTCGACGTACAGCCCTGAACAAAATGATTAGTATTGGCTCGTGACATCAGCACAGTATAACCTGGAAATATATTACCGCTTGATGGTTGGATGAGTTGACCCTATTAATAGACCCACTTGCCCTTGTTCCTTGGCAACTCCCCTGGATTGAGTTTTGGCGGAGGGTAGGCCCAAGAGCCTTCCGAAGTCCCTCAGTCTGACGGTTTTTTAAAATGAGGCATTGCCTTCCTTTCATTCATCTTTTTGCGTACTAATCTTGAGGAATATTCTCCACAGATATACCCTATCACAACGGGTCTTTAGGGTATGAGTTGACAACACCACCACACATTCTTTAGCTCTCCAAAATAACCATAACTAACAATGCCCCTATCAGGCGAACGCGATTGAAAACGTGTGGCACTTAAATTTTAGTACCTGAGTAGGCCTTATACGTCAAACAAATCTTTTTCAGAGCTGAAGACTACTCGCTTGGAACTTCCAGAATGGACCTCGAAACGCAGATCCAAGGCTACAGTCGAGCCATGAGATTGCATACTGAGAACCAGATGGCAATTCTTCAAATACCGAGATCCATGGCTCTAGAAGCAGTAACAGCACCAGCAACCTCTAGTACCATACACAGGAATGGTGACCCCCCTTTACAAAGCGCCAAGAAGAATCTACAGCAGCCTATAACATAATGTTTAAATCTTCTGGTTATAGCGCTAAAGGGTCCATTGTTATCATGCCTGCTACAAGTGAAATCGACTTCGCCGAGGCCGAAATAGTCCAACTATATCTCAGTTTCCAACTCAGTCCGAAGAAGTGATAGTATAATTTTGGCGGCTATAATGGAGCGGCTTGCCTTGAGATTTATCATCCCTGAACTGCTATAGCTTTCGTTAACCGGCCAGGGACCAGCATCTGTGTTTTTCCTATGTTTGTTTTGAAAGCTTTATATCGTGACTCACGAGTAGGTCGTCACCTACCACATGAGTCGGGCTGAAAGAGTTACCGTTTATGCAAAAGACCTCTCCTTAACAGCCAGATCTATATTTAGTCATAAGAGTTCGAAGCCTTTTAAGTGCTTTCCACAGATCGGCTATTCTTGCTACAGTATGAATACCCTTCTTTAGAAGGCACGGCATCAATTATAAAAAGTACGTGCTATGATAAAACCAGGCTGTTGGGTAATTACCATCATAAGATTGTTTATTGATCTATTGAAAGATAAGAATGCTGGGTGGAACAACCGAATTCTGGGTAGACCGTGCTAAATTGAATATGATCTGCCGGTCTATTTGAGGTGAATGAATAGCCAAAACATGCCAGGGGTCAATCTACCTCTGAAACACGGCAGGTTATGAGCCGGGAAGCAGGTCTCTGGGGCGAGGTCTGTAGTCACTCAGATCATCGTTGAATATATACACTCTATCAGCATAACATATCCCCAGGCAAACCCTACCACGAACATGGCGTTTCGCGAGTCGTCAACCTCCCAGGGATTTCGGGTAGTAGACCAGCTGCTGGATGATATAGGCTGAGCTAAAGCCCCATGCTAAAATTGAATCCTGCCAACACCAGGGTCCTTGTTAAAAACTTTTTTGATTGGGCGATCGCGTAACACATACCGCCAGAGACTTCATCCATGATCCCGCTTTCTTCGTTTCACGTTACTCGTGTGTTCCTAATGCTCACAGGGCAGTCATGGGACGAGGTAAGATGGGGAGACAGATGTTCATTCATTGATTTGGGTTGGTCTCTTTTTTGCTGAAAGAATATGTGTATTCCCCGAGCTCTCGTGGACTACTATTTAATGGTTCAGTAGCAGGCGGTTGTTGTTTAGCGGTGAATGTCCCTTCTCCTGGATGGTCCATGGCTAAATCGAGTTCGAATGGAGGTGCTAGGCATGCGGGAGCGAGCGGCACTACTAGGTACATGGGCTGAGCCACTTTCGATGTCATGTTCAGAATCATGTTTTGCACTATGCAAAGTGACAGAGCGACAGAACGAGGAACAAAGTAAAGTCCCAGTCTTCATGTTGCCTCAATTACCGCACTTTTCAAACAGTGAAGACATTGCAAGACTTCCCTATCGTTATGTTCTCTTAAAGATAGACCCATCCGCAGGATTTGAAGAGGTGGTGAAGGCTTTCTCCAAGGCCTTCCCAGGCACTATAGTAGTGCCTACAGAGGAATAAGCTCAGGCCTACGGCCACTGCCGAGGACCATGTGTCTGCCATAGCCAAAGGCTCTATATGGACGTTAAACCTTGATTAATAACAACAACAACAATAATAATATGGTTGGTCTTCGATCCAAAATGTATCCTCTGCCTTTATATCTTTAGCCAGCCGATACGTTGCGTCGCAAGCAGTGGTGATAATAGCTGGAATATCTGGCTTTGTAATTGACCGGGCACCATCTCGGTGCTTTTGTATGAAGAAGTCATCCCAGGAGGTAAAGTCCCATTGCGGCAAGCTCTAGTCGCAAGTATACGTAGCTTCAAAGTCTGCCGTGGTGGCGAGAGCTTCAGTACTACACCAACTTTAAGATTTTATTGATAAGGACACTTCTAAAGTCTGAGGACAAGAGAAATCTGGTCCACTCCCTGAGAACTTTGGCAAAAACGTGGTCTGACTCTGGATGTACAAAAAGTTTGTGACCTGCAGGTGTGCTGATGTATGGTTTTACAAGATCCGTGAAGGGGCAATCTATATAGCTCTTTTTGTAGGGTAGCTGGAAAGAATGCGGGAGCGCTTCAAACAAGATTTTGAGAGCTAAAGTAAACGTAACAAAGTTGTTGGAGACGCTCTGAGCACCAGGGCGCGTCTGCATAAACATCTCATTCAAAAGCCTTGAGACCTCAGGGTCACCCTCAATCAGCAATTGGAGATCCTTGACAGCGGGGTTCAGGCCGGTGGTCCCCAGAGAAGGTGCGATATTCGTTGCGAAATCCAGTTTTGAAAAGTTTGTGTGTCACTAAATTATGTAAGTATGGCTATGTGGATTGGAGCTAAAACTAACTATGTTTAGAGCAGGACACGGTTACCAGAGGGAAAAAAAGGACTGATAAAGAGTAGTAAAGCTTAATTCCTAGACAATAAACCGACGCTACTTCATTGCCACCTTGATCTAGACGGGTCTAGACTTTACATATTTTCCTAGTGTTATGCCCCTTCCATAATTTCCATTACCTTAATTGATCAGCCAAGAATGTAGGTAGCATACTCTCCAATTATCTTTCACGGTTGGATGCGCAGCAAGGCCCGGGCCCATACTCTACCTGATTTAGACGTATCTTGTTTATTTGACATCCGAGCTATTTGTATAAACTTTTATACATGCACTACACCTCAGCTCCTGGAGGGCCATGCGCCCGCTGGGCAGCCAACGCGACTGTCTTTGAGCCTGCTAAGCAGGTCGAGCCCACCTCCCTGGCACCTATCAAAACGGGCCGAACTGCGGATCGAGCACAGGTTCCCGCATTGTATCCACAAGTACGAACTCTTTAAGGTTCACTAGTTCCGGGTTGCGCTGCACATATAGCTACCTAGTCCGCGAGGATTCTCACGTTTGGAATAACAAATTCACCAGCAGTTGCTCCTACTATACCTACCCCATCTTTGAAAGCATTTTTACACTTTGTATGAGAATAATCACCATATCTCAATTGTGTGTATTTAGTGGTCCAGTACTGATTTTATAGGGGCAACAACGGTAGTCCGTCCATTCAAGCATGGGTTTTTGACTTGAACCGACAAGGCAGGCTTACGCACCGGGGTTCTGATATTCTATCGAATACAGACAAACAACATGCCGCAGGATACTATGAATGGATTATACCAGTTAACCCCAGTATATCTGCACACACGCTGCAGTAATTCTGTGCAACTGCTTGCTGCTACCAGTCAGTACTAATACATGGAGCTCCGAGAAAGTGGGCTTTTGGAGTTCGAAAGTTGTAAGGATCGAAGTTTCGGGACATAAAACGAGGGAGGGACTATCTGGGGCTAGCCATCTAGTCACACTCGTGGGCGCAACGCAGCGCTTTGATTTTGTTCCCCCCCCCCCCAGAGGGAACAATTGACTGCCTTGGCTTAGTAGCACAAAAGAATGCTTTCGTCGAATGGCGTGTCACTCGATATCAGGAAATTACGCCTAAAGAGATATGTTGTAAGAGAAGCATAAGCATATATGACAATACATAAGTTGTCGTCTCCCTTACAGCACTATTCATAGGTTTTGTCGCCTTTCCTGACTGGTTTTGTTCGGCAACTAATGGGCCAACCTGACTGGTCAGGAAGAACAGCCGAAATGCCGGCATGAGGCAAGGTTAAATCCCACATTAAGCGGTGCTGGTCAGCCGAGACTGATACATCAGCCCAAACAGCAGCAAGTACTGACTCCTGCACTAACGCCTGACCTGCCTGGGTCTCCTGGCGGAGCCAAGTCGAATGCCGTTTCCTCAACTAATTGGACTAGGGATTCCCAGGCAGTATCGACCAAGGAAGATGTAAGTATGCTACTGGCCTAGTGTTAGAGGTGCTCCAAGAACCCAAACCTTTACCGGTTCGTAAAACGCCAGAGCTTCGGAAATTTAGAATCCGTAAGCGGAGGAAAAAGAAGTAAAAGTCCTAACCCCGACCGTTCATTGGCTCTTGCTGGCACACTTGGACCAAGTAGAAGTTTGATCGCTCCTTCGTCGCCCTTACCTGCCGCCAATGATAGTGGGGACCAACCAACTTTATCCTGGCAGTTCGGATCGGTATCATCCTTCTGTAGCAGCAGTTCCACTACTGCTTTGTACCCGTTGCTTACAAACAGCCCACCATAAAGGAGTCTTTTTCATTCAGGACAGTGCCCTTGTTTGCAAGCAGGAGGCGAACTACTCCTTCATATCCCTTCTCTGCTGCCAGTGAAAGTACCGACCGGCCATCTTTATCCTTGGAGTTTAGGTCAATACTGTTCTTTTCAAGCAGTAATGCTACTATTGCCGTGTCGAACCGCGTTGAGCTTCTTGCCCTCTGATCAATCACGGTTTTCTATGCATAGCACTGGCAAGTACTGTAGATGGGAAGACTTAATCTTGAAAAATGAGTAGAGATTCAACAGTTTTGTTCTAGCGTAAAGGAAAAGTACTAACGTACACTTATTCTGCAGAAACTCAGGGTCTTACTCTTTCAGCTTTTGGCCTGACGTAGAGCCGCCGCCTTTTTGCTCAGTGATTGATCGGGGATCGCTTTAATAGAAACAGTGTGCGTAACGAGAACTATATTATAGACCGTCGACAATCTTTTGCAGCAAGCCGTTTACCAAGTCGGCATTAGTGAGGATGAACTAGAATCAGCTTGCTAGTCCTCAGTTGCATTAACCATGGGCTGCGGGGAAAGCAAATACCAATAAACCTTTTTTTCCCCATGGTCTTAACAGCCCTCCTCGCCGTCCAAGGGAGTTGTATGTCCGATCTCTGTTCGTCGAACAAAGAACGAACTTGTCATTTTCGGACTCGGGCTCGTCTTTCCATATATGTCCTTGTTGACATTATTGATATTACTAGTACTGGGAACCGGGGCATAGGGATGTGAGATGCTCTAACGCGCGGGATGGGCTGTGCCGGTTTGAATAATGCTGTCATCCGTCGCTCTATTAGCTGCTGAAAGAGCGAAATTGCCAGAGTCGAAGTAAGATCGTTTCTTCTTCATATCAGCTGTAATCCTCGTGGGCTATCGAACACGAGAATTACCTCAGGCTCATGACGAAGTAGTCCTTCGCGAGGCAGTCTTTCGTAAGTACTAAGGAGACGTTTCTCCTGCTCAGAGAGGGGCTAAATGCCAAATTAGTGCAAGTCAACAGGTGTTGCAACGTGTATCTCACTTCAGCCTCAGGTTTTTCACTCTTCCTTGCCATGTTATGTGTGCGGTCCACGTGTGAAGTGATGCGTTCAGGGAGATCGTCAGAACTTGCAAGGGACGGCTTGAATGTGTCCGCCACTACTAGATGCTGGTGACGTCATGGTAGCTGGCACAACGCACCAGCTCGTTAATATGACTATCTGGATCATGGGTTTGAAAGCCTACCTCTCTATATAACTATCTTTAATCTCACAATCGACGACAGACTGAATGTTGCATATCCTCGTTCAATTTCCTTACCTTAGGCAGCAACCCTGGACATAGGTATAGAGTCCCTTGGAATATCATAAGTGTTCCCGCGTGAACCTTCTTAAGTTCGATTGTAGCTCGTGTCTTCGTTAACCTACAACCGTTAAAAAGGACATCAAAAGTTTTCTAATCCCGAAATCTTTTCCAACCCCTCGGCATTGGCCAGGTTACTTACTGTAATCGCTTCTCCGCTTTGCAGTTTGAGACTCCGGACCTTATTTCCGTCCAGACTCACATCAATGACTTCGTTCCCGATGTACTCGAGCCGTCATCGCGAGCCGTGCTGCGTAACCATTGAACCATGCCAGAGACATTGAAAGGGCCCTTAACAAAATCAAGACTGCCACTATCAGGGTCATCTGTGTAGGACAATGGGTATTTTGTCTTGATATCGGCCATTGATTAGATCTGTGTGCCTGCTCCGTGACTGGCCTGCAATTGTTGATTTATCTTCAGCACTTCTGTGAATCTCGGCGAATCAGATAGGTAGAGATGTCCAAAGTTGCAAATCGAGGTATTCGGCACCCATCCGTCTGGTGGGAACTCGGGCCCAAGGCGTTTGACAAAGTCAACCGCATAGTGCGCACAGTCCCAAACAAGGGAAAACAAAAAGGCTTGAAACCCTGCGTTCGTAAATGGTCGCAAAAAGCAAGATCAGGTTGCACGAACTCGGGCGACACTGAATTTTCTAGATTCTTGCTCGGTCGGTACGAGACGGAATCAAATGCATAACCAGGGGCCGTTGTTTTGCGCTACACCATGTCCCAAAATGAAACGATGGGTCGATACTATCTATGTTTACGTATACCCCTCAAAGATTACTAGGACTCCGCAAGCCGACGTGGCAGCATCAAGTTTTGTAGAAGCTATCCAGGGATACTCGCAAAAAGTGCTTAGATGGAGTGTGTTATTGGTCATAGGAGGACCTCTAGAATAGCCCTCAAGACATAAAATATTAATTAGAGCCTAAGAAGTGATTGTGGGGTAATTGTCAATGCCCCACATGGTCCGTACCGCCGGGAGACCTCTATTCCTCAGGCATAAGAGCCTCCGTCTCGTCATACTGTTCCTCTCCGCTGGAGATCGTGGCGTCCTGGTATTGCTGGTATTCAGACATCAAGTCATTCATATTGCTTTCCGCCTCCGTGAACTCCATTTCATCCATACCCTCCCCGGTGTACCAATGCAGGAATGCCTTGCGGCGAAACATAGCGGCAAATTGGGTACCCACGCGCTGGAAGAGCTCTTGGACTGATGTGGAATTCCCCACGAAGGTTGCAGACATTTTAAGACCCCGTGGGGGCACGGAGCATAGTGCTGTTTGAACATTATGAGGAATCCATTCTACGAAGTAACCGGAATTACTGTTCTGCATTTTGCGCATTTGATCCTCAACTTCCTTCATGGAGACCTTGCCACGACTTAGCGCTAGTTAGTTTTCAGCTAAGATTAGGAGCAAGGAGGACATACAAAAGTGTAGAGCAGGTCAGAAAGCGACCATTGCGAAAGTCACAAGCCGTCATCATGTTTTTCGTATCAAACATCTGCCGTGTCAGTTCCGGGACAGTAACTGCGCGGAATGATTGGGCTCCTCGGCTAGTCAACGGGGCGAAGCCCACCATAAAGAAATGCAGCCGAGGGAACGGGATCATATTCACCGCCAGCTTCCGCAGATCAGAATTCAGCTGGCCAGGGAACCTAAGGCTGACGGTGACCCCAGACATTACAGTCGAGACCAGGTGGTTGAGATCACCATACGAAGGTGAAGATAGCTTCAAGGTGCGCATGCAGATATCGTAAAGTGCCTATGCTTGTTAGTCCGCATTGGCATAAAGTGATCTAACTTTCTTTTTTTCCCACCTCATTGTCTATGCAGAAAGTTTCATCGGCGTGCTCAACCAGCTGATGGATTGATAGTGTCGCATTGTACGGCTCCACAACCGTATCAGAGACCTTTGGGGAGGGCATCACAGAGAATGTGGCAATCATACGATCGGGAAATTCTTCCCGGATCTTGGAGATCAAAAGCGTTCCCATGCCAGCTCCAGTCCCACCGCCCAGAGAGTGAGTAATCTGAAACCCTTGCAGGGAGTCACAACTCTCCGCTTCCCGGCGGACGACATCAAGAACTTGATCCATCAGCTCTGCACCTTCTGTGTAGTGGCCCTTCGCCCAGTTGTTGCCTGCCCCGGACTGCCCAAAGACAAAATTATCGGGTCGAAAAAGAGCGCCGTGCGGACCGGAACGGATGGCGTCCATCGTCCCTGGTTCTAAGTCGACAAGGACTGCACGGGGGACGTATTTATTGCCGCTGACCTCACTGAAATACACATTCATCCGCTCCAGCTGCAAATCGGACGTTCCATTGTATCTAGCATGCTGTCAGAATGAGGGGAGAGATAGCTATCGAAAATTAACTAGATGACTAACATGCCGGATTCGTCAAGACCATGTTCGCCGGAGATGGTTTGCCTGAGGCAGTCAGTAGGCGATGCAGGTAAAAGTGACAAGCATACAATTATATGCTGAATTTACCAAAAGGCAGCACCAACTTGGTTGCCCTGCAAAGGAGGAAGTTAATCCAATGGTTATTTTCATGAACTTCACTTTCAGTTAACTTACACACTGGCCAGTTTGAAGCTGGATCTGTATTTTGTGCAATCAAAGGTCACAATGTCAGCAATCACATGAACAGGACAGATGAAGCTAGAGGTTGAACTTACAATTTCACGCATATTGGAAGATCTCTAGTTGGAGGATGAAAACGAATAAAAGGATAGCCCAAAAAGAAATGGATGTGAAGGGGAGGAGAGAAGATGGAGGTGGGAAGGTGAGTGGAGTGGTCAGGTGTCCGTCCGACAATTCAAATACTCTAACCCGAAAGAGATTAGGCGGAAGACAGCGCGTGCCTTCTCGCTGCCGCACCGTTGTACACAGACAAAACTGATTCTAAATTCATGGGCTGTTATTCATCAGCAAGGCAACAGTTTGGAGCTCCCCCTCTAAGATCTGCGATCGATCTCATTACATGCTTAACGCATGATGTGGAGCAAGCACTAAACGAAGGCAAAGCTGCCTTGCTCCTCACCCTTGATATTAAGGGAGCATTTGACACCGTCCTTCCTGGGAGACTAGTCTATAGACTACGTGCGCAGGAATAGCCTAATAATCTTATTCACTAGGTGGCCTCCTTTGACATAGAGCGATCAGTACAAATCTAACTTGATAAAGAAACTAGTCCGAAGACAGACATCTCGTGTGGTCTTCCACAAGGTTCCCCTGTCTCTCCTATCCTGTTCATGCTGTACATGGCCCTATTTTTTCACACTTGGGTAACCCAAATACTAGATTTGGCTATATAGATGATACAGCTTTGCTAGTGATCTCTCTGTCTTTAATTAATAACTATAACCCCTTTCAATCTTCCTACAAGAGGCTCTTGATTTGAGTCAAGCTGAGGGGATCACCTACATACCAGATAAATATGAACTCTTCCACTTCTCGTAATACAGGATGGATCAGACCCCTAGTCTTATCCTACAATAACGGTCGGCTCTGTCATAATCTTAGAAAACTCTACTCACCCATACCTACGTTGGCTAGAGGTTCTTTTTGACAAAAAGCTCACCTTCAAGTGGCATGTGAACGAAATGGCTTCAAAGACTCTCATAGTGGCCAATGCTCTTTACTCTCTTGAAAATACTATCTGGGGTATTCAGCCCTGTCTTACTCAGCTGGCTGTAATAGCTTGTATTTTTCACAAAGTCTGCTATAATACTGAAACCTGGTGGCCGCACCCGCCCTGGCCCTCCAGAGGTCTCCAACCTGGTGGGGGGACACCTTAAAAAAGATATCCACAGTGATCTTAACAGGAGCATGAGCAGTTTTTCTTGTTTAGAGCACAACTCTAGTGTTTATTCTATATTATAAATTTAGGTTTCTTTCTCTTCAAATTGAGCTAGACCAAATCGCTTTATCTGCCTCAACCCGCCTCCGGTGCCTAGACCCATATCACCCTTTTTTAAGACGGCCTGAGAAGATAGCCCGGACAGGCCGCTCAACTAGCTGTTTTGCACGCCGCGTGCTAGGCCTACCTAAATCTAAGTGGATTAACCCGATTCAACTACCCCGCTGGCTCCCCCAAGAGGACCGTACAGACGCCCAACTTCGGATAGGGCCCCCTATGGGCTGATCAAAAGATCAGATAACAGCTGACTTCCTAAGATTTTATTACTCAATTCCGGGTGCAGATATCAAAGTGCTTTTCAGATGGGTCCAAGCTTGCAAATAAACAAGTAGATGATGACTTTATCTTGTTTGTAGATATCTCTTCCTCTGCTCCTCCTTCCCTCTCGGTCCTGGCAAAGAGGGTTTTGATGTAAAAGCAGAAACAGTTTCTAGCTAGTATTGAAGTGGCTATAGTAAGATCTATAATTTATTTTACTGCTAATTTATAAATATACCTTGACAGCCTTAATTGAAGTTGCCATGCCATGCGCCTTCTCCCACCTAGCACAGGAACCTCTCAAGCAGTTTTTGAATCTTTTAAAAAGATCAGATCGCTGCGACCTGGCCACTTCGCGAAAGGCTGTCACACACTAAGAAAGGCTCAGTACAGATTTTCTGGGCATCTAAACACATATAAGCTCTCTGGATGGCTACTGCTTCATAGTTTTATTAAGATTTAAAATTTTTAAATATTCAAAAACATCTTAAAGGAGCTATGTCTCTTACATCATCTCCTTGGACATATCCTTGTAGCCTGTTTGGGACATGGAGACTTTACAGGCTACCATGAACGTTTTCATCACAAAAATGCATATCTTCACTACTGTTATATTATTAAAAAGCTGTTTATATACTTCTTCTTCTACTAGATTGCTAAGCGACGGGTCCCTTGCCTCCATAGCTCTCTCTTAAAGATTATACCATTCCTTCTAGGCACTGAAAAAGGTTCACTCAGGCTTCCCGCCTGGCTTACAGAGACTCGCTACTTTGAAGATATCTGTCCCTGGCATCCCCCACCCTAGCATAAACTAGCTAATTCTTGTGTTTTCTTTTCTTTTCTAGTTGCTTTTCTAGTTGCTTTCAGTTTCCTTTTCTGTCTCCGTTTTCCTTTTCCCATTCCTTTCAAACTTTTCTTTGATTGCAGTCGCTTCATCCCCCCCCCCCCAAAAAAAAAAGAAAAAAGGGAATAACACAAAACGTAGAGAGGTAGGACGGGTCATAGAGTTAAGACAAACCATTATAACTGGCATCAAAATATAACCTGCTCCTGCAGGCCTAATATGGACCACGGTAGCTACGTAAATGCGCCAAAGAGCCTATTCCATGTATATGAAACTAGCATATAGTTGATGACACCCAGGGCTTACCCCCTGGCGGCCTTTGTCCCAATAGGGGATGTTGGAAAGCGGCCAGTCACGGCCCACGGCTGTTAAATAGAAACACACACACTGATTCTAAATTTCCTTCAGCATTTCCTGAACAGCTTTTCGTTGTTCGATGGAATATTATAGGTAGTAACTTGCTATTTACTGTACAGTAACACTCGGGCGACGCTGAAACATGCTATTCGAGGTCGAGCTAACACCAGCTAATACCAATTCGTCCCACATATGTTACGCTGGGGCTTTAGTGTCATGAAGAATACCACCTGGGAGGCTGGGACCTTGCATTGTCTTTTATTCCACACTCAGATAACTCACAAGCTTCTATGGGCCCATTCCAATCAGCAATGGGTACTTGGTAGATTAACCCTGGCCCACAGAAAGTATTAGTATCAAAATACTCAAGATACCTAACGATCGCTGATGCAAATATGATGATGTAGATTAGTAGGTAATATAGGTGCTAGCTAATCAACAATAATAGATATCCAGAATTTGGTTAGAATATAAAGCCTCTAAATGATTATTTCAATGTTATGCCAGGCAGATGAATCGTAATATTATTATTATTAATCAAGTTTAACGTCCATAGATTCGGTCTATATTATCTATACTAGGTCTTGGAGGATCGGCTACCAACCCACGATCGCAAAGAGCGATGAAATACTGTCGCCGTTGCTCGCATGAGCAAAGGCCCAAGGCGTGGCGTTTATTCGCCCAAATATGGGTATCGCACCGTGTCCTCGTTGTCGTCCACGGCTTCCAGAAAGCTTGGAATAAGCGGTTCGATGCCCCGCTCAAGTGCCCGAGAGCTCCAATCCTGCAAACTGAGTTCTTGGAACGGTCGACCGTGCACTTTCTCCATATACTCTCTGAAGCTCTTGACGGGGACCTTCACGTGACTCGAGTGATGGAAAAAGGATACTCCGGACGTAGGAAAAGATTGTGGGGTAGAGCGCTTGGTGAATCTCGAGGTCACTAGGGCGGCGATTTCCTCAGCAATGATCTCCACCTTCTGAAAGTCCAGGTATCCCTCCATCCTTGTCAGGCGGGGTGTCGCACCGAGAGTGGCGGAGTAGCGTAGGAGAGAGTTCAGTGCGTCCTGGGCTGGAGCTTGATCGCCGATTGGAGTGCAGGGCCGGTGAATACTGATGGTGGCACCGGTGTGCTCTGTGAAACGCTCAAGGAAGACCTCGCTTGCCCATTTGGTCGCGGTGAGGCCGTCGGACCCATCAAGGGGGGGAGGATGCAAAGACACTGACATGGGTCCGAGGGAGGTCCGTCCAGATTGGAGAATGACTCGCCCCGAGGAGATGTAGTGTAGCGGGATTTGGGATTGGAGGGCAAATTGGGCGAGGAGATGGGTAGAACCCAGGTTCGGGGTTTTCAATGAGTTGTAAGTATTGAGACAGTGGCCGTTAGAGCCGCCGTGGATCACTACATCAATACAGAACTGCAGTGACGTCCATTCTGTGGTAGATAGACCCAGTGTGGGATCAAGGAGAGATCCATAATAAAGAGATATTCTCTCGCTGGTGGGAAGGACATGTTCGTGCTCCTTTTCCACGGCAATACAATGGATGCGGTGCACCTCGGGGATCTGGAGGAGAACTTGCACCAGGGTTCTTCCGAGGAAGCTTGTCGATCCGGTTAGGAGGATTTCACAGCCGGACCCTCGGGGACGCTGACGGAGCATGTTGTTCGGCGTTGAGCTCGCACGCTCGAGGATATGTTGCGGTATGGCTGTTTCCGCTAGCCAATTGATCGACATTGAGGGCAGTTCGGCTTTTCGTGCCTCAACCTTGATCGCCATCTGCGCCAGCGTGCTGGCACTGTACAGCTCCCGGAGAGTGAGCGTGACCCCGATGGAGGTGCGGATCGCGCCTTGCAACCTGACCAGCAACAGAGAATTCCCCCCAAGGAGAAAAAAGTCGGACTCAGGCTGGATGTGCTTATCAGGAAGAATACCCTGCCAGAGAAGCTTGAGCTCACCTTCGGCCAAGGTTAGCCGTTTTGAAGGTTGCCTTGTGGTGATTGAGGCCGTCCATGGCATGGCCTCTACCTTTTTCCGGTCAAGCTTTCCGTTCGAATTTCGGGGTAGATCGTCCAGACAGATGACTGCTGCAGGGCGCATATATTGTGGCAAGGGAAGATTACTGGCGAGATGTTGTAGCTCGGCATGACTAGCCGTTTGTCCAGGGATCATAGCAACAAATGCGACAAGACTTTCCGAAACGCCTTGGCCCTTAACACACACGATAGCTGACGAGAGCAGGTTTGGGTGGCAGTTTACCATAGTGGAGGCGATGTCTTCAAGATCGATACGCAGTCCGCGAAGCTTGATCTCTGTATTTCCATCCATTCGTCCCATAAGGACCAGAGAGCCATCCTCGAGCAGTTGGGCTTTGTCGCCGGTGCGGTACATTCGAGTCCATCCTCTGGCTATATCATCCGGCAGAGCATATGGATCTTCTACAAACTTCAATCTGGTTTGTTCCATGTTTAGATACCCTAATGCAATACCAGCACCACCGACACAGATTTCCCCAGGCTCTCCAATGTTAACAAGGTTGCAGTCTGCGTCGACGATATATAGAGATGTGTTGGGGATTGCTTTCCCAACACTGTATGCCCCTTCTAGCTGTGATACAGACATCGTCTCAAAGGTCGTACATGCGGATATCTCTGTCACCCCGTAGGAGTCCTGCACCAGAGGACAGTTCTTGCCTAGCCGAGCAAACTCCCGCTTGAGCTGGTCCGTGAAGGGTTCACCACCCAGACAGGCGTGCCGCCATGCAGTGTATCCATTGAGGTATTCACGACCGTGCTGAAGCATAACAAGGTACTCGGACGGGGTAGCCAGCGTAAAATTTACTTTCTGGTCGCGGATCATCCGTGCAATCTTAACCGAATCTCCCCGTACTTCCTGGGGCACGATGACAAGCTTTCCTCCATTCATAATGGCATTGAGAGTTTGTGCCAGCCCCATGTCAAATCCTAGTGAGCTTTGCTGCAAGACCACCGTCGAGCTATCGAGACCGAGCTCCTCATTCTTGGCGGCGAGGTAGTTGATGAAACCGCCTTGGGGTAGACAGACGCCCTTGGGCTGGCCCGTTGAGCCGCTTGTGTAGAGTAAGATAGATAGGATATCGCCCTTTGCCAGGTTTTTTATTGCTCTAATAGACGAAACTCGAATGCCAGGAATTTCAGAAGCATTAATGACAGTTGGAACCCCTAATTCCAAAGCCATTTTTACGGTGAACGATAAGCAAACGAGCGCTCTAGCCGCAGAAGCCTCGATCATGGCCTTATGCCTCGCTGTGGGGAGGCTCAGATCGAGGGGGACGTAAACAGCACCAATGCGGAGAATCGCGAGCATGCTCGCCACCGAGCTGATTGACGGGCTGCACAAGACTGCGACTTTGTCTCCGGATGCGACTCCCGCCTGGAGGAGTGCTTCTCCAATATGAGTACTATGCGCATAAAGCTGCAAGTAGGTAAAATCTCCTGTTTCATCAGTGACGGCAATCTTGTCTCCATATTGATCAGTCATGTTTTGAAACCGTTCGGGCAGAGTCGCTGGCCAGCCGTGAGATAGTCGCGGACCACGTTGAACAGAAAGACCGTTCTCATAGATGGGGGATGAAGAGGGGCGACTGCTCTGAACATAACACGAAGGATCCAAGGACATGATCTTCAACAACCGGACATATTCATCCATAACAGATTCTGTGGCGCGGGAGGAGTATAAATAATCCCGGCAGTTGACTTCCACAATACAGGTGCCATTCGCACATGGTGTGACGTGGAAAGACATATCATAGGGTGCATTGCCCATGAGACTCCGATTATAGTTGAGCTCAAAATCATCCACTGACATTCGGGTAATCTCGCCCACACGGTAATTGATGGCAACCTGAAAGAGAGGTGTGTGGGTGGACGCCCGCGGGATATTAAGCGCGTCCACGACCAAGTTGGAGGGAATAGAGGAATTCGACAACGCGGTCAGAACCTTGGCAGATGTCTGCTGGAACACCCTGGCAAAGCTGTCCATTGGCTGGACGCGGAATCTGAGAGGCAACATGTTCAGAAAGTAGCCGATTGTACCAACAAAATGCTGGTGTTTACGATTTGCATCGCTCATCCCGATGCATAGATTTTCGATCTGGAGCAACCCAGCAAGAAGGACCTGCAACGTTGCCAAGTAGAAATGGAACGGTGTACCTCGGAGACTGCGACTGGCCTGCTTGATCTTGTCCCATAGTTCAATGCTGACTGTCCGCGTTGCTGTGTGTACCTTGAAATTATCTGTTGGCACTCGAGTCTTCACCTTGGCAAACGGAAGAACAGGCATCACCTCTGGCGGTGGTGAAAGCTCACGTTTCCAGTACTCCAGCTCTTGTGTGAAGGTTCCATCCTGAATGGCGCGATTTAGCATTGCGGAATAATCCATGTATTGCGCAACGTCGTCTGGTGGGCTCTTCTCATAGAAACACTTCACATCAGAAAGAAATGTGGACCAGCTCGCCCCGTCCATGACAATATGATGATATCCAAATATGACCGTGTGCTGGTCATGCCCAACAGACACCACTGTAACTCGCATGACCTCACCTTGTTCCAGTCGCCATGGATATGACGCAAGCTTGTCAAACTCCCTCGACACGGCAGTAGGATCAGAAGCCGTTATATGATCGAAGAAGTGCAATGGCTTTCTCAATACAGCCTGAAGAAGCTCACCACTGTTGGGATCCGCAAAGAAGGCCGTCCGCAGGGACTCATGCCGGGAGATGGCCTGTCCCAGGGCCCGTTGGAACTCCTCGAGCACAAGGTTCCCTTGAACGTTGTAGGATATGACGACATTATACTGACTAGGGTTCTTCATCCAGTGCCCTGCAAACCAGATCAGGGACTGATGGGGAGACATCTTCCCAACCCGCGTGAAATCTGGGCCCGTGACGTTGAGTTGTTTTTCAGACCCAGAGTCAGAACGGCTTGCGACACAAGATGTCTCTGAAATAATAGGGTCGATTAATAATTCTTGACTTGAGCCGCTGTGTTCCGAGTTGGCTGCAATTGTCGCGAGATCTGAAGAATCTATCTCTTCAGCAGGCTGGTTTTCCTTCTGCGGTTCTGGAACTTGGGCAGCGGACTGTGGGATGGCTTTCTCACACAGCTCTGCGACAGTACTTTGCAGTGCATCCATGGGGACAATATGAATATCAAGCTCTTTCGCAAACCATGTTTGAATATCCACTGCCAAAAGCGAGTCAGCACCCAGGTCAAGAAGCGGGGTATGCACATCCAATGTTTTGGCTGGAAGCTGGAGCATTAACTCGACCTTGCTCGTTAAACGCTCTATGAGCACCTCGTAGGCATTTTGTCTTGGCTCCAATAGTTGTAATTGCTGTTCAGTGGGAAGAATCGATGATGAACCCTGCCGATCCACAGGTTGTCTCTCTCTGTCTCGCGCGACATTCGCAGTGAAGTGAGAAAGCAGAGGGGTTGATAGCCACGGACGGTTGCCCTCTTTGCTATTTTGCTCGTCGATCATCTCCAGTCCAAGAAAAATCTCAGGACTTTCTTGAGCCTCAGGTGCTCCGGCAGCTATCGCTTCACCAAAAGCGTGATGTAAGTCAGACTCGCACAGAGGTGCATGACCTTGCTGCAACATGCTCTGAATAACCTCCTTTCCTTGCCGTGCAAAGTGCCCAGCATCAACAACCATACCTAGGACTAGTATTGACCCTACCAGGCCTTTCTCTCTGCGCTGCTGGATGAGACCGGACATGAACAGCGCTGCCGCATGATAGGCCGCCTGCTTTGGAGTCCCGACAACAGAGGCAAGGGACGTCAAGATGACGAAGAAGTCCATTGTCGGCACGCGGAACAATTCATCAAGATACGTTGCTGCGTTAATCTTTGCACTCGAGGCAAGGCCTCGCTCATCTTCAGCAGTATATTCAAACCCTTTGTCGGACAGAGCCAAGGGCGCATAGCAGACGCCGGCGATGGGTGGTAGAGTCTCCTTAAATTGGGCAATTACTGACAGGACGGACTCTTTGTCAGATGGATCCATCTTCGAGAGCTTCACACTAGCCCCCAGACGAGACATTTCCTCAAGCCAGGCCTCGTGTACGTGCGGGCTTCTGCTGGTGAGAACAAAAGTCCGCGCCCCATTTCTCGCCATCCATGACAAAATTGACAATCCGAGCGGTGTCACCATATCCACCATCCAGTAGGTTCCAAAGGCGGAGAACATGGCTTTGGTACCTAGGCCCTCACTTTGAATAGCTACTGGTTCAGGGCTTGTCCAGTCCACCACTTTCGGGTAGGTGACCGTGGGGCTGTTTGACGGGATATCTCCCAGAGAAACAGCTTCCAGGGAAACGCGGGAGAGAGTCGCCAAGCTGGTGCATGCCTGAGAATAGGTCTCCGCGATAAGCTGTCCAGGAGTTGCAAATAATACACAATGATATAATTCTGCGGTCTGAACCAGAGCTTCTCGATAGATACTGCGAAGCATAGTCCCCACATTATCATGGCGAAAAGTAGAGAAATCGACAAAGGCCGACACGTCTCTCGGCAGAGCTCGTTCAACCATGCGCCGCGATGCGTGAGGATGGATTGCTATCCACCCCTTCGTTAACTCGGTACACTTCGAAGTGACGAAATACACAGCGCGGTTATGAGCATGGCGACCTTGGTCGACGGCAGCAGCAATTAATTCGTCGGGTTCATAAAGGAGAATAGACCCGGATGAAGACTTCATCAACTGGTTGGCTAAAATGAAGCTCGCGGTAGCTCGTAACACCTCTGGACTCTTTTCGTCTCCGTCGGCAAGGTTGTAAATTTTATCGAGTCTCGCTTGGATGACCGATGAAATATGTTCGGAAAAGCCGACGACGTTCCCCTTCCCGTCGACAGTGCTTCCAAGCCAGAGATACCTACGTGTTGACAGCAGAATGGAATATTTGACCTGGACATCCACAGCAGTTGACCCACGGGTGAGAGCATCGGCAGTCCTCAGGGCCGACATCTCGTCCTTTACCATAGTCATCACCGGCACCTTGGACGGTGAAAGAGCCTGAAGAATGTTTCGGCACTTCGAATTGTATCTCTTATTTCGCTTGTCGTCCCGAACCAGTCTTGGTATACGCAGCGTGTATCCGTCCCAGTGCAATTCAGGTTCGTTCGTCCACAGCGTTTGCGTGTCAGCCAAGACAGGCATGCGAGACCAGGTGAGGCGCAAAAATACTTCGACGACAGTGGCAGGCATCACATTTGCCGCTGGTGACAAATCCAGGAATTGCAGGTTGATCTTGTCTCCCTCTTCTGATCTCATTGCTCTTCCGATGCCCACACTCATATTCGCGCATGGCTGACTTGTTAGACGTCCACCTGTCAACCAAAGGACGTGCTTGGACTTTTTCACCAGCTCTTGGAAGGCGAGGAGTCTTTCCTGCAAGAGATTCTTGGGGAAGAACGGTTCATCAAGTTCCGTCAAGCAGATGATTGAAGATTCCGGCTTGAGATTCTTCAGGTCTAGCTGGTCAATGGCTCCCACAACTGCGGTTGTGGTACCCGATGCAGCTAGGATTCTTCGAATACTATGTAGTAGGCGAGACACTAACAGGGTTTTACCCCCAAGAAGGATCACCTTCTCGGTCAGGGGCACCAGGCTGCTCGAATTCACCGGGTCTCGAAGCATCATGACGGTGTCATCGACAGCCTGAGTGACCATTACCGAAAGATCGTCAACGTCTGGATGCATCGAACCATGGAAGATATGATCGATTCCCGAAAAGCCCATAGAGCGCAGCAGCGCGTCCGATCTAACTGACGACATGTCTGGCCAAGTCTGGCCGTCTTGATTGTATCCGTGCCACCATTCAGGCAACAGTCCAAAGGTACACAACAACGACATCGGCATCTGCCCCGTGACTCTCACGAACACAAAGTAACCACCAGGCTTCAGCATCGTGCGGCAACCTCTGAACAGGCTGCTAGATTCCTGGGTTGCATGGAGAGGGTTGGCTGCGATTATCATATCATACTTGCCGTTGTCACATTCAGCGGCAATGTCCGTGGTCAGGTCAATGACCTTGGATGTTAGGTCGCGGTGCCGATCTGAGAGCTTATCCAATATTTGCGTGAGATGTTCTGGAGCTGCGTCGCTCAAGCAATAGGAAGTGTACTTGTCGTCAAGAGCTTTCAATATCCGATGGGTGACCATGCCAGTTCCAGCACCAACCTCCAAGACCTCCATGTGAGGATGCTTGTGCACAATACGCTTGATGATATCACAGAGACCCCTGTTTACTGTATAAAGGAATCTGTCATCCAGTGACAAACGCTCCAGACTGCCACTCCCATTAAGTATTTCGAGAGGGCCGACTTCCCCTCGCAAGATTGCTGGCAAGGCCTTACCAAGGGAATGGATCGATTCGAGGCCGGCGATCCCGTTAGACCTGTCGATCATTGCCAGGATGCTCCCCTCTGACCTGCTGAGCCAATTTGATTGAGCGATAGAATTATCGGCGTTCTTGACAGCAGTGACGATGCGGCGGATCTCATTGTACAAGAGTTGGTGGTGAGGCATAAATCCCGAAGCTTCAAGTGGATCTATCTCATCCAGTGTTCTTTGGAAGTGATATAAGGCAATAATCTCGGCTGTTTCTCTCTCCATGGTCTCCTTCTCTAACCCGCGTTGGGAAGACGATAACGAATATCCGCAAGGGTCGCTTTCCCATACCATGTGCGAGAATAAGCCGCGGTCGCTTGGAGCACTGGGCTGATGAGCACTTTTCATGACCACGCCCTCGATCTGGACTATGCAGTTTCCATTTGAATCATAGAGCGACACATCGCCTTCTATTTGATTGATCTGTGCCGCGGTAACAAATGCATCGATGTCGAATGACGAGCTCTTCGAAGCAGGACTGGGACTGACAAGAGCTCGACGGATTTCCCTAGGGTGGAACGAAGTCCACATTGCCTTGCTAAACGGCGAAGCGAAGGCACCCATAATTGACTGGAATGATGCCTCTAGCACAGCTGGGTGAAGTAAGGAACCCAAGACAGTTGTGTCGGAAACCCAGGAGGCAGAAGCGGTGGCATGGCCCAAAGCGCGGTGGATTGAGGTGATGTTACGAAAGGGCCCAGAATAGCTAAGGCCCACCGATTCAAACGAGTCGTAGAGAGCGGCAACATCTACAGGCTCGAGAAGGTGGTGCCGTTTTGCCCGTGGGGGCAGTTGGCCACCGTCAGGGAGAGCACTGCTGAAATGTAGCGTCAGACGTGCAGTGCATAACTTGGTCAACATGGATCCGCCACTAGGGCACGCATGGCAGGAATATTCGGCGTCAACTCTTGAATTTGACGTTTTCTCGGGAGTCTTGTCATGGAACCGCATCATCGTGACACATTCTACTCCATGACTATGTTCCTCCAAAGCCAGTGGCTCCATGACAACAAAATCTTTGATCTCGAGTAATGCAAGAGATTGGCTTCCAGCGGCGGAGGTAGCAGCAGCCACTACAAGAGACATGGAAAAGGCAGTCGAAAGCAGCTCCTGGCCTAGGTATTTGTGTCCCTGACACCAAGGCATTTCCTCCAGATGCAGAATATTCCTCCAACACATCTCGTTCCCTAACTCATTGGTGGATCGCCGACCTAATAGCGGGTGCAATCGCGTACCCTCGAGACGGTATCTACGCGACATGCGGGATTCTCTCCAGTATCTGTTCCCGTGGTCCCAGGAGTATGCCGGTAATGTCTTAATCAGTTGAAAGGATTTCTGACTAAGAGCTTGGAGGAACATCCCAAGGTCAACACGTTCAGACGCAAGTTGCCAGAGAGAACTCACGGCCGATGATGCCGCCCTTAGGTCATTGTGCCCTCGCTGAAGAAACGAAGTATAGACAACGTTTGAAGTCACACTGGACTTCAAAGTTTCCAAGACTGGACCCTTGAGAGCTGGGTGGGGTCCAATCTCGATACATGCACTGATCTTCCGGCCGTCACAAAGTGACCTCTCAACCGCCTGGGAGAAAAGCACAGGTTTTACCATGTTATCAACCCAATACTGACCAGTGAACAACCCGATGTCATTCTCCAGGATTGCGCTGCTTCCTGTTACGCTTGAAATCCACATGCAGTCACCGCTGGGCGGCCGCACCTGGATATTGCATGCCTTCAAGGAATCTCGATACGCCGCAGCACAGGGTATCATGTGGTGTGAATGGTATGCCACATCGACCTGCAGCACCCTTGCAAATATCTTCCCGCGATCTAGAAGTCCCTTCGCTTCGAGGATCGCATCGTAATCGCCTGATAATGTTGTGCTCGCTGGGCCATTGCTCGCTGCGATCACGATTCGCCCCGAGAAGGACGGTTGAGAACACAATTCCATCGCATCGTGGAAAGAAAGACCAACGGCTAACATGCCTCCCGTTTGAGCCGGCTTAGCGTGCAGTCCACGATAGTAGGCGATTTTCATGGCATCCTCTGCCGAAATGATATTAAGCGCATAGGCAGCCGCTATTTCGCCGGAGGAGTGCCCAACAACCGCATCCAGACTGATTCGAGATGCACATAGCAAATCGTAGATGGCTATTTCGATTGCTGTTGTTAGCGGCTGACTTATGGCTGGATCTGAGAGGCGTGATGAGGGTTTGTCCGCAAGAAGCTCTTCTTGAAGGGACCACGAGGGCCCGTGGACAAGGCTGGCTAGAGCATGTTCACAGCGTTCGATGGAATTGCGGAATATCGGAGACACACGTAGTAGGTCGCCCCCCATGCGAGCCCATTGTGCACCCTGCCCTGTGAAAATGCCCATGATGTTGTGTGGTTCGGATGAAGGTCTTCGTGGGAGAGTGTTATGCTCGATTTCTTTACTGGTTTGGTACTTGTTGACAACTTTGTCCATGTTCTCGAGAAACTCCTGTCTGGTTAATGCAGTGATGGAGACCTTGAAGGGTAACAAGGTTTTTCTGGCAAGGGTCCAGGCCAAATTACCCAGATCCAATGCTTTGTTGGCTCGCACATAACGGGCTATCTGTTCGACATTCGAATACAGGGACTTTTGAGTGTGTGCTGAGAATACAAACGGACCTAGAGGACTGCTTTCCTCGGGACTGGACTCTTTGCAGAAACTGATTCGGTTCCCCGATTGGCTAGGGATGTAGCTCTCAATAATGGCATGAGCGTTGGTCCCTCCAAAGCCGAAAGAATTCACGCTCGCCCTTAACGGGCAACCAGGGGCAACGGGGGGCCATGGCACGGTGTTGGTTGGAACACTTAGGTGATCGTAGAATGGAGCGATTTTGGGATTGAGATTGTGGAAGAGGAGGTTTGGAGTGATGGTCCGGTTCTTAAGGCATATCATGGCCTTCATCAGGCCGGCGAGACCTGCACAGCCTTCCAGGTGGCCGATCAGGGTCTTGATACTCCCCACATAAAGTTTGTCGTCTGGGCTGAACACTACGCTTTTTGGATAAAACGCCTGTTGGATTGCCTGAGCCTCTACTGGATCTCCTGCCTGTGTTCCAGTCCCATGGCATTCGAAATATTGGCATCGGTCCTGAACCGGATCCAGGCCACTGTGTTCGTAAGTCTGTCTGATTAAGGCCGTCTGGGCATCCGCATTGGGCATCGTAATCCCTGCGGATCGGCCGTCTGAGTTGACCGCAGTCTCCCGAATAACGCACTCAATATCGTCACCATCTTCCAGTGCCCGGTCCAGGGTCTTGATCACGATCGCGGCGCATCCTTCGCCTCGGGCATATCCGTCAGCATCCCTATCCCACATGCGACACCTCGATGTCGGCGATAGCATGTGTAGGTTTGAGTGACTAATATAGGTTTCAGGATCGAGCAAGAGGTTTACACCACCCACAATTGCTATTGTGGAATCGCCGCTGCGGAGACTCTGGATTGCTTGGTGCAATGCCACTAGTGAACTGGAACACGCAGTATTGATGGTCATTGACGGCCCTTTCAAATCAAAGAAGTATGATACGCGATTTGACAATATACTCGGTGATGTCCCCGTTGCATGCCATCGGCCAATTGTGTCCAGGTCCCGAGCTTGAATGTCATGATAGTCTGAAGTCATCGCGCCAATGAAGACTGATGTGTAAGATCCGCGCATCTGTTGTAATGTATATCCAGCGGCCTCGAGCGCCTCGTATGTCGTCTCGAGTAAGATCCGTTGTTGTGGATCCATTCCCTCCGCCTCCGTTGCACTTATGTTGAAGAAGGAAGCATCGAAGTGTCGGCCATTGTTGTCTAGTAAATAGGACTTATTCGGGACGTCTGTAGCTCCATGATGCTCCGCATTTTGATGGCAAAAGCTGGAAAGATTTAATATCTCTGGATCCAGATCCCTCAAGATATCCTTTGGTTTGTGCAGCAGCTCCCAAAGTTGTGAAGGCGAGCGTACATTGCCTGGAAATCGGCAGGCGGTGCCGACAACAGCAATCGGCTTCTTCATGACAGAGAAATGAACTTCACCTCAAGACAATAAAATGATGTCCAGCTGAGATATTACACAAAGCCCGCGGCTTCCGTGACAGAAAGGTTTTAACGACTACAGCGAGAATAGATATACATGGATTCATCCATCTTTATCCCTCTCATCACGATATTCAGCCCGGTTCAGTTACAATCATTGCTCATCAGCGCTTGATAATTCGGGTTACTGTGTGTTCTACTAATCACGATTATGCTTTGTGCGTGGCGGTGGATGTCCCTTGCGGCAATGTGAAGAAACCAGACATGACAATTTCCTGACCTATCTCAAGAATTTACGTTCCCTTCAAGCTGCTCCGTCAACCCATCAGTCTCTCATCTTTTATCCCAGAGCCTATACAGCAAACACATCTCCAGAGTTCTAAATGATGGATATCTCCCAGAAACTGGCAGCACAGCTGCCAAAGCCGCTCCATGTGCTCAGCCAAGCCTTCAACTTCTCGAACAGTGACCACGCAAAATGGTGGCATAGCACAGCCCCGATGTTTGCCGCCATGATGGCTGGTGCGAACTACGATGTTCACACACAGTACAAATTCCTCTGCATCCATCGCGAGATCGTCATTCCTGCATTAGGTCCATATCCCGAAAAGGGCCGGCCAATGCACTGGAAGAGTCATTTAACGCGCTTCGGACTCCCCTTTGAGCTGAGCTTTAATTACTCCAAGTCACTGTTGCGGTTCGCCTTCGAACCCCTTGGCCCGCTGACGGGCACAGAGGAGGACCCTTTCAACACTAAGGCCATCGGACCTGTCCTTAAGGACATAAAACCCCTGGTTCCACGGCTTGACTTGGAGTGGTTTGATCACTTTACGAGGGCACTGGTCGTTTCAGACGAAGAGACACAATCCCTCCGCGATCGGAATATTCCAATTCCTGTCTTCAAGACACAGAACAAACTAGCCGCAGATCTAGACCCGTCCGGTGATATTGTCTTGAAGACCTATATTTATCCGCGGATCAAGTCAATTGCGACCGGCACACCAAAAGAAAAGCTAATGTTTGACGCGATTAAAGCCGCTGACCCGGAGGGTAAGATCGTTGCCCCATTGTCAATTCTCGAGGAGTTCATGGCCGAACAAGCGCCAACACTTATCGGTCACTTTCTCTCCTGTGATCTTGTCAAACCATCCGAGTCCCGGATTAAGGTCTACTGTCTTGAACGCCAGCTGGACCTGGCCTCCATCGAAAGAATCTGGACTCTGAACGGGAGACGGAGCGATCAAGAGACACTGGATGGACTGCAGGCACTCAGGGAACTGTGGCAATTATTACCAGTCACGGAGGGTCTGTGTCCACTGCCAGATTGCTTTTACGAACCTGGTACATCACCGCAGGAACAGCTTCCCTTCATTATCAACTTCACGCTGTCCCCTAAAAGCCGGCTCCCTGAGCCCCAGATCTATTTCGCTGCATTTGGTCAAAACGATAAAGTCATCGCAGAAGGACTAGCTACCTTTTTTGAGCGCAGAGGCTGGGGTGGCTTGGCTAAAAGCTATCCATCAGATCTGGCGGCATACTAGTAAGTTTTATACGTCCCTGAATGAATGATGCTGACATCAGTCACAGTCCCGATTTGGACCTGGAAACCTCGAATCACCTGCAAGCGTGGATCTCGTTCTCGTACAAGGGAATGAAACCGTACATGAGCGTCTACCTCCACACATTCGAGGCTTTCGGTGTCGCCCAGGAGAAGAGCATGTGTCGTGAGCAAAAATGAATTGATCATTCAATATTGTCCTGTTTAGTAGCAAATCTGAAATATAATTTAATTTTTGACCTCCCTTGTCCTGTGTATGGGTGCTGTGCGACCCCAGTGAGAGGTCGTTTAGGTAGTACCATCAAGTATTTTGTCATTGCACGGAATACTTTCATTCATAAAGTGTACTGCGCTAGATGCCAAACCTTCCAGAAAAAGAGAAGAGAGAAAAGGAGAGCGAGAGAGAAAAAGAAGAATAAAAAAAGGGGGGGGAGAACCTGAGTGAGTACCTGAGTAATACGGCCAGCGATGCACATCACAGTTAGACATGTCTTTTTCTCTCTCCAGTCTAGGTCTGATTGCTTTATTAACAATCTCCCGTCAGAATTCTAACTCTGATCTGTATGGGCAAGAAACCCATAGACCCTACTGCCACACAGTCAAAAAGAGATTGTCAAGATTACTTTCCAATGTTGGTCATGGCCCACGGGACCTACCAACCAGTTGCGATGGCGTCCAAACCATCGAGATATTTCTTTTGTGCTTTACAACCTATTATTTGTCGACCTTCAGTTCATCGCCCCTGATGTGGGGAGAAAAGCAAGGTGTTTATTTGTTATTTGCTGCGATGCGAATCCGTCCGTCCGATCTTCCCTCGTCGAAGATCCTAGTACATGGAAAACTTGAGCAGTGAGCCCCGGCTCCCTGGATGAAACATTGCCTACAAAACCCGTATTTGGAAATGAATAATCTCTTTATCAACAATCCCTAAAGAAGATAATCGCGCGGGAGTTTCACGATCAACGAGCAACATGTGATACCGTTGGAGGACAGAGGGAAAGCATGAAGGTGGGTGATGGTCAGGAAGTTGTAGTTAGCTAGGAGGAAGCCATCTGCCCAAGAACTTTATCCGTGTATCCCCAAAGCAAGGTCGAATAATCCGAAGCCCAAGTAGCGCCCGTCCAAAACGTACTGTTCAGACCCTGCAACTCATACAGCTGCCGGTAGAACCCTCCCCTGATCTCCTCGGCCGAAACATACATGGTGACCGGCGTGTGGCTAGCGAATTTGACGATCTCAGGCTTGTGTGTAGAGTATGTTCCCTTGGCATTGAGGAGCTCGAGCTTCTCATACATGTATGCCTTCGCATCGGCCTCTCCGAAGTCCGGCCCACCGACTAGCTTGATGTTGTGGTAGCCAGGGGCCCAGTGTGTATCAAGGCGCCAAATGAAGGGTTCCTCCGGCACAGCGTACGTCCGATCAGGGTCGACATTGACCAGGTTCACGTCGTCGGGGAGACCGGTGTTGTTGACGAGCGCGGCCCAGTACTGGTGATACTGCCATTTTGCGAAGATGGTGGATTCTTGGTCACTCAGTGGAAAGCCGTCGAGGTTGCCGAGGAGGGGAGGAATTGTGACGAGGAGTTGCTTTGCCTTGAGGAGTTTTGTGGTCCCATCGGCACTGCGGACAGTGACCTCCACACCGTCCTCTAAGCGCTGAACGGATTCAGGGGTCGTTTCAAGAAGGACGTCACTGCCGAGTTCTTTGCCGGCGCTCTTGTACAGAGCTGCGATCCCATCGATGGGGCGGATATAGCCCTCGCTCCATGCGGCAGCGTGGGGAACGCCAATGTATTGGATGACATAGAGGGTAATCATGTCAAGAACATCACCAGAGGTGTGGGAGAATAGGACATGCACGATGTCTTCGAGATGGTACTTCTTCACAAAATCCGGGAAAGGAGTGATGAGATCCTCTGGAACAGGTTCTGGGATTCGATAGATGCCGTTGTCCAGGAAGCCAAAATGGGAGATAGCATTGACCCATTTTTCGAACGCCTCATTCTCCTTGAGCTGGTCTGCCGGGTACTCTGCTCTTTCCCCCGTTCTCAGGCTCACATAGTCAACCTGCGCGGGAGCTGGGTCGCGGCGCCGGTAGGGAACTTGAAGCCGCTCGAGGTAGTCTCGAGTCACGCTAGTGTTGAAGAATCCCTCCACGCCGAAGTTGAGGGGCGTATTGTCTTCGGTATAGTAAGTCTCGCCATGACCGCCCAGATAGTCGTTGCGTTCAACAACGGCGACGGTCTTGCCTTGATCCTTGAGGCGAATCGCGGCGTAGGTTCCCGTACTTCCACCGCCAAGTATGATCACATCGCGAGTGATAATGTCGCTGGTAACGATCTCACTCGCGCATGATAGGAGAGCCAGGTTGAGCCAGGAGACACTAGAAATACCAAACAATCTAGCAAAGCTAGCTGCCATCTTGAGAAGGTGAGGCAAGAATGGTGAACACGCCAGAAGGCAGTTCAATGAGCACTCTCTGACGGTTTAAAAGCAATAGATGGTCAACCACCTTTGCCATCTTGCGTATGAAGTTAATTCTCCCAATCAATCTTCGTCGAATTTTGATATTCCTCGAATTTTGGCCTTGCTTGATGATAATTCCCAGCCCGCAAGGCTTGGCGCCTCAGGAATCGAGGTTAGGGCATTCCGCGGTGGGACTTGATGAGTTGGTGGCTAGGCCGTCGGATCACAAATTCACGGATAGAATACTTGTCAATGGTATACCAATATGAGCATCCCTTGCTTGTCAGTATTAGTCTGAGACGGCATGAAGAAGTAATTGCCAGACATTGTACAGTCTTACTCGGCCATATTGAGAATCACCCTGATCCACTACTCAGCTCATGCAATACCCCTCAAGGATTTTATCGCTGGCTGCATATTCAGCCTCAACCGACTGGTCTACCGATATTTCATGCGTGAAGAACATCTAGAGCTTCAATAATGTAAAGCCTGCATATAGTAAGTTGTTCCGCTTACCATATTTAACGGCTTGGCTGTGAATTGGTGGCCAGAGGACGTGTGTGCGTGCCGATAAGTTTCTGCAAGGGGCCAAGGGCTAAGCACGAGCAGCTGAAGACTGCAGGTAGCACTCAATAGTCGACTGTGCCTGCATGTTTTATTGATTTGAGACCTCAATGCACCATACACGACGCCTCTAGGGAAGAGTCTCAGCTTCTTACCCAGAAACACCCAAAAGCAAGGCAATTAGTTAATAGTTATGCGGTCAGACCTTATTAAGCCAGGCTCCGACGTCACATTGAAACCGCATGGATCTGTCTTAGCTTTCCAATGAGCAGGAGGACTTCCATGGTGTCTACAGTAGGTATTGCATGACTTATGACTTGTCATAAGCTACTAGAGTATATTTGTGGCGGTATGAACGATATTCAGTGCCACCGCAATTTGAAAGCCTAACCGTCGTGTCATGTTGAACCATCTAGCTTTTCGTGGGCCAATGCTGACAGCTTACAGTTAAGATAATGGTATCATAGTAGAAGTAGTGAGTCGTTCAATATAGAAAATTGCCAAGTTCTAAATTCCTTCTCATTGTTGAATCGTTAGGTCACTGGTGAATTAGACTTCTCTCACCCTCTTCACCTTTTTACCCTATACCAGATCACAAATACTCAAGATTTCTCATTTCAAGTCAAGTAGATATAGTCAGGCTAAGGCAATGATAAATATGCTACTGGAAATCGAAAAAGAAGCATACGTGATGTCTTCAAATAAGCTACCCTTTCTCTAGCATTAGATTGGCGATCGTAAGCACTGCTTACCACTGAGCCAGTACTACGAAGTTCCGATACTTTAGTTCTTGAGCTTTACCCAAACAGACAAGAAAAGGCAACATTAGTTTACTAGTGTATTTTACTAATGAAAAAAGATCAACAAAACAAGCTACCAGAGTACCTTGACCACCATTCTGTCCCGAGTTCAGCGTGCCACCCGTGTAAACTTGATCTTCAACGGCTTCGTACTCCAAACATTGAACACAGGCGCTTCCTCCCATCTTTCCGATTCAGGATCCAATTCCCAATCAAACTCCCAGATCAGACGAGCCAGTACCAGACGCATCTCCAGCCTGGCGAGGTTATGGGCGATGCAGTTTCGAGGACCGTAGCTGAACACCTGCATTGCGTGGCGATCGTCGGCCTCGTACGCGGCATCACCGAGCCATCGTTCGGGAATGAAACTGTCAGGCTCGGCAAAGTTCCGACTGGAGTGGTTGATACAGAAGTGCGCGATGCCGACTTGTGTACCGCCGGGGATCCAATGTCCGTCGATGAAATCACCACCCCGAGGAACACGACGGGGAAAGACAGCTGGGCCGGGAGGGAAGATTCGGAGCGCCTCGTTCATGCACGCATTCAGGTATCTGAGCTGATTGACGCTGATGGAGTGGATGTCCCCAACGCCCTTGAAGGTACCGCGGATCTCGTTGATCACCTTGCGCTTGGCGTTCGCGTTCTGGGTCAGGAAGTACAAGGAGGCGCTGAGAGCTGTTGCGGTCGTTTCGCTCCCTGCTATGATTAGTGTGGAGCAATTCCCGTCGATTGTGTATCGTTCAAGCCCATTCTGTGGATCGAAGAGATTGGTGGTCAGGTCCTTGTAGTTGATCTTTCGGTCCATTCGGCGCTGCACCTTGTCATGGGTGTACTTCCGGTGCGTAACGAATTTGTCGCGCAAGGGTTTGGGGACTAGCCACATCAGGATGTGGAACGCCCATGGATAGTACCCTACGGCGTGGGTCATGGCTCGGAGTTTCATCACCTCTAGAATCATTTCCACCCAGGGGTGGTATTGGGAGTTCTCGAGGCAACCGTAGGTCTCGCCGAATGCAAGCTCCCCGATCAGGTCAAATGTCGCGTACTAAAGCATCAAATAGGTAAGTTGGGGCCTTTCTGGGTGGGCTGGTTCTGGTGGCTTACATTGAACCAAGATGTCATCTCGGGTGTCTTCCCGGCTGCTACTTCCACGTGCAGCTTTTCAATTAGTAGATCAATATTTCGTTGGATCACTGGTTCTTGTTCTCTCAACGCCGCGTCCGAGAATCCTTTGGCGAGAAGTCGTCGGTAAAAGCGATGAAGCTCGCCGTCGACTGTCACAATCGAGTGGGGTGCCGTCGGGCCTTTGTAGAGGGGTGTGTCCTTGTCCATCTCGGGCTTCCCAGGCCGAGCGCCGTAGATGTCATTCCATGCGCGACTGGATGTGAAGAGCACCTCATCGGGAGCGATCCGCAGCACCGGTCCGTACTTTTCGTGTGCCGTTGAGAGGGCTGAAACGATGCCTCCAGTGCATAGGTGGTACGAGTGCCACAAACGAGTCACGGCTGCTAGTTTTGGACCTGGATATTTCGCGAGAGGATGCAATGTGAGGCTATATATTGCGAAGAGGATGTAGTACTAGTCAAGTCAAGTTAGCTAGGAATCCGAATTCATAACCATCTATCGCATACAAACCGTTATCCAGATGAAAAAGACTGTTGTCGCGGCTTTACTCAGTGATAGACTCTCAACGTCCGGGCTTTTGGAATTGAACGCCAAGTAGCGTGTTATCTCTCCTGCAATTTGGCCCATGCTAACCAGATGCGGCTCGTTGTAAGGAACACCGCTACTTGAGGGGGCTTCCAATAATTGTAGGTGTTGCTCGGTGGATCGAGGGGGACTGACTTTGCCCGCTATTAGAGTCGTGCTCGAGCCTATTAATATTCGCAGACCTATCAATCTGTAGAAAGGAAATAGTCGCTTGATTCTGACGTCCACTGGTCGCTACAAACTCGCAAGTGCGTACACATCAGAGTGCCAGTAGCAGGCCCTTACCGATCTATTCTCGTCTCGCATATGTGAAGATCTCCTCTGTCTCCGACTCTTGATCTTAAGCGCACACCGCTTCGACATTGATGCCAGGAGTTGTCATTCCTCCTATCACACATACCTTCCTAAACGCCTCATTTGAAGCTGGACTTTGGCGTCTACCTATATTGACGTATCATGCATACAGAACACCTGGTCGTTAGCTCTGTAGGTCTGTGATATCACAAATAGTATTGAGGGCTCCCTTTTCACAGCTGCCATCTCAACCCTTTGACGCACAATACTTCAAAATTTTGATCTACCGCCTGTCTTGCGCTCAATCATCAACTTTGCAGCCTCCAATAATTTCATCATGAAAATCGGTATACTTGTTTCACGCAGAGATGTTGAAGAGGTAGGCGATGCTGCCTACCATTTCTTTTTCCGTTCTGGACAAAACTGACATTTACTGGCCGATCCAACAGGGACGAAGCGTCGTCAATCCCGGTCACTACATCTCTCACGCCCGACACAAATTCGAAACATGTTACGTCAGCAAAACAAATGCAGAAGCAGATATCGATGAAATCTGCAAACATGGATATGACATGTTCCTAAATTATATGGTTCGTGCAGCAAGACCCGAGAAGGATAATGTTACTGATCGCTGCGAATAGGTAGCGGAGTCAGATGACGTTGCGAGAGTGGCGGCGATCACCAGATATCTAGAGGCGAAAGGCACCATTCTTCTCAACAGCTCGTGGTTCACTCAGACCACAGCTGGTGGCGACGGGGGTTTGACGACTTCGGTGGTGAGAGGTGGAGAAAGCCGCAATGTCCGCGTAGTGAGGAAGATTGATGGACTGAATTCGGAACACATCACAGGCAAAAGGTGGGCTTGTCTCGCCATGGAGATGGGCCTAGAAACAATGGTTTTTACTCCAGCCCAGTGGACATCTTCCCAGTGTCTGGATCGGGTAGACTTGCATGCCCCATCGGCAGACTTCACATTCGTCAAGGAAGGACCCCTGCAGTCGGCCCTGAAGTCAATTGCGTTGGATGTCTTGAAGGCATCTGGTAGTGGTTTCGCGCGTGTAAATATTGACCTGAAAGCAGAGGCTGATGGTGTATTCTCGGAAAGTCTCATCTGCACTCCTCTGGCATTTTGCCCAGAGGAAGCGTTCACATATGAGGACGTGGTGATCAAAGAGGAGTTCCCCGGTGGACACATGGCGTTCTTTGACATGCTGGTCGCCAGCAAGCAGATCCGATCGGGTCGGGACCGCGATCGGAATCAACATCTCGCTGGTGTCTATGACGGGTTTGCTCCACGCTATCATGCTGCTCGAGCCAACACCGGCCTGAGTAGGATGCAGGAAGACCTGAGCAGAGACTACGATTTCTCCGGGACTGTCTTAGACCTCGGGTGTGGGAATGGTGAATTCGGAGCCATACTGCACGGTAATGGCGTCTCCGCAAAGATCTCAGCCATCGACGTCTCCGAGGGTATGACCCGGTCGCCATATATCCAGGATCACTATGAGAAGCCGCTCTTGATTGGATCAATGGACGAACTTATTATGGCATGTCCCCTGAGCCCTAAACAGAAAGTTCTATGGTATGATTACTAATTTCAACTAGAGCATGAATGACTTCGACCATGTGGTTTGTTTCGCGGCGTTCCAATTTCTGGACCCAGTTCACTTGACAGCTTGTTTGGCTCGAATATTCATGGTTGCAAGAAAGTCTGTGACTGCTATCCATGAGGATCTCAGTGACGCTTACATTGAAAATATGAAAAAGCGCAACGGAGAACTATGTACGAATTTCAATCATGTTTCAACACTGGAGGAATTCGGCGTCCCTAAGGGCTGGAAACAGGTTCTCATGAAAAGATTCCCTTTGTATGACAACCCAAATCTTGGTGAAACTGTATACGGATTTGTGGTCCGTTTTGAAAGACTTTGATTATGGTTATTGGGTTGGAAATAGATTTATCCATCAGAGGTGCTCAATTTCAACAGTCTGATAAATTCGTGATATAAAGCTCTGTTCCTATGGTATCTTGCTACGGGCACACCTCTTTTGCTACAGACACATCAAAACGCGCTGGAAAGCCTACTGGAAGCCTACTTGAAAAATTGTTTGCTGGTGGAAATTTGCCCGTTACAAACACGTTTTTGAGTAGTTTCATGTGGCTCAAGCAAGGGGGTGGCAATATAAGTAGCAGCACCATGCCAGGGATGTGATCACCATTTCTATTGTTTTTTCCATAATACAAGCACTGAGAAGAAGGAAGTTGAACGTGAAGGTTGCCCGAATCTCTTCAACTTGTCGATATCTTTATCATCTGCTAGTTCATTGGTATGACCACCTTTATACTGTTTTGTTGGAATCCTCTGCTCACTATATCTTCATCTCAAGGTCCCAGCAATGGGCTAGCTGACATCACTAATTTAGATCCAAATCCTACGAAAACCTTTCAACAAGATTTTCGCCGTGAATATGGATCAGCAGCAATATTCGCCAAGCAACTGTCACCCTTCCAGGCGCGACCTTGAGGGGTCAGCAGAAAAGACATCAGAGGCATCTCTTCACAATACCACCCCTGCGGTTGACTGGGATGGACTAACGGATCCTGCACGACCGGTCAATTGGTCGAAGAAAAAGAAATGGTTGAATATGTTCAGTATCTCCTATCTCACCTTTCTCACGCCCTTGACATCTTCCATTGTCGCACCAGCGCAGGGACTCGTGATGAAAGAGTTCCATACATCAAACAGGACTTTGGCCTCATTCGTCGTTTCAATCTACCTTATTGGTTTCGCGGTCGGACCACTCTTTCTCGCTCCTCTCTCGGAAATCTACGGTCGACTGCGCGTCTATCAGGTTGGCACCGTGGTTTTTACTGTTTGGAATGTTGCTGGTGCTCTGGCCCCCAACATTGGCGCTCTCTTGGTCTTTCGCCTATTCGCAGGGATTTCAGGTAGCAGTCCGGTCACACTGGGCGCGGGATCTGTCGCGGACATGTTTGCCCGAGAAGAGAGAGGAATGGCCATGGCGATATATGGGCTCGGCCCGCTTCTGGGCCCTGTTGTTGGGCCGATCGCAGGAGGCTACCTCTCACAAGCCCAGGGCTGGCGATGGGTATTCTGGCTGCTTGCCATCGTGGTGAGTGTCGCAATTTTATCCATCAGAATACTACCCCTCAGACGCTGACTAGGTCGTCAACATAGTCGGGTGTCGCGGTGATTCTTGTGTCTATCATCCAATCCGAGACTTACGAGCCTGTCCTCCTACGACGACGAGCGAATCGAACCAGACTAGAAACAGGGGATCCGCTTATACACTGTCGACAGGCTCTGAGGTTGGACTCCAGAAAGCTTTTTAGACAGTCAATTACCAGGCCAATGAAATTACTCTTCCTCACGCCAAATGTCGCCTTGTTCTCGCTTTACACAGGTAAGCAACCCTTACACTTAGGATGAGGGACAGAACGTAACCGCTGCATACAAGCAGGAGTGGTTTTCGGCTACCTCTACCTCCTCTTCACCACTATCACCGAGGTATACGAATCAGCGTACCATTTCAGTCAAGGCGCCACAGGACTCGTCTATATCGGCATTGGTGTCGGCGCCCTAATCGGCATATCCTTCTTCGGCGCCTTATCAGACAAGATCCAAAACCGCCTTATAGCAAGAAACAACGGCCAACCCGAGCCAGAGTTTCGACTTCCGCCCCTCATACCGGGAAGCTTCCTGATCCCGATCGGTCTCTTCTGGTACGGCTGGTCCGCCCAGATGCGTGTACATTGGATAATGCCTATTATCGGGCTCGGCTGGGTCGGCTGCGGGATGATCGCCACCCTCCTGCCCATCCAAGCGTATCTCGTCGATGCGTTTGGGGAATACGCTGCCTCGGCCGTCGCGGCGAATACGGTCGTGCGGTCATTGGTCGGGGCCTTCTTGCCGCTTGCTGGGCCCTCGATGTATGCTACGTTGGGGCTGGGGTGGGGCAACTCGTTGCTTGGGTTTATCGCATTGTGCATGTTGCCCGTGCCTGTGGTATTTTACTTTTATGGCAAGAGTATTCGTATGAACCCAGGATTCCAGGTGTCGTTGTGATTGGCAGATGTCGTTGTGGGGTAATTTTGCATATGTCCACCCATGCAACGCTACTGTCAGATGATTCCACTTAGATATTTCGGGCCTCTTTGTTTTATTCTAGTACAGGATGCGTTCCACCAAGGTCTTGTCCTGGATTCATATGAATACTATTTGCAAAACAGTTCCAAGTGTTGAGTTTCGAACGCATTACCACACTCGAGGGGACGAGATCCTCTGCGCCCCCTGTACTAGAATCCTTAGTCTTATGTAGTAAAAGATGTGATACATTCATATATCATACCAGAAGAGTATGGGTATCAATATAGTGTCGACCAGAGGGGGTTAATAGGATATATTATTCAGCATCTGCTTGGTTTTATTTTATTTTATTTTGTTTACCTTTTATTTAGTTCTTCTAGATAGATTTAGGAAGCTAGAGACCTTACTTTCAATGTAGATGCATTATTATTATTCATGATATTGGTGATACTAGCTCATACGCGTATTCAGCTGTCCGACATATAGCTAAGCAGAACGTAGTGCTTCTCTCATAGTTTACTATCTTAATACAGAGGCAGTCTAATAGACCGTTCAACAAGATGCACATAGTTTCTTGCGAGAAAACTAATCCTCGACGAGACATAGATGTCAATGCCCATATAGGGATGGTGTAATTTCGAAATCAGAAAACCCGTTACGAAATATTCAAATTTCACTGTTTTTTTCCATTTCAATTTTATTTCAAGGTGCTCATTCTGATAAGTCATTGTAGGCGGTGAGGGGTTAAAAGAAAAAATTGCTGACATGTGGCCTGAAACCTCTACCTATTTCGGAAGCTAGATTTCGAATTTTAATTTCAAAGATCTAGATTACATTTCAAGAGGTCAAATTTCATTAAGTTTCAATTTTTGAAATTACATTTTGTATCCCCTATGCCCATAGTAGCAGTCAAACGCTGCATACATCTTCGCTTTGGCAGGATGTTCTTGTAGAAGGTTGATCCTTTATCCTTTTGATCTCCCGTAATCTGTAACATGATGGCTGGAACTGGTTGAGTATCTGGTGTTATGAGCTTTTTGTTTTGAGCTTTATATTTCTATACTGGGTTCAGTTGCCTGTTTCCAAGGTATACAATTTCAATTTGAGACTTCTGTGCATTGTATCGCTTTGATTCTGGAACAGCTCTCTAGGTCGCTTGTAATCTAGGTTGAAATCAGATGGTACCAAGTAGAATCAGTGTAGTGAGACTCCTACAGGAGTCGTGATCTTCGTGCAGTTTCTCCCACCGACTAGAATAGAACCGAAGAATCAAACCAGTCACTCTCAAAACCGTGCGGTATCTACATGTACCCATATATCTACGCAATTGCACGCAGAACTTAAGAGAGAGGTAGTGGCTGTAAACGATCGCAACTAGGGTAAAATCGCTAAGGAAGCAATTAGATTAGGTATCTGACCTATTTGCTTTGATTCAATCTCAACTATAATACCACTATCACCGGTAAGATCAAGAATAATCATGAAATTAACATATTCTTCTGCATAGTTTTCGCATTTCTAATATGGCTGATGATCGAGTCAGAGCATGTTTGCCGATCTTTTTTTGCCAAGAGGCGAGAAACCCTCAATAAACATTAAGCTTACCACTAGGGGCCCACCACCGTAAGCAGAGTGCAGAAAATCGGACATTGTGCCATCATGTGGCCGAAAGCGGTAAAACCGGTACATTAGGCCCAGAATATTTTGTACTAGTACGAATTTCACCTAAATCTTATCCTCTAGTTTTGTACCTGGGTAAATCATTATTGCCAAGATTCTGCAAGATATTCTCATTGGCCCCTGATTGTTCTATTAATTCCACCTCGACACCAGCCAGCAATCCCAACTAGGAGTCTCCTGGCTTTTCTTCTTTGCTTGCCCGTGTTTGTGTCTATTGGATCTAGCGCCGGTATCATATACGGACTTTTTCGCCCCGTTCCTTCTCGTCTTGGTCAATATTGTCTTAATCACACTGTAGTTTTCTGCTCGCCCGGATAATGGACTTTTGTAATCTTATCCTGTGTGCATTCAGCGGCTGTGCAGATACCTGATAAGGTCATAGCCTGCCATAGATCTGCTAAAAAGACCTCTCATTACAGATTCTGCTCCAAGCTTTCCATTAATAGCAAGACTGTATATCGCAGGTCTGCCTACAAGGACTGCCTTGGCCCCAAGACATAGGGCTTTAACAATGTCTGCACCAGTCCTGATCCTAGAATCAAAGAGAACGGTCATTTTATTGCCAACTGCTTCGACTATCTCGGGGAGCAAGTCTAATGAACCGATGACGCCATCCACTTGTCGACCTATATGCGTCAATATGCAGTGGATGCAACATAATCTTTTCCTTCTCATTTACTGACGCGTACCCCCATGATTGGAAACCACTATGCCATCACATCCAGCTTTAAGAGCAAGATTTGCATCTTCTACATGCTGGATGCCTTTGAGAACAATTGGCCCGTCCCAATTTTTCCGTAAGAAAGCAAAGCTCTCCCATTTATGTGGCTGACCAGGGTACACGCTAGAGATCCACGCCCGGGATGCCCCGATTATATCTTCTTCTAGTTTAGAGCTAGATCCTTTCTCGTACTTTGCGCGAAACACTGGATCGGATAAGCCAGTTTGGGTTCCAACGCCTTTAATAAATGGAATAGAAGCAATGCCCAGATCCAAGGGTCACCAGGCGAGGGGCCAAGCGTCCAATGTTACGACAAGGATGGAAAACCCATTGTCTTTAACGCGCTTCGGTAAGAAAAGGTGATGTCATTATCGTGCAGCCAGTAGAGCTGAAACCACCTTTACTATTCCCATTCGCCCTAGCCACGTCTTCAATAGAACTGCTACTGGCTGTGCTGAGGATATACGGTACTCCGACTTCTACACATGCTCCAGATAGGCCTGTCTCCTTGTCCTCATGAAACAGACTTTGGACACCCACAGGTGCCATCAGCAGTGGATTCGGGTATTCTTGACTAAAAATATTCACTGATAGGTTCTATTTTCTACCTATGATATACAAACCATTGCATCAGTTGTCAGAAGAAGGTGAAAAGAATTAGAGGTCGACAAACCTGTCTCCACATCATCGGAATACTATACATGTGTTACATACCACTTGTATATTTAGTATCTCAGGACAGATAATCGTAAGCTTACAGCTTCCACTGGCGAAACGCCAGGCGGTTGCTATCCATGGTAGCCTTCTCACCAGCTCCTCCAGCAACATAGTTGAAAGAACGAGCACCTAAAGCATTTCGTGCCTGCTTCTCCAGAAGACGAGTGTCTGTGGTGACATTTGGTTGAACGCCCTCCATAACGCCACGGCTATAGATCTGTAACTGGAAGTCTTTATATTTTCTGGCATTTTTAAAAATGCCGAGTAGGCTTTCTTGCAGTTGGTTGCTCGTATACTAATAATCAAGTAGCCATTTGTGATTATCCGGATTGGATATGATTTGGGAGTGCAGAGCGATTACGTGGGATGGGAGCTCTACCTACCTCTTAGTCGGGATGTACCCGGCAATGACGTTTGCTATAGACCATTTAAACTCTAACTACTTTTAACTCGGTATCTTTTTGCTTCATATATGCTCTTTACGTTAATCGTTCCATGGCAATATTACAGCAAGGGCTTCTTGATTTAGTTTTACACAGTCATAGTGACTTAAATGGATACATGTAGTATGGATCTTATATCAAATAAAATAATAAAACTTTTGATGGCTGTGTCGCAGTAGTTACACTGACGATTATTAAGGTGCGCTGTTCGGTAGCGCCGCAACAGACGCCTGTAACAAACATAGTGCTGGATGCGCCCATTTTACGACTCGTCTAAGTCTCCATAGCATTGGAAGCACGCCAGAAGCTTGAGAGCCGCTCGGATGCACTCTAGGTCAAAGGAATTGAAAGCGGCGGGAAAAGTCGGTCGCTCCTAGCTTCGCCGCACCGATATAAAAGGAAGAAACCCTGCTGCAAATCCACCATCTCTTATCCCCGCCGGCTGAAGACAACGGTTCAATTTCTGAAAAGAAGCTTAATGTAATAAGGGCACAGATAGCGATAGGAATGACAGGATTCCCAAACTTCCGAGACCAGTAGAATTCTTATCAACCGTACAGAGCTGCACAAAAGTAACACTGAAGTTTCACTCCTTTTCCAGGCAATACCTTCATCGGGGCAAGATTGCCACAGAGCACATTTTTGATCGTTCGGTTCATAGACAGTTCTAAAACCCACCACTACTCGTATTCTGTTCCTTGCTCTTTTCAATGTTGATATCTTCAAAACCAGTTCCCCGCGCCTGTGAACCATTTGCTATTCCAGGCTCTGGGCCACTCTTGTCATGTAGGCTCTCATTGGCAGCTTTGTCAACATTACTTCTATCGGGGACTGGGGCAAAGGGCCGTGAAATACTCTCGCGCGCAGGATGGGCTGTGCCGGTTTGGACAGCACCGTTATCCGTCACCCTATTAGCTGCAGAAAGCGCGAAGTCGCCGGAATCAAAATAAGCCCGTTTCTATACATATCAGCTACAATCCTCATGACTTAACAAGCGCATTTACCTTAGACTGCTCTCCAAGTAGCCCTCCCCGAGGCAGCCTTCCATATGTGCTGAGGAGATATTTCTCGCGCTCAGAGAGTGGCTAACGTCAAAGATTAGAATATCTTATTAGTTGCAGCAAAGAGTAGTCTCACATTAGAATTAGATTCTTTATCTCTTTGTGAGCCCATTTCGAGATACAGCGTAATTGAAGGGTAACATCAAATTCAGACTTCCAGCGGGGTGGATTTATCGGCCGCCACTAATAGTTAGTTAGTCACTTGATGACGTAACGGTACCGGTAGCTGACACGACCGAAACTATCAGTCCATTTCTGCTGTCAACTGCCAGCTTACCTATTCATAAACTTCTTACAAGATAACTTCACACTACTGTAGGCCTACCGACACGAGTCATTAAGAGCTTGAAGTATTCGCAGCGTGTTGTTGTTGTAACTTGATACGGATTTGCTTAAACCTGGGAAGGGGAAGGATTCTTGTGCAAGTTTTATCAAACAATCTGAAAGGTAGTATTACCATATATGTAAGCGGCAGAATCCCACCCTCTGGGTATTTCTAGTCTGTGATATCGCTGTGGTCAGATGTCCGGGCTAATCAGGCATATAGAAGGATTGTTTCTCTTTGCTCAGCGATTCTGGAGCGGTGTGTGCAGAGCTCGAGCTGTCTCAACAAACTAAATCTCACAGCTGTTATTTCTCCATGCTTTGTCTGGAATCTTCGTCCCATTTTGACTTATGAGACCCTTTAAAAGCAGATTGACAGCCTTTCCCAACCTTGAGCACTTTGCAGCAGCGAGTATCGCTGTTAAGGACCAATAAATTTTCTAGATCGAACTTACACCGACCCGATGACACCAAAAACTTCATTAAGCGGCCATCTTATATGTTGTTTCCAGCTCGGGTCTAAATAATGGTAGATGCCACGCAGCACACAACTGCCCTAGGACTGAAGAGACCAGTTATCACGGGCTAAATGAAGGAAAGCACAGTAGTATGCATGGATGACCAGGGGAAAGGGTACCCGCTGTTGGACATAGTTGTGATACTGTCAACCAGAATACCGCTAGGTTTAGAGCCCTGATCCCAGACGCCTCAACCAGCAAACCGCCGTTCTTCGCTCATTTAGATGCTTTATACCTAGATTAGCATGGATCTGCAGGAGGTCTCTTAAAAATTCTGCGATCAATTAGTATTCCAGAAATCAGACCAATTTGCCTCCGTCTAATAGATTACTAGGATTACTAGTCAGAACGGACTCCCGCACGTCAGATAGATACATTTGGGGTGCTTTCGTAGCCCAACCGACAGCAATTGAAGTATAAAACTCTCAAGGACTAAGTAGGGAACTTTACTTGAATATCGTCGTTAATGAAATTAGATTTAACATTGTAATATTCGGATTGTGTAATCAGTGAAGATTGAGATCTCGTTTTGAAGATTACAAATCACTACATGAGTATTATATCCCTTTTCGGCGCCATAGGGTCTTCAGATCCGCCGTAAACGCATCTGCAACGACGAAGCCCCTCGTGGATATCTCTCGAAGCATCGCACGGATTGACTCTGTTTCTCGAATGGTTGTTACTCTTGCGCCAGCTACTCTCAACGGGAAGAAGAATAACACAGCCGCCAAATTTGTGGTCTTTAAACTGACCTCAGTCTTCTCTAGGATTGCATCGACGTGATCCTGAACAACAGTCTGTGAGATAAAAGGCGTGGGTATTTCATTGAATTGAAAGCGGTAGTCGAAGATGCCGGACAAGTAGATAGAGATGGCGTGAAAATAGGTTGTTGCGAGAACAGAGTGGGGATGATATTCGGGTGTACCACTCTCTACCGACCACTGTTGGAAGCTCGCATACCAATCACTAAGAGCAGACCGAACAACAAAACCTTCAGCGGCAAGCTCAAGAAGGCCCTCGTGAAAATGCATGTTTGGACATTTGGAGTCCGGGCTGAGCAGACCCCATACACTGCACTTGGTCAATCATACAATAAGGTATAGAATGCCTACGACTGTACTTACCGGTGGCTTATTGAAGAACATTCGATCATCAGATCGAACAATAGTTCTTTTGGATGCCAGGTGTTATTGATATCCTCATTCCAGATCTTAGTCATGAGTGACATCCATTCTGGCTGGTAGAGAAAACTAGGTTCTGGGTATATCAGAGCGCGACAAATTTCAAAGACTCGTACTGTGAGGAAAAACGACCGCCCAGAGCCGGCTATATAAGCTTCCGGACCTCGAAGCTGAAGCATTTTAGATGTGCCGTACAGAAAATGCTTCACCCAGCCTTCTCCAGTCATATCACACATGAGCTAATTAAAAGATTAACTTCAAGCTTCTGATATACTTTCTGCCCAAGACACTTTTGACCTACTTCGAACAGCCCCAAGAAAAACGTAGTCCATAGATTGGCATCTTGTTGGATGCTGTTGCTTATAACCTCGGTTTTAAATTTGGCGATTGAGGTGTGGTAGGCTGTTAACGCTCCCAGAGCCGCATCTTTTCTCTCTTGAGGTAAAGACAGCAGCGGCTTTCTGCTCAGATCAAGTGCACCGAGGGCAATGGATGCGTGATACATACTAGGTGATTTCTGGGATTGCGAAATAATAGTGCCGAGGTCTGGGGGACCTCCAAAGTCATTTCTTACTAGAAAGTCCACCAAGAAATGCTTTACAAATAGAGTTGAGCTTCCTGCTGGAACTTTGGGGCAGAGCCTAAGTGTTGGAAGATGAGTGGCGAGCGAGAGACAATTGGACCTTTTGGACGGCGCAGAGACATTAACAAAGACTACGCCAGTCTTTGGCTGAATTGCTGGAGGGACACATTGCTGGTTTTTTTTAATGCAATATTGACAGGGAGAACCACCTTCGCACTACAGACGGTTAAAATCGAGTAGAAGGAAAGAGACGGTTTTTGCTGACAAGTACTATGAGAAGGGATTGTTAACCTTGATTCTGCGTCGTGTGCAGGCCGCGCACCTGGTGCGAGCAATCCGCCGATCGAGTGGTCCCAGGATAGCCATTTCTCAAGTTAATTTGAGGAAACTAGTTGTGCATTTCGTGCAGTAAGCAACTAGAAATACCTCGTCACTTCTTATGAAGTATGTAAAGTGGAAGGTTCAAAGAAAAATATAATAGAGAGAAAATGGGTCACCTGCCAAGATATATAGAGTTACCCGCCTTTCCTAAAGAGGCAGCATTCGAACGCAGTTTCTTGGCACAGGAATTTGAATCTTTCAGAGCTGTCAAACCAAAAGCTGAGCTGAAGACGAGCATATCACACATCAGCTCAGAGAATCCACGAACACGTAGGATTATTACCTTTATTAGGCAGCATAAAGATACCTCAATATGACCCAGCCAACATCAGACTGGACGGAGACCACAAGAGTCCGTGGCATTGAATCCAGAATTCTATATAGGATGAAGAATTTCCACCCATTTTTCTACAAGAAGATAATTTCCTATTTTTTCTTTCTTAAAACACGATTCTCTTTCTTTCGACTCTTCACTATCTTACTATGATGTTTGAACCATCTGCAATACCTCTAATGGTCGCTACTCTCTTGCCAAGCTTCTCGTAAGCATAAGCGCAGTTTCCCTCCCCGCGGCAATAGGCTAAGAGAGTGCGCGATGATCTGTGTTTCAGAGGTGCTCGCCTCCACGCTCTTTCTGTAGGTGAACATATCCCTCTCGAGCTCGAATTACTCGGCTGCCTTGCTGGTCGGGAATGCCCCCGGGGGGGAATAGTCTCTGCTTATTCCACCGCCAGTGTTGGCAGCGCATCTTTTGCCCCAACGACTGCTCGTAGTCTTAACCTCGAGTCGGCAAGGCGTGGCCCATAACCAATGGGGCGCCTCGGACCGCTCAGTGATTAAGCTAGGTATCAGGTAACTGGGAGTACGTCCTGTAGATTCTGCCTCGTGCGTCCGCCTTCTGACAAGATTCCGTACCATTCCGAAACATGATTTTTGAATGATATTGTATTAGACATGAAGCATTACTGGTATTACTGGTATCATGATACACACAGGAAGAAGACACGTATGTACACCTCAATTCCCCACCGTCTGGCGGCGAGCTGTGACAAGCTTTTAGGTTCCGCCATAATAGTCACTTAATCTGACCCACTCTTATTCTAGACATCCTCCTGTATCCACGTCGCCACTCTTGATCATTTACTCTTAGTAGACTCTTGCTCTCCTACATCTAGAGAACAACCAACGGCGCCTAAATTGTGGAGAAGTTCCTTTATCTATACACAGCTTCTACATTACTGGTTGACCCATATCACCGCCCTATAGAGATCCGGGAAGTATGTCGCACCAAGAGGGTGCTCCAAGCTCGCGTCCTCTTCTACCACGCTCCGAGATCGTACCGGAAAGTGAAAAGGATGATATGATACAATTGAAAGTGAAGGTTAGGAGGGTATCTTCTGCTTGCACCGAGTGTCACAATGGCGAAAAAAGGTAATTTTGTCTTCCATCTATAGTATCTTCACAAATGTCGACAATTATGTCTGGCATACCATCCTCTCTAGTGCAATGCTCATACGCCATGCGAAGCGTGTGTCCTTAATGGTCGTGAATGTATTGTTGATGAACTGAGTGACAGGCGTAAGAAGACAGGCATCAGGGCTGTAGAGCAAGAGCTAGAATATTGCCGCGCCTTTTTACAACAACTGTGTAAAGCTATCCGTGAATGTAAACCTGCAGATGTGGAGCAACTTGTCACATTGATCCGACAGGGGGAACACACGAAGACATCAGAGAAGCAGTTGCAGAATGCCTACGACACAATACCGAACCTACTGTATCTAGGGAATCTGGTGAACAGCATGAATAAGGCTTGTATATACATCATCCAATGCAGGACCGCTGTGCAATTGGATTCCTTAATGATGCGGACAATCCTATTAATAGTGCTTTGGTCTAGCTTCTTTGGCCTCCCACACGGGGTAGTCCTCTTCGATTTGTTTCTGATCACCATTAGTTGATTGGTATAGGTGCTTAAAGGAGAAGATGGTACGTTAGCATCCTTTTCTGCTCAGTGTAGTATATATATATACTATATTCCTCGTTGTAGATAGACAGTCGTGACCGCGTTGCGGAACAGGACGTATTGGTGACCGGGCACATTGTTGGCAACTAGCTTAAGAGTTACGGTAATGGCGAGAAAAATGCTCCAAACCCGCTATTGCTTGTCTTGACAATGTGCAATCAAGGAGTATTGGGTCTTGGAAACGTGAAATGGTGCGAACAGAGTTCTAGTATGAGCGGTCCCGGTGATGATGCTATGCGGCATGTATCGTTTTCCTTCTTTAACACGGGAGGAAAGCATAATAAATTCGGCAAGAGCCTAGACCATTGAGAATACAGGTCAGGCGGACACGACGCGCAGTACATTGAGAGATCCGCCTTTGGCTTGCAGTACACCACCACCATCCAATCCGTAGAATAATTGTTTATACGACTGCTGCATGACATGTTCGCAACCTCGGATTCTAGTTAGTATTTTTTCGTGTGGTTTAAACCATCCAAGCTCCCGAAGGGAACGCTTGTGGCGTGTCCAGAGAGCAGCGGTACATTGGATTAACGTTCCTCCATCGATTCTTACATAAGGCGACTTGCACAGGAAGATTTTGGGATTAATTATATTAGAGGCAATGTAAGGTGGTTGGCTGCCTCAAGTTGACGAAAGTGGCTTTTACGTTAGTAAAGGGTAAAGGGCAACGGTTCCATTAATACAGTAAGTTGAATATACGTGTACTCATATATAGAAGAGCATTTGCTTTCTGAGATATACTCTAATGCAGAATCCATTAAAAAATCTTTTGATAGGTGCTATAACAATTCTCATCATATACCTATATTGTCCGGAACTTGATATAAAAACACCCGCAAAGCGAGACCCTGGCGAGCTCGACCGGCGTTTCAAACACCCTTTAGTGGTCAGCCAGAGCTAAGGATGGGTTGATTGCGTTTGACAAAGGTCTCGTCTAGTAGATCGATCAAGTCACCATGCAGGACCAGTCCCATATTCTTCGAAACGTCCAAGTTATGCTTAGATACTTGGTAGTTCCCGGTAATAGTGATATGATCAGCGTCTATATGTGAAGGCTTCAAAGATGCTACGAATAAGTTGATTATGGTGGCTGACCAGCTGACTCTGCCCCGCCACAGAATACAATTGCTAAGCAACCCGTGAAAAAAAGAACATAGATTGCCTTTCTATTGGAGCTCCAGAGACTAGGAAGGGGGATCTCAAAGTCATATGTCTATTAACAATCAAGTGGGAGAGATTTCATAGGTCACAAGGTGACTGCTACTCTTCTTCCATACCTTGCCAATTATTGCACCAGAATTTGGAACCGACATCAACACCATGTGATGGACCGTTGACAAGGAGCTTCAGGTTGGATAAATCCAAGTGGGTGCAAACTAAAAGACCTCTTGGAGGATGCTAGATAGGAGCTTGATGCTTATTATACAGGGTCTGGTCCTAGTGGTAACGAACGTGTTTTTCGCCCTTCGCCAGTAATGTGTGTCAGCTATAAGTTATTGCCTCGGCATAAATGTCTCTTGTGCTAATTGGCAGAAGACATGCCAACAAGATCAACCGGTCAGGTACTTACCTAATTTCGGAGACGTCATTAATGAATATGTCCATGTTCAATTCAATGAACTCCATGAACAGTGCAAGGTATACATCCTACAATCCATGGGCTGTTTTCTGCCTTCATAGATGAAAGACAGGTAGCTCGTCAGCGTAGAGCAGGCCAAATTTTCTATAATTGTATGGTATAAAGAAACAGACACTAAGACATCATCATGCCACTACCTCCAGCCCTTTCAAACCGGATGAACCCCCTACAGACGATGCCACCTCCCTTCAGCCACGCACTAAGCTCACTAGGATGCTCCCAGTGGAAAACCAACATCGTTCCAAACATCAACAACGCATCGAATATATACATGAACCATTCATGTCCCACCAAATACCCATCATTGCCCTGCGCATACTCTATAAGCCGGAAGATGGAACGAACGAGGATGAGGGCGCTAGCTCCATACAAAGCATAAAGCAGTCGCCGCCAGTTGAAACCAGAGCCAGAATCGGCTACAGGGTCACCATTCATGCGTTTATGAAACACAGCGGAGGAGGTCATAAAAAAGCCGAAGAAAATGATCTGGACGACAAGACCGCCAACGATAATATGAGGGCCATTCTCGCGCGACTTCGATTTCATGCCCATTAATCCCGCTCCTATTGTTTCGCGACAAACTTAAACATTGATTCACAGTGATCAGTTGTGTCAAGGTCTGTGCTTACCTGCGGACTGCATCAGGAATGACAACACATCACCTGCCACAAAGATCTTGGTCATCCATTGAACGCGGATGAGACTGTGCTTCTCTGCGCGCAGCACGACAACAAGTCTTCCCAATTCCATGTAAATACTCGCGGCGAACAGGGCAGGTGCGACGAGGGTTAGAACGGCTTGGATGATATATGGTCCGAGTGTCCAGTTTGGCGTTTGATTACAGGCCACGGCACGTGCGACATATCCGATCCATTCAACTGTACAAGACCGGGAGAATTAGTACTTTTTTCCACCGATTTCTTGTGAGATCCTGGGTAATGAAATGGATGCATACAGTAACCACCAAGGAGGAAAGGTATAAAGAACCATGTTCGCGTGCGGAAAAGTTGGTATGTGTGGAGTGTTGTCGTTAGGAGAAAGCAGAGGATAAAAATTACTGCTGCCGCGAGAGATGGGTCATAGTAGAACAATCGGAATCCAGAACCAGTTCCCGCCATTTTCGCTTTAGTGTCTTCTCGAGGGAGTTGACCTTTCTACTAGTCTAGTTGAACTTTTGAGGGAAGTGTGTATGAGGCATGCGGACCAGCCTTATAATACCCCAGTCTACAAGAGTCCCTGGCACATGGTCTGGCACTTCAAGAACAATTATGGATTCCAACCAGGGACGGTCGAAAACTATACCGTATATAGAAAGAAAAACGCTTCGGAGTTCTAAGAGATTGGTACTATAAACGGACCCATATGTCCACTGGAGGGATGCCGACCACATGTGGCGCCTAAGCTTAGGCTACAACCGTTAAACTATTAGAGAGTCGTAGTAGCCGTATTAATAGCACTCTGCTAGGATAATATCCTTATAGAGAGACATGCAAGAATCGTCAATGCTGTGAGAAACCTAGGGGTTAGGGGCAAAATTTTTGATTTCATGCCGAGAACCTCTCGCAATGGCTTAGACTTTTCTTCGAGACCCATTCGTTTACGGTCGGCCAATCGTGCTTTCGGATCCTAGATGAAGAATGTCTCCATCGTCGAAAACCATACCTGAACTGGTATAGCTTACGAGCCGGACGCCAAGAAAAATCGACGTGCGTCGAAGATTTCCCCCAAGCATCGATTCAAACACTCCACATCAGTAACGCGATAAGCCACAATGGTTGGACCTGACCTCTCCGATCTCTGGCAGATCCGGTGTTTGTCTCTTTCAGAAGTGTTTAATCTGTCCACTAACAAGTAAAGGCGCCTGGATCCTGTCAAAAAGAAAAAGAACAATGCCCTTGCGACGGTCTCACAAAAAATCCCACCACGGCTGCGCCCAATGCAAACAGCGTCGAATAAAATGTGATGAATCCCGCCCCAAATGTGGCTCTTGCCAAAGAAAGCGACTTGTGTGTGCTTTTCAGAGCCATGCACCGCTGCCTTTATACCCACACCCTGACTATCAGACGCGTCCCAGTGGCCCCAGTCCGGGGTTGCATTCCGCGCCTACAATTCCGCTTCTGGAACTAGAGCTCCTACACCATTGGCACACGGTTACAGCCGCGTCATTCGCGCACAGTGAGCCTATTCGCGATTTGTTTCGCACCACTGTACCTGAAGTGGCACTAGCACACCCGTTCCTAATGCACAGCCTGCTGGGTGTCTCGGCCCTGCATATCAGTCATAAATGTCCACCGGAGCGCCGGTCAATCTACATGGAAGCTGCTATCAGCCACAATGATCTCTCCTTGTCACTCTGCCCACCACTCCTCAGTAATGTGACCTCGGAAAATTGCCACGCTCTCTTCGCTTTCTCTTGTCTTGTTGCCATTTTCGCTTTCGCCGCGCAGGGGCCGGCCACTCGTCCAAGCGCCCTGACTATTACTGATGTGGTCAAGGTCTTCAGGCTCATCCGCGGAGTGAAATCGATTGTGGAACAGGCTCGATCGTGGATTCAACAAGGCGAAATGCGGCCTTTGCTACGGATGGGCCAAAATCAACGGCCAGATTCGAAGACTAAGCATTCCCTTGAACTATTCACTCAACTGCAAAAGCTCGTTGAGGAACAGGCATGTAAAGAGCCTACCATGCATAGCAGCAGCGTGGGACCAGTGCTGTCCGCGGCTTTCCAGCACTTGCTTGTCGTGTTCGGGCTATGCACTACGTTGGAAGACCCGAGTGCTATTATGGCGTGGCCCGTAATGGTGGACGCCGAGTTTCTGGTTCTTTTGTTGCAGGGGGAGCCAACATCTTTCTTGATTCTCGGCTACTATGGGGTGGCACTGAATTTGCTCAGTGATGAGTGGTGGTTGGATGGTTGGGGTGATTTCTTAATCAAGCTTGCTTTGGGTCACTTAGGTACGACAGCAGAATGGAAGATGGGACGATGCTTGGAAATCATCAGGGGCGGTAGAGCAGCAACAAGATTGGCGTGAGGGGGGTCTACTTTTATCATGTCATAAAAGCATTAGCCTCGGTGTTGACCACCGGTCTGAGATCCGAGAGGAACAAGTGTTCTCCCAAGTTCACTATCAAATTCGTATGCATATAACTATGTGGGTGAGGCGCTTCTGCAAGTAGCTCTTGGGACCCACGTATGGCGGCCCAAGACCTTTCAAGGTTGAGGTTGTTGAGTAAGTACGCCTGTGGTTCCCTGCCGGCCATGTGTACCACTCTAAGGTGCGACAATTTCGTAGTGATTTTTGCCGGCCTTCTAGGATGTGGTTCTTCAGCAGCGCAAACCTTTCTAATACTAGTGCTACATGGTTCTAGATGATCTCTATAATCCGATTACTCCCGCTCTCACGGTGTCATAAGACGTGACCATTTTGAAATCGACAGTGGGTTATGCAAGATTGAATACCATTAAACAGACAAAAGTCAGTGAAACCGGCTTACGCTCGTATGAAGTTCTACAAGCTTTACATACTCCGAAATTTCTCTGGGATGGTGTTGGCAAATCAGAAGGTTATATATGTTCATAAATTGCACAGGCCAAAGCCCAGTCTAATATAGAGAGTGATGTCTACTGCTTACTCTAGGCTTAGTCTGCAATTGACTTGAGCTCTAGGTCTACGGAGTAGTTTTTAGAAGGAACTTTATGAGCTCTTATACTAAGTGTGTTAAGATCACACGAGTAGTAGTAGTAGTAGTAGTAGTAGTAGTAGTAGCTTTCATACACGTGCCTGTCAGCCCTAATGGCCGAGTGACGGGGGGTTCGGTCCGCCGGTCGGGCCAGCCGCCGGGGTAGTCTAGCTATGTACATGGAGCGCGTGGCGTTGGATCCCCGATTCCATATCCAACCAGACCTCTCTGCAAATTCCATTACCAACAATTCCACTCACCCATGCAGTTCACTGCTAGTATTACTTCCATCTTTGAATACCTGTGCTACATTAGCTCCTCTCACATCCACCTCCTTGCAAAGCTCACGTCGTTGTTGGATCCGGGCCCATAAAGCATCAGTTCTTGTGTGCATGCACCGCGGTGTCTCGAAAGGCACCCGGATATCCCTAGGCTCAGTATGAGTAAGTATCCGATTGCTCAGTTGCCTCGATATGTATTCTATGCCTGCAGCTGTAGGATGTTGTCCGTCAGGCCCCTGAATTGGCCCAGGAGCTGTGTCTGCAATATAAGTGCGCTGCCTGGCGATCCAGGCTGGTGGCGCCTGTTCCTAGGATTTGCTGATAATCGGTTACCCAGCGATCCTTCCACAACACTTTTGACCGTAAATCCGCGTGCCGGGGGCACGCTGTGAGAATATGTTGGACTGACTGCGCGTCGTACCCGCACGGGCACGCTGTCAACTCCATGGCACTACATGTTCCCAGGTATCCTGCTAACGCAATTTTCCCTGTTTACATCTGAATTAGCGCAGAACTGCATGATCAATGTAGTCCCTGATGTAGATTTAGCACCTTCTTTGTTGGCTCTATAAAAATCTGCCGTGCGTGACGACCCTGTGCAGTGGACATCCAATCGGCCTCCCACATAGGATCAGCGAGCCTGTTTAGACACTGCTTACATGCAGCGACTAGAAGTGTCTCTACACAATGAATACTTGTTATTCTTATAGTAATCTTTGCTAAGTAGTCTGCTTGCTCATTTCCAGTGACTCCTTCATTGCCCGAAGGCCATTGGAATCGAATCCTCCAGTCTCTTGCATTTAGTTGGTCCAATCTTTGTATAATAGTCTATATAATATACTGTCCTGACTATCTCCGATTTGGCTCAGCGCTGGCCTGGATGGCTGCCTGACAGTCAGTGAGAATAACCAATTCTCTTTGACTTGTACTTAATAATATGAGTTCAGCATGTTCTGCTAATGCTAGTGCCATATCAATTCCCACCAACGCCCCTGCATAGACTGTATGCGTGTTGTCTCGACCCACTGGTTGATGTTTATTACCAACAATTGCAGCTGCTCCGATTCCCCTAGTGGCCGCTACCGTCGGTATAGGCGTGTATCGGGCCAGCAGGCATTTTGTTATGTCGCTAGATGGCTTCCTCTCGGGTAGCCGCGATTGTCGTCTCTAGTGGCTCCCACCAGGGTGTGGTAATTACCGGCTCAATAGTCTCAATATTAAGCGGTTGGTCGGGATACTTACCAAGGTCCCGTGCCAGGCGGCGTTCCAACTGCTCCAACGGTGATAGCGCAGGGTCTTGTTCAGTGTTTTAGTGTGTAGCTGGGTGCTTGTCTCCTATCTCCTGTAATGTCGGTAAAACGGGGATGAGATGATGCGTAGGCAGCTGTCTTCGGTGGCTCTTTTCATAGAGATCTGTGGGGGTGGCACGTGGAGGCATACCTCTAAAAGCTGCACGTGGCATTGTCTTAAATGCGCCGACTGTTTGATATAGAGTATTGTGTTGTATACTTTCCAGCGCCTTCATAATCTCGCTGGCTTGGCTCTGATATCTACAGGAACCACGTATGAACCAGGTGGAGCTACCAAATAGAAGTTGTGGGGTTAGAACTGCTGTGTACATTCGCCGCAGGTTCAACGTGGGCACGCCCTAGGTTGACCCCGCGATAGAGGACAGCGCTGCAGTTAGCTTAACTGCTTTGGTTTGGAGCTGTTTTTGGTGGGCCCTGCCAGAGAGGTCTGGATCCAGGAAGATCCCTAGATATTGCAGCCCCTCAGTAGTCGCGCGTCGGACCTCGGTGCCCTGGATGGTCAGTGGTCGATCAAGTTCCATGGTTGCTGGGTCAACCCATCGGGTGGCTCTTGTGGCGGTGGTCTTCTTGTAGCCCTTCGGATTCCGAAGTTTTGTTGGGCTGGTTGGACTGTTCTCTTGACGGTTGACTGCCGGACCATATGGAGCAGGCCGTATTTCGCTGGGTTAAATTGTGAGGCATGTATCTTCTCCCACTGCTCCGCACGTCGGTGGACTTGTCGCAAGCGTGCGTAGTTATCTCGCACCGTCAGGCCCCACGTAAGCAGGCAGATATCATCCACATAACCTACTACCAATACATTACTGGGCAGATCTTCCAGAAGGTCAGCATTGTAGAAAAGATATAGGATTGGTGACAACGGGAACCCTGGAGTATGCCTGTGGCCACCTCATGCTCCTCCACGGCGCCTTCTTGAAGTAGAATACTGGTTCGGCGGTTTGAGAGGAAGCTCCTAATCCAGTTGACAATGGCCATCGGCACTCGGCGTTTTCGTAGGTTATGTAGAAGATCACAGGGGAAGAAGGGCAGCGTGAAGCTATATCAGCTACACGAGCGTAGCCTACTAAGTGTGGGAGGGACGCTTTATTGACTATCTCACTGTATCTCTCGTACAGGATTTCCAGCGTGCTCGACGGTTGTTCTTTGATTGCTGTTCTCTTACGGGGTAAGACCCCTCGAGAGTCGGTGACGAGTCATATCATGCCAAGGCACTAGTTGCCGAGCCAATGAGATATCTTTCTTACAAAGTGAAACGGTGTCATGGAAAGTAGGAGCGTTAGCGTAGCTCGCCGGTTGGTAGCTACACCTGCAGTTGCCCAGTAGGGACGACCCTGATGATATTATAGCGCACAGCTATCTAGCACATAGTCATCATCTTAACGCACACATCGATAACCTCTGGATATATGAGATAAGGGTTTGGTTTGGTTTGGTTTGGTTACTATTTAACGTCACTCGGCGGACCACGCGGCTACGTGATCCGCGGCCTCCCAAGGGACAACTGGACGTGCTATCCAAACAGAAATCTCACTAGGAACTAGCTAAATACATGCTTGAAACAACAAATCTGAACAATATATGCTGGAAAAGAGTGGAAGAAGCTCCTGGCGCTACCCTGGCCTGGTCTTCCGGAGGTGGGAACCTGCTTTGGCTACCTATAGATAGAAGGGGGTGCCATCCTCTTCTATCCAAGTAGAAGTATGGACTGTTGCACTTTTCAGTGCTTAAGCGTGCCCAGTTCGGGCATATATCCTTGAAGATGAATGAATCTTGCATGATATGGCTGAACTCTTCAGCCCCAGCAGCTGTATTAAGAAGCCAGTCGATTGTCTCTGACGGGCCAGCTTTTTTGCACTTCCATCTATCCTTCCAGCGCTTCCTGGTGTGAGGACAGAAGAAACAGTGGGCAGGAGACTTTAGTCTGCTGCAGGAGCAGGTTTCCAGGTAGTATGAATGGTGGAATCTTTCCTGGTATGCTGCAAAATCCCCATGGCACATGAGACAAGGGTCGGAGTTGGTGAGCGGCCAAGCCGCTAGGTTCACGCGATCACGTATATTCGTATCACTAAGTAAAGAGACGGTCAGTTATTTCAGGCATGTAAAGACATGATCTTAATGAAGGATTAGGCCTATCAGAGGCTATCTGCGGATTAGGCAGAACCTAACCCCGGGAGCCGCGGATATAAATAGGGGCTTGTTGAACTCTACCCAACAACAACCAATGATCCTATCAGATAGTTAATACCATCATGGTTCTATAAGCTCCCCTGATCGATATAATGGTTAATGTATAGTTGATAAACCTGCATCGCAACCTTCCTATACTAAGGCCACTTGAAGCTCCTCCCCCCGTTTCCTTTACAAATAACAAAACTCCATCAATCGCCACTATCAAATTTACGCACGAGATACTCGGCTCCTGATGTGCCATTTATTTGATAGCCATTCAAGCATTCCAGACCCTTTGGCCGTAGCGGCCCCAGAAGTCCTCTTCGTAAATTTTCCTCAGCAGTCTGGCAAATATAAGATACCGATTGCTTACCAGGATAGAGGTATCTGCTGAAGTCAGAACGACATTCCAATTTCCGGGCAGCAATCGCGTTTGTTTTCACATGGAACCCCGGGCGCTAGACAAGCAAATATAGTTAGTAGATTGTCAAGTGCAGGAATTCGTCAAACTCACGACGGCAGGTGGAAACTGCTGTACCGAATGCCATGAAAGAGATAGCGACCTCAAGAAGTATTTCATTCAGAATAAGGTTGCAATAGAGTATGGTGAGCAAAACTTGTTATCAGATGTAGTAGATCTCACAGCTCTGTTCGTTGTTGACGAGAAATTAATATTATTTCCAAGAGGGTAGGCATGCCTTAAGTAGCCAACCTCCTTCGACTTTGATACCTAGCTATTCGCGTTTTAATCCGAAAATGTATGATTCCCTTCTATGTAATAGACATAAAACCCGTTCCGATGCTCATTGATTGTGTTTCTATGACGCGTTCATCTGTATAGTAGGCCCAGAACCTCCCAAAATTGTAGCTCATAGAGTAAGAAACTACTGGACGTCTATGATTGTACCGTTTGCAGTATTGCATTCTTCCATTTAGCTCAGTACATCTCAAGAGGGAAATATGATTGGATAGCAGCAATTCTACCTTTCACCAGACCTGGAAGGTCTTCTAGTTGACCGACATAATTTAACTTTCACTATGGTAATCGGCAAGTGTACACAGCTTGATTCATCCCCATGACCTTTCTCCAGAGGCAGTTTTCATATTGAGTGGTTCCGTGGTCCAGCACAGAAGCTAATCAATTGACATTTCGGATACATTGTGCGCCTCAAAGGGTGTTAAATATTCTCCTTCTTTTTATTATTCTTTAGAATTACCAGATGATATTGAAACTCAACATCATTGCTTTTACATATCGCGCTGGCGGCATCCGCCCTGTGAATTTGAAATAAAACGTCCTCAGGCAAGGTAAGTCCAATTCCAGCCTTCTTCAACGTTAGGTTCCGGGCATGGTTCTGTAATAAAGAAGTTAGATAAACCCATATCTGCATTCGTTTCTACAAATCATTGATTGGGGGCTTGGGTGCCAATGAAGACCGACCCCGAGTTCCATTTAAGCTCAGGTGAAAGCATCGTAGTAAAAAGAAAAATCCACTGATAAATCTCAAGACTGTATTTAGGTTAGGAGGATGTCTAAGTTTCATATAATTAACACGTATTCTCTCCGTTCGCTGAATCCAGCCCTTCAGCCAGTCACTTCGATGCCCCGTGAAACTTAGATCATGGGTCACGTGCTGTGTAAGACCCTATAAGACACAGTTGGTTGTAGTGCTGAAGACTCCATCAAGTCAGTAATGAACTTGGGTAACATGAATATCAAATTAGGGTTGTCGGACCTTGGATTGACTTTCGGGCATGGTAGTTCAGTACTACAACGGTGGCTATCCGTCTTCAGATGTATTAGATGTCATAATCAGTGCTAGTACGAACGCTTGACACCTGTGAAAGCTTTCCACTATGAAAAAAGTCAACTGGCTATACAAGGTTTTATTTCAAGCTTTAGAACAGTAAGCGAAAATGACGCGGAATTCAATGACATCCGCCACAGTGCTCCTGTCACCTTAAAGCACTCTAAACTAACAGACTCTTCCAGAAGCAATTTAGTCTTACGAGGATCCTTTAGATGTCTCATTTTCCAACACTCCCCCACTCATAAATAAGACAAAAGTAATGAACTAGCAAAGCATGGCCTATTACCAAAGGACGAGAAAATTGTAGGGTCAAACTAATTTCTTGGATCTCCACGACAGTATCCGGCAGCTGCCGAAACTACCCCTTCACGGTACAGCTAGCCGATTGGCGCAATTTATGTTCTTCAGAAGCAATCTTCAAGGGTAATTGCCGAGCGGAAATACTGTCATGCTGAAACGTTGGTAGGACACCCGTCGCTCAGATGGAGGGATCGACATGCTTGGCTAGACATATAATCTCCGCCCCATTTAGATTTTCCAGCAATGAGGGTGGTCTTGGCGATAGTTTATGTATCGAAGATTTTTCTCCATCATTTACTGATTTCACTCAGCTGGACATTCAAGCAACGGACAAAATGAGATACCAGATTGCTACCGCGATTATCCTGCCGCTTTGCCTGGCGGCTGATATCTATGTCTCCCCGTCCGGGTCGGATAGTGCCGCTGGCACGATAGACGCGCCCCTTCTATCAATCCAATCGGCAGTTAATAAAGTAACATCCGGCTCCACAATTTACCTTCGGAAAGGGACATACTCGCCAACCACAAACATTCAAATCACGAAAAGTGGATCACCGTCTGGTTCCTACATTCTTCGTGCATACGACGGTGAGAAGGTTATCATTGATGGGGAAAAACTCCCGGGGTATGTTTTTTCGAGTTTCTGTTTGCTACCAGTGCGATGACTCATAACTCCAAATAGGACTCCAACAGAACTGAACGGTTCTCTCGCAAACAAAGACCGCGGAATCCTGCATATCCAAGACGCCGAATATTGGGAGTTCTATGACCTCGAACTGATCAACGGTCCGTATGGTGTTTATGCTCGCGACTCGTCGAACAATCACTACGAGCGCATCACAACGAGGGAAAACTATGAAACTGGTAGGGATACCCAGGTTAGAACGCCAGTACTTAAGGCTAATACATGGTAAAGGCTTTCAGCTAGAAGGCGCATCATCCAACAACACGGTTCTCTACCTCGATTCATACGGAAACCGGGACCCGCGCAAGAACGGGGAAAGTGCCGACGGATTCGCCTGCAAAGAGGGTTCCGGCGAAGGTAATGTGCTACGTGGCGCGCGACTGTGGAATAACGTTGACGATGGGTTGGACCTATGGTAAATTCTATCTTATCGTGCTTTACAGTGTCTCTGCTAACCCAAGTAGGGAATTCAAGTCCGCCGTGACCATCGAAGATACTATCTCCTTCGGAAATGGATATAACCGGTAGCGTACACTTACTGCCCCCTTTGCGAACTAATCTAACAAGGATAGATGGGGCTTCTCACCGTTCAAAGGTGACGGAAACGGCTACAAACTCGGTGGCGGAGATGCCGCTGACAAGGGACCCGCCAATCACGTTATAACGAATTGCATTGCCTTCGGTAACTCCAAGGATGGGTTCACTGATAACTCGCAGCCGGGTGACTTTACCCTAACCCGGAACACAGCCTGGAACAATGCCAAGGTTGGATTCAAATTCGGAACGGCAGTAGCTACTTTGACAAAGAACATTGCAGCTTCGAATGGGGAGACGGCCACATCGCTGAGTAATGGACAGGTCTCCAAAGGAAACTCTTGGGATGGCAATCAGTCTTGGAGCAATAGTAGTTTTGTCTCTGTGGATGCGAGCTTGGTGCAGGGTGCCCGAAAAGCGGATGGAACAATTAATCCCAGTGACTTTTTGTTGCCTAAATCGGGAGAGGAAATTGGGGCGACGACCGCTTGGTAATTGGAAGTTGGCAAGTCGGCTGGTGCATGAAATCGAGTACATAATTGTTTGTATACACACTCACTTTTGAAGCAACAATAGGAGAAGATTCATCATTTGTAATTCCATTAACTCAACCAACCGACCGTAGTATGTGTAACGCCACTTTAATAAACCTAGGGCCTTACCATGTTCTTAGAGTAAGTATCTTAAAGACTGAAAAGGGATCGATTAGGGCTCAGCTAGGGAGAGGCATGGTTGGCGCGTACTGTTCGGTCGACGCCATCAGACCCTAATAGATTTAATGCCATCATCTTCACATTCCAGCACAATTACAACTACCGATCGCATGAAAAAGGAAAAGCATACGCATAAATTGTACTGCATACATCTACTAATATGCGGGGTACCCTGCTACTACAAGGTTGTTGTGTGGCCGAAACAACACCCGAGGGTCTATCGATGGCGTGAGCGCGCAGCTCAATAACACAATCACCACCCACTCCAAACGCTCGTATCGGACAAAAGTCCGACAGTTATCGTAAATATATAAAAGGTTAAAAGTACCCCTTTCTTGGAACTATTTTGTCGGACTTACAAATTGTTTTTCTGCGTCATACGTCTAAACCGAATACAAGATGACAGGAACTCCAGAAAAAAGGCCATGGATCCTCAATGCATTTGCAATGTTCTCTCCAGGACATTTATCGCCAGGTAAGCAGTTTATCAATTTGCCTCCTAATTTTACATTGACCCAGCCTCGATGAATTGTCGGGATCGTTTTTGCGCTGTAGCTGAGTGTCTCTATTAGGGCTATGGAAGCATCCGGATGACCGTGCCGGTGATTTCATTGACCTCTCGTACTGGATCGAACTTGCGAAAGTCCTCGAGAAGGGTAAATTCCACGGTCTCTTCTTGGCAGATCATCTAGGGATCTACGATGTCTATAAAGGGCCGGGCAACAAAGAATCAGCCTTGTTATCAGGAGCTCAATTCCCGATTGGGGACCCATTGTAAGAATTCCACCCCTTCCCAATTCTTAGAAGGAAAATAGGAAACAGTGAAAGTGAAAGAAAGAAGGCTATAGAACAGTATTCTAATAAATACAGCCTCTTAATCTCAGCAATGGCCTCAGTAACCGAATCTCTCTCCTTCGGCATCACAGCCTCCACAACATACGAAACCTCCCCCTACGCATTAGCCCGGAAATTCTCAACCCTCGACCATCTCACCCGTGGCCGGGTAGGATGGAACATCGTAACATCATTCCTGGACAGTGCAGCAAAGGCCTACGGAATGGATGAGCAGATTCCCCACGACGAAAGATATGCCAGAGCAGACGAGTACATGGAGCTCACCTACAAGCTGTGGGAGGGGACCTGGCGGGATGGAGCCGTTGTCAAAGATCCTGTTTCTGGTATCTATAGCGATCCCAGTCAAGTGCGTGCGATTGAGCATGAGGGGAAATATTTTAAGAGTACGGCTGCCAATCAGTTGCCTGCATCGAGGCAGAGGACTCCGTTGCTTTTCCAGGCAGGAGCTTCGTCGTGAGTTTCTCCATTATCCAGTCTTTTTTCGTATGTCTTAGAAACGTTAACTTGAATAACAGAGCGGGAAAGCAATTCGCCGCGAAACATTCAGAAGCCATGTTCCTGCCCGGTCTAGAGCCCGAGAAAACCAAAGCTGTCGTCGAAGACATGCGGTATGAACCCTTACTCCCCATTTATTCTAACTACAACCCTAACAAGCAATCCAGAAAACAACTTCGCGAAGTCGGTCGCCCACCAGACAGCATTAAGTTCATCGCGGGCATCCTAGTAATCGTTGACGAAACCGACGAAAAGGCCCAAGCCAAATACGAAGAATACCTAGCACAATCCGATCTCGAAGGTGTGGCAACCCTCTTTGGCGGCTGGACCAACAACGATCTCTCCAAGTTCACCGACGACGAAGACTTCTCCTTCGCAGCCATCGGTGGTATCCAGTCTTTGATTTCGAGTTGGTCGAAGACAGTCCCGAACTCCGACGGACTGAAGTGGACCAAGCGGCGTGTGTTGCAGGAGCTGGCGTTGGGCGGGGCGCATCCAAGAGCTATTGGATCGCCGACTACTGTGGCGGATACCCTGCAGAGGTGGGTTGATATTGCCGGGGTTGATGGGTTTAATTTCTCGTATGCGGTTTCGCCTGGTACGTTTGAGGATATGATTAAATATTTGTGGCCGGAGCTAAAGAGGCGGGGGGTTATTTGGGATGATTATAAGGTCAAGGGTGGGTCGGCAAGAGAAAATTATTTTCAGGATGGGCTAGGAGCGAGATTACGGGAGAGACATCCAGGGAGGCGATATACTTGGAATTGAGTTGTTGACTGGTTCCATCTTTTTGGAGAGCGAGACTTGCTTGATACTAGGAGATAGCCCATGTATCTGAAGGCATCTTTACCCAGTCACTAACAAGAACGGCCAATATATATAGACAAAGGCGAAAAAGCCTACATATAAATACATTTTGATCCTGTCCAAATATTGTATACCTCATGGCATTTTCTACTGGTACCATTAGGGGCATAAAATTGAGGCCGCAATCATATAAAAAAATAGCTGCGATGCGAGCCGAGCCATACTGGCTCGTCGGCAAAAGGTGAAAATCGACCGAGACGAGACTCGAACTCGCAAACCTCTGGTACCGGAAACCAGCGCGCTACCATTGCGCCACTCGGCCATATATAGGAAAATAAAATTCCGATGTCAGAATACAAGGCCATAGTCTGACGGTTGACGAAAACATACTGAAATGAGTCCATGCAAGTTTCAAAAAGCCAATGTCCAGGAGAGTAGCCATGCAAAGAAAGTAGCTTTGTAACCGATCCTTCAGGTTTGCATACATTAAACTGGTCTCTAGTGTGTAATCACCTTTTTCAACGATGAAGAATGCATCTGTTTCATGATAAGCAATAAGACTCCGGGTTAAATCATATGTAACGTGTAACCTGGCCGGGTGTAGAGAAAATAGTATATTGAACAGGCCTTGCTTGACACCAGTCAGGCGGGAGTGTTGTTCCACCAAGCATAATATGAGCAGGCTCATCTGCAGGACACAAGGCCTTGCTTTACATAATACTAATTTCTGACCGGTCCGCAGCTGCTACCCTGATAACTACCAAGGCTGTTTTCTGTCAGACTGCTGCATACAAAACTCATACTCCGAAGGCAGACGACATTGGCCAATCATAACCAATTCTTGCCAAAAAGCTTGGCGCTGGGACCCACTACCCTAGAAAACCTTGGGCATGGTGTGGATCGATCCTCCTAAAAAAAATCTCGATCATGGACATACCAAAAAGAGACAAAAAGTTGTGACCGACGCAGGATTCGAACCTGCAATCTCTTGATCCGTAGTCAAGCGCCTTACCATTGGGCCAGCCGGCCAATTGTTGAAGTAGTGATTTGCTATCTACCTATAGAAGCCCCCTACCATAGCCACCATCATCTGTCATTCCCCTACTCTCCTAATTAACAACAATGTCCGCCATCCAAACGAAACCACTCAAACCACTCAAACCAAAACCTTCCCGCAAAGCACCACATCCTCCCCAAAAGGATACCACCTAACATCTCTCAACCTCGCAGCCGGCACCGCATTCCCACCCCCATCAACCCTTCTCTTCGGCGAAATAACAACCCCCCCCTGACCCAACCAGGTCGGCGCAATAGTAACAATAACCGAGTCAACTAGAACCCCGTTCGCCGGCTCCAGTAGCGAATTAATAATCGTGCCCCCACCTTCAATCATAACACTCTTCAACCCTTCTTCCCACAGACACCGGAGAAGAGACGTCCAATCGAGTTTATGTTCCCCTTCTTCCGTAGTATCGACAGTGAGAGGAATGAACTTCCCACCGTGCCTTTCTAACAACTCCCTTTTTGCATCTGAAGGGGTGTATTGAGAACTGATGATAATGAACGGTGCCCAACCCTTCCCCTCCCGGACAAGTTCTAGGATCTTAGAATCCTTACTGAAATCCCACCTTGCGCGGGGATCGACTACTATTGGTCGCGGTTGATTAGTGAGGCCATCACCACCGTATCCGCCTACTCCCTCTATTCGGCAGTTTAGGCCCGGGTTATCTGCTACCGCTGTTCCGACACCTATTAGGATGGCGTCGTGGCGGGAGCGCAGGTAATGGGTCATTGCTTTTGATTGGGGCCCGGAGAGAGTAGTCCTTGTCCCTGGGGCAAGGGCCAGGGAGGAGTCTAGGGACGTGGCGAATGTGAGGGTTGTGAAGGGGAGGTTTGGTTTGAGTTGGTTATGCTCATGTTGAGGGGGGAGATGAAGTTCTAGGAAGGCGCGATCTGAGTCCGGGAATGAGAGGGCGTCCCTTGGTTTGGACATGTTTTTTTTTTTCACTTTCTTTGTATTTTTCTGGGATTGGTTTGCGGTTGGTTGGAGGTTGATATCTGGTGGTGGTTACGGGAGATTAATAAGTGGCTTCTAATTGTTTGGATCGAAGATCTTGTCCCACCATTTTACCTAAGGCGTCGGCCAATGAGGGCTTAGGGACGCCACGTGGTGTACTCTATCTTGATGACAGGATTACGTGCACGTGACGCTGGAATGTTTCGCAAGAAGTTGGTTAATTTTATTTTATCTTGCTGGCTAACTAGATATTATGTTGACAATATCTCAAGCCACACTAAGTTGCAAGTAGAAAAAAAGCAATGAAGCACTACGACGCTAGATGCTACGCAAAGCCCGTGATCGTCGTCTGTTGGCCAGATATGCCAATGCAAACGTAGAAACCAGGGAACAACTTGGAACAATCTGCTCCTACTGCGGGATTCCAGTGCAAGAAGTCACTGGACGCCATTAGTTAGACAGTTTGTACACTAAATGTGAGACCTGCGGCACTCACTCAAGATCGATCCCCACTTTGACGGAGATGGCCCAACAGTTATCACCTCGTTTCACGTAGTAGAATCGCGTGCAACCGGCGATCATACCGGGCTGCCTTGGTTAGCACTCGATGTCAAATGGAGGGTATGTAGACGTACCTGAATTGGCGTTGGAGTTGAAACGGCACCTGGTGATGTGGTGGTCGGTTGAATGGTGGTGGTACTATTGACGGTACTAGTGGAGGTTGGGTCCGGTGCAACGCCCACGCAGACCTCATAGTCTGCCAACAGATTGTTGCAATGGGGGACGCCCACGTCCGGGTTCCATTTGAAGAAATCGTCGAGGGAGATGCTGTTCAAATAGGCAACGGTCTCGCAAGTCTGACCCCTGTCTCACGGTAAGTATGAAACCACAATGAAGACTCAAGGCAACAAACCGAGAAACGAGCCACCACTTATTGCAGTTCATAGCAACATTAGGCTGGCGCGGGTAAAACTTCGGAGACTCAAGTGGCTGCCACGGCACGATATGAGTAGCTGGAGTATCTTGAACGGCAACACAATACCAGTATCCTCGCTATAAGGTATCGCGTTTAGTAGAAGAATCTAACTATAATGACAAGGCAGACACTCAAGTACTAACTAACCTTGAGCCCCGAGCAATCTTCTCTTATGGTTGGATTCCAGGCGACGAAGTCTTTCTTAGTAAAGGTCCCAAATTTATTCAAGATATCTTTACAATTGCTGTTATCGATAACCTGGTACCAGGCCTTGCAGTTGCTTGTGATGTTTCGTTCTCGTGGAGATGGCGTCGCGGTAAGGACGGATGGTACTGGTGGGACGCCGTCCTCGGGGTAGGCCGCGACGCAGTAGTAGTAGCCTGCCCAAAAGCCTGAGCAATCGTTTTTGAGGACCGGGTTCCACTCGTGGAGTTGTTTCTCGGTGATATATTTGAACCGCGAGAGGATGCTTTGACATGTATCTCCCTATGGGACGGCAGAGTTAGCTATCGCTATATTCTATGTCGAAGTAATGTATGGCAGGAACATACTGATGTGGCTTGATAGAAACCCCGACAATCGCTCGGTAGACCGGACTGAGCTGGATTTGGTGTAAACACGGACGTGATGCTCTCAATAGGCGAAGGCGTATATGGTGTAGGGGTAACAGTGAAAGTCGGGGTAGAAGACGGCCCTAAGACTTGTGCAGCAGCGGACACAAGAGGGGCATTATGCGGCTGACCGATAGCAAAGGAGATAAGCACTAGAGCCAAGAGGCTGTATAGCGGAGGCATGTTGATCCAGGCAGAGGAATACGATGAAAGGAAAGGCAGTACGTAGTGATGAAGATTGAGAATGACGAAGATGAGAAGAATTGTAGGCCTGTGAGAGGGATAAGCTCTTATTTATAGAGGGAGGGACCACCTGGAGTGAGTGAATCTGTACTGATCCCTCACTTGAGCTAGTGAATGGTGGCTATGTGAGTCAGTTGATGTCTCCCTCCTATTTCTAGAGTCAATACATACGCTCAAGGGGGAATTAATGGTCAGGGTTCATAATATTGCATCGCCTTCAGGAGGTGTGGGAGACGAACCCACTGGCTTACAGAAAGCCGCGTGCAAGAAAACGTGGCCTGGATATGGACAGCGAATATGCATTTACAATCCAGTCACCGGATGGATTGTCCTGAGATCTGCAGCGATGTGACTCATTATTCAGGGGATAGCGAATGCATGGATATAAAATACTATTTATTTTCCTTTCTCTAGTACGCTCACTGCCTCCTGTGGATCATATCTTTCCATTTTGGGTATAACCAACTCTAACAATGAAGGAACTTGGGAAAAAGAGTGACTGAGGTTTACGTAAGAGTATGATGACCATATTCAACGCTTGACTTGAAGCCACTAGATATGTTCACTATACAGCAATGAGATATTGAAGCATTCTAAAAATGAAAGTCTGATTCTCTTCCAAACCAAGCCATAACGCTCCATAGACATAACAACACAGTAACAGCCACCTACCTACCTTCGGTACACCCCATCAAACATTCAAACCCAAAAACCAGAACTAAAACCACCAAAATGATCTTCCTCCTCCTCCTCCCCCATCACCCTAAACGCCTGCAACCCAACCTGGGAACCAAAACACACACCCCACTGAGAATACGTCTACATGGGCACCACAGGTCTAGCCAATAATGCAATATAGGTATTTTATAC
>ML732196.1:0-204904 GCA_009176345.1 Aspergillus leporis | reverse complement strand
AAAAAAAAAAAAAAGCCCATCATCCTCATCATTCAGTTCGTTAGGGGGAGGGGATCTTCAGCAATTTATTCGCCCCCCTTCCTTTTTAGCTTTCTGTCACCACAGTCAAAAGTATCTTTCCAGAGAATTAGGCTTGCTGGGTGCCTGAATACAACCAAACTTTTTGGCAGGGCATATCAGCGCCCACCCTCCACTTAGCTCGCGTTCCTTGTCTCCCTTCCTTCAGCGCCCCGTGTTATCTTTGAGAAGGGATCACCCGTGGTGTTAGCCCATCGTAGAAAATGGCCCAACAGCAGAATGACAATGTGATGCGAAGGTATGTGCGACAATGCCTACAGCAGCCGAGTGGACCATCTTGTCCGACAGTCATTCCTCTTCTTTTTTGACCTTCTATTCATGCGCTGTCAATGCTCCCATTGTATTCCGTTTCGTCGCTGGACATTCAGGAATGAAGTGCTGTTGTATCCCGCTTCCATTCGTCAGCATGCTAACTCGAGGAGTCATGTAGGAAGTTAGTGATTATCGGAGATGGTGCCTGTGGGAAAACTAGTCTTTTGAGTGTCTTCACCCTTGGCTATTTTCCGACTGTAAGTACTACCATGATTGCGTTCCAATACTATCAGAAACACAGGCTAACTGGTGGTTTGTTGACAGCATTATGTCCGTATCTTTGTGCCCTCCCCGTTATGGTTGCTGCCTAGCGCAAGGTCTGACTGTCGCGTGTGTTGATATAGGTCCCAACGGTGTTTGAGAATTATGTAACGGATTGCAGAGTCGATGGCCGGTCTGTACAATTAGCATTGTGGGATACTGCTGGTCAAGAAGATTATGAACGTTTGCGTCCGCTAGCTTATTCAAAAGCGCATGTGATTCTGATTGGGTTCTCGGTGGATACACCGGATTCCTTGGAGAACGTGAAACACAAGGTTCGTAGCTTCAACCTCCCTGTTCCCCGTCTGACTCACCCGTTTACACTGACTTGGTTCAACTGTAGTGGATCGAGGAGGCCAACGAGCGGTGTCCAGGTGTCCCAATAATCCTAGTTGGCTTGAAGAAAGATCTTCGTGAAGACCCTCTTGCGATCGAGGAGATGAGAAAGAAATCGCTGAAGTTCGTGACGCCGAAGGAAGGAAGCGACATATCGACATCAATTGGAGCTAGGAAGTATCTTGAATGCTCCTCCTTGACGGGAGAGGGGGTCGACGACGTCTTCGAAGCCGCCACTCGCGCTGCTCTTCTCACATTCGATAAGCGAAAAAGCTCATGCTGCATCGTGCTATGATAGAAGTCCCATGGCTTATGCCATATATGTCGACTGAAGGGATTCGAGCCGATGATCTACCAATGATGACGGAGATCACCGTCCTTCCTGGCGTTCTCAGTTTGTCTAGCGGACTCCATCTGGCCCACAACGTTCCGTCGTCGAAATTGTTAGATTGGATTATCAAAAAGGGGGAAGGGAGGAAATCATCGATGAATGTTGATCGATATCTTTTGCATTACTGGCGTTTGGGTGGCCTTTTTCGATTCGACACTATGCGCTCTGTTTCGTGTCGTCTGTCGCACATAACTGACATGTCATGTGAATCTTTTTCTGAAGGCACGACGCATGTTGATTTGTCTCCGGAGTACATACTTTGGTGGCTTTCCTTTATACCCGAGTGCACTCCGAAGTCTTTCCTTTCGTATGATACCTTGCCTTTGGCGCATGTTTTCCGCCTCGTTATGAATGCTGTCTTTCCCTACGCTTTTCTTTTTTCTTCTCTTTTCTGTCCAGCACATTCTCTATTTCTAGCGATTGATCTATATTTCTCTTTTCTTTACTGTCAGCCATCTTGATACTACCAATAGCCCTTGACCTGCAGTATATGTTTATACCAACTCTCTCTCAAGTCACCGCTCTAGTAAAGCTCGTTATCGATCCATAAGCAACTAAACAGCGATAAGCGAACATATCCATACAGCCAAAGAATAATCTCAGAGAGCAAAAAATATTGAACAATGTTTATTGTACAGTACATGCCAACAATAGTATCTTCATACCCCGCAAAGAAAAAAAGGATAAAAAATTAGAACCAGAGATATAAAATCCAGCATAGATCTCTCCTCCCCTGCAAACAAAAGCATCGCACTAATTCCAGTTCATTTATTTCTTCTCCATCCTCTTCCACTCATGATTCCACCCCTCCTGGCTCGGCGCCTCAGTCTGCAACCGTCCGTACTCAATCGGGAACATATCCTTGAACACTCCCTCCTTGTTCATCGACTTCCGGAATAGCCTGCCTCCATCTCCGGCCCCAGTCCGGAGTTCCTCGCAAGCAGCCTGCATCGACTGCCACTGACGCTGGAGCTCGAGCTGCTGGTCGCGACGCTGCTGCGCCTGGAACAATTGCCAGGCACGGTGGATGGTCCAATGGCGGAGGTAGCGGGTTCGGGAGAAACGAAGAGGGCGAGGAGTGAGTGGGTGCCAGAGGAAATAGCGGATGAGAGCTGCGAACGAGGTTAGATTTTTCTTTTTAGGGGTCACGGCAGGTGACATGAGCCTGCAATTGAGGCAAGGTTCGTGAAGAGAATTACGTACTGATTCGACGATCTCCACGAGGGCCGCCTCCCTTCCTCTTGAGCAGGGCGTTGGTAGTTGAGAATGATCTAGCGGCCGGTGCCTGGACGGCGGAAGTGATGGGGCCGGTCGTTTTCAGTAGGGCCTCATTGGAGACGCGGGTCACGGACGGTCTCGTTGATGTTTGGCAAAGGGGGATCTTGAATACGTTCGCCAGGGAGGCGAGGACTGGCGAAAGGGACCGCATGGCGTGGGGTTTAGTTGGGGTTTTGTGAGGGAGGAGGAATCTCAGGTTACGGAGAGCCTTTTCGGGGAATCTGTCGCTGGTCGGAGCGGAAAGTTTTGGGTTAGCCGCGCGCTTATTTTACTTTGGTTTGGGTTCTTGGCGCTTTTTGGACGGCTGAACTATTTACAAGGGTTTCGTTTCACGAGGTCTTCCATTTTGGATGTTTTTGGTTTAGCTCAGCCAAATAGCTCCATTTATAGGCGGGTGGCAATGTAGGCATTGCATCAATTGTGCCTTCACTACACAGTCACAGTCAGTTGAGTTGTTAAGAGGTTTAGATGGTAATCACTGATATTCAAGCTCGAAGGCATCTTCCGTTCTATTTCTGGATTTTGCTCGCAGAAAATGGCACTACCTACTAAATCCTCTGAACTAGGAATTGCCTGGTTTGTGGATATTTTTGCTCTTGCAAAGTACTCTGCAATGCTCAAAATAGGGCAGTGGCTCATGCATATATCCGCACAATTTGAACACATAGTCTGCTCTTGTCCTTCAATTGTCTTAGTAACTACTGGATAGACTCTCAAAAGACCAATTCCAGCTGTCAAGTTCAATTTCACCCATATTGAGGGATAGAGAATAAGCTAAATCGAGCGTTCCAGTTCTCCAAGAGAACCCATAATTGTAGACCTTGAAGATAGCTTGTTCCATGTGGGAAAGATTGGAATGCGAGGATTAAATGTGGCTTGCAATGTGTATCATCAGTCACCAATCATGTAAGTCTGGCAATGATCCGTCATAGGGATCTTGAACCCCAACTGAATGCTCACTGTAATCCAACAGAAAGCTATACAATTTTTGTTCAAGGTTAACGAGAGAGTTTTGATGAATATAGGCACTTTTCCACGCCTATCTCACTCTACCTCAATCTATATGAATATATATAGAACATACATGGTACAGCCCTTGACAACAAAGTTACATATATAGTCCAAGGCTTAGGCGGCGGCAAACACAGCTCATCCCCATAGACAATCCGGTGTCCATCTAGGGTTGTATGTACTGCGGCAGATGCTGACTCTAAATTTGGTTGGTCTCTTGGCAAGGTATTGCACAGAGTCATATCTATCGATCTCAGAGACAAGCAATGCTAACCATTCTTTCAGACACTTCCTCATCCCGGTGGTTGTGCAGTCTGGAAAGAAACTGCACCTGTCTATCTTGAAAAGGGGTCCTGCGTAAGCAGCATTCTGTCAGAGGCATTCAATGTTTGTTATCTAATATCAGTAGAGCACCATTATAGTATTTCTTAAAACGACAGTGGAAAAATGCTGAACAAGTTAGGAGCGTCCTCGACTCTTTCTCTCGATACCCAGTCGCTCACCCTGTGCAGTCTCAGCCAAGGTATGCAGCCCATGGAACTAGAACTTCTCATGGCCTTGATAACAACAGTTGCTGTACAGGTGAAGGACCTTTATGCCTTGAACGCATCCAAGTTGTCGTATCAACTAACTCAGTTGCCGGTGTTCTCTTCCTAACCGGACAGATGTGCCTCATTCTGAATGCATCATACTACATCTCTATCACCTATACTGGCATTGGCCACATTCTATACTTTCTTCAGACGTGCTATCTCTCTACATAGAAGTAACTTCAGCTGGTGGATATAGAGGCAAAGATCCACCTGTAGTACGTAAACGTGTATGAAGGAAAGAATGCTTATAATAATCATCTATCCATTTGTCGAATTACTGAGGGGTTTTGCTACCATCCGAGACTTTAGCTGGTCTGATACTTTTGAGATCCGAAACCTGCAATCTTTGGACTTCCAGCCATTCTAACCCCTCCTTTGTTACAAAAATGGTTTATTCTTCTCCTTAACTTGATATTCTTCGGATTTGGACCCACTCTTGCGGCGCTGGTCGTAATCCTCCGTGATTCTATCAACCTTGGATTTGATGGTGTAGCTCTCCCCATCCTCACCACGTTCATTCTCTTATTATGAGCACGGTTACCTGGTACACTCAGTTTGAGGCTGCCACTGGATCCATCTGGCGGATCAGGACCTTCGAAAAAAACACCCCTCCAGAAAGTATACCCCAAGAGCAGAATATACCGCCTGCGAGACGGCCCTTCCGTGGAAGTATCGTGTTCTACAACTCGACAGCAGCCTACAAGTGAATCAACTGTTTTCTCGCCTCTTGTATAGCTCTAGACTTTGGCCTCTTGAACTTGCACTGTGTAGGTAAGGTTCAAAGGACATATTTCTTGGTATTACTATGTCGATCAAAAATGGGGAGAAAAAAGGAGTATGTGGGAGGTCTGGAATGTGCGTAGGTATTGTCCTTGTGTTCTAACGCTTTCTTAAGCGGGTGATCCGTGTCTCTCAATAGCGGGAAGAGCTCCCTCCTTCTGTACCTTATGTACATGCTTGAGTTCAGCCAAGGTGATGCACGGATTAATGTTATCTACATATCTCTTCTATATCGCGATAGTGTTCGCTCTGAACTGAGCTGTGTGACCCATGCACCATTTTTTATAATATAAAAAAAGGGGACCATTCATCGTGACCCCGATCTGTGTGAGACTGCGTCGGATGAAAAGATCACGGATGCGCTTCGGTGGGCTTGTCTGATGTTATAACCGGCCCATGGAAAAAGGGGGGGGGGGGCAGATACAGATACGGATGATACCAAACAGCTCTCTCATGGTCAGAGACGATTGTTTTGCTTCTCCCGGGACATGATTCGGGCGGGAAGAATTATACTGCTCGATAAGTTAACCAGTAGGTATGCGTTATGGCTCATTCCTCTTAGACAACGGAAGCCAACCCCTCTTCAGTGTGTTGGCCATGAAACCAAAAAACGGGTACACCGACTAATAAAGGAGGAATTCAAGGACCATATGGTCATTGCTGCCCATCACTAAGACAACATCTCTGATCTTGATAAGCTTGATCTTTCGGAGCGGTCGTCTTGTTGCCTATGATACACCGGAGAACCTCTTAGATCACAGACCAGTATCCAAAGGTCTCTAGTACACGAATAAAAATCCCTAGCTCTCACGTTATTTTGTAGATGAATTGTCGACCAATTAATGAGTATTACTAGCTTCTGCTTAGTTCCTGAGGTCTGGAGGCATTCCCGCATGTACTTAGTTCCTGGTAACTGTTGAGCCAAGCCCACGGGGTTCAAAATCATGTATCAATTGGAGCTTCGAGCCATGACTGCGAAATGGTAAGTTTGAAAATAAACAGGAAGCGGCTGATATCCCAGCATAGTTCAGCTAAGCTATTCCAATTAAATAGAGGGACTAATGGAAATACGATTAATGCTGAGTGACTGAGTGCCTGGGCCTACTTCTACGAGTCAGCATGTGTGCGGTGACTCGTGAGACACCGCAACGGTAAAAAAGGTATACCCCAGAATAGAAAAAGAACGGGTCATCGGTGGATCCTTTAGGCTGATGCTAGAAGTCGTGCCAATCAGAATAAGTAAAAGCCTTATATCCTACCATATCTTTTTCTTCTTTTCTCGGTGATTGGTTGCTCGATGATGTACCGCAACAGCGTCGTTCAAAAGGTTAGGCTTGGTGACACAGGTTGCCTACTGAGGGCGATCACTGGGCGAACCTCCTTGGCAGTTTGGCAAATAACTCCCTATAGTCTGGAAGGGTATATAAAAAGCCCTAAAATCCCCATGATCTCTAGTTCTCTCGATTAAGATCCTCTATATCCTTCATAAACCTATTGTCCAGAAGAAGGACACTGTCCAATGAAGTCATCATTACTTTTGCTTCGTTACTCGTTAGTTTCCCAGCGTCATTCTATGTAGTTTGACTAACGGTAAGTCGGTGGTATCGGTATTTGATACGGAGAGGCATCGCCTCTTTCTATTCCGACCCCCTCTTTTCTCTGTCAATGCGTTTCACTCCTCCAACATCCTTTCTTTTTCTAACGCCATGATACACCTGCATGAAGCACAGTATTAGATTAGTTGGCTGATAACCTCTTACATAGAAGCAAGTTATATAGGTACCTCAATTCTATATCATGTCAGACCGTTTTCGATACTCACAATGCCCACAGCGCTCTACCACGACACGCTGTCAGATATCAACATGGTAAATCTTAACAGATAGATCCCACGTGTTCGGCTAGTGCGTTGTTACTCTTGATTGCCAATATGCTTCTTACTCTGAATACCATGTAGGTGGACGGCAATGAAACAAAAATATATTAAAAAGAAAAGCACTACAGACGACTCCTCTATATCTCTGGAAGGGTAAACTCAAAGATAACATAATAATCTCTGGCTTATGAGAACCAACCTACAGATAAGGTAGGTAGAGAAGATAAGAAAGCTTATGAAACTTCATAGAGGGCAACTATTTTTCATCCCACTGGTATACCCTCATTATGTTGATTGAGCTTATCCTATAGATCTATTCTCTATGTCTATTGTAGAGCTCTTGTAGGGAAGTAGTGGTCGTTGACCCTATAGTAACACCTACATAGTGGCAATGGAGCACTGGTATATAAGGGCACCGTGCCATCTGCTCCCAGGGCTGAGATAACATCCTTGAACTGAGACAAACGCCTTTCAGTTGTCAAATTATATAGGGACCCAAGCTCAAATGTTGCCAGACTGTTGTATAGACTCTGACTGCTTGCACGGAAAGGTCTAGAATTCTAGTCAAGCTTCGGATCCTGTTATGAACAAAGCGGAGAATATGTTGATATTGTTGGTCATAAGCCACTTGTTCCCTTGGAAAGCCTGGCAAGGCCCCATGATGGTATCATGAATCCTAATTGGATTCAATTCTGACTGTAACCCAACAAAGGCTTTTAGTTAGCGTATTTGCAAAGCAAAACAGTAATACTGTGACAGTTAATGATGGTTTTATATCGCTTTGACACTTTCGCATGCCAAATACCTGGTCCCGTGGTAGTCATTGCTGAATGTCTGAAGTAAGGTAATATTCATGAGTCCGTGAAAGCACAGTACCGCATTCCAACTGGTATGATGTGGTTTACCGCACCGGAGCCCAGCAATAAAGTCAGCACACGGTCTTTCGCCGTTCACATCAGAACAAACTTGTCCATGAAGTATATGGCCCAGCTTCTCAAACCTCCTTAGTCTCTTGAAGCTTTACAAAGTACTCTAGTAACCCGTGGTCTCGTAGACAAACCATAGTACTTCCAATGAATAGCTTTCGGTGGGTGTTGGCGGAGGTTTCGGCGGCTACAACGGGCATGGTCTATAATGATAAGTTGGAACCTGCCAAACCTCTATATTCCTTCACCTTTACAATTACTGGGCCCATCTGTCCGGTGGGGATCGTAGCATGCTCTCTCAATGTAGACCCCATAGATGGCTCATGACTTCGATGTGCTTGGGGTGCAGACGTTGGCAGCAGGGAGAATTTGAAGCATGCCACTCCGTGTGTCGATAGGCCGCTCTAAATAAAGCCTTACCAAATAACCAAACTCTACAAGAGAATTGGAATCACTGTCAAGGTGCGATAATCTCGCTCTGTGTGCAGCTTATACCTGAGTTTTTGTACCTTGACATATTCTACCAATTGGCGAGAAGAACTGGCCAACATCTGTGTCAGGCTGGGGTATACGGTGGTTTTGCCCAACGCTCGTTGAGATCCGAAAAGGAATATGAAATCGTTGTTCCTGTTATAACATCCCGAGGGGGGGGAAGGGGGGTGATAGGAGGAGAACTATCTAGCTTAAGAGATTTTGATGCAGGGGGCAGTGGGGTCGCACGCTTAAACTCCGGATGAGCGCAACATATATATGACACTGGTAGCCATATCTCCACCATATCACAGGGAGATATGTTGCATAGACACGGCGACCACGGCGTCGTAGAAGAGCAGGTTTAATTCAGCGAAAGGTAGCATCACGTTACGGTATTGATTGAAGCCCTGATCGATCCCGGCGGTAACAGGCACAATGTACTCGGAAACTAGGTCCATATCCTGCCAGTCAGAGAGTGATTTTGGGCTCCTTACAGAACTGAGAGAGATATCGTGTGCCTCCGTCGATTTAAGTCATTCCGTGTTCAACCTTAGTTGGCGCCTCATAGTCCATCAGGGTACCTTCGGCTAGACAACTCCCTCTACTGGCAATCGATTTCATCAAATACCCATGTTTAACAAGCTAGTCCCACTCCGGCCCAGTTGAGGACTTTGTTCTTTGCTTCTTTGATGCGGCCAAGGCACCCGAGCACGGTGCTGTGTCTTGAGATACATCCCATCCTGGCCGTAGAAATGAAGCAGTCACAGAAGACATTTGACGATGACAACCTCCTCCTGCTTCCCCCCTGTTCTCTACAGAATGCGAACCTGACAGCGTCTTGAGAGTATCTCGACCATGGGCCCCCTTATAATCCACCCTTTCTCTCTATGAGAGTAAAACCCCGCAGCTCTTCGCCCTTGAAATTCTCTTTCTGGTAAGACACATTAGTCCTTGGCTGATATAAAATATACGGCGTATGCATAAGAGAGCGCAGGCGTGAGTGGAGACTCCCTATTCGTTCTATTAATGACATATTAAACCAGCAGATCACAGATGCCTGAGGTGAGGGTCACGCCAATTTCGCCATAGGGAAATTTCTCAATCCTTACGCTGCTGGTAATTACATGGTAAATTGAAACTTACTTCACAATTTGTACAATCTCTGGCAATTGGATTGCATGACCTTTGCAGATAATCGATTCATGATTTCTATTTTAGGCAACTTTCTGTTTTCAGTCATCTGGTAGTCATGAGAACACATGACAAAGAACAAGTACTGCGATTCTCTTTGTATGGGGTTCTATATAGCAAGGCGATATCTCAGTTTTTTAGATAGTTCTTCAGGCCGCTTCAATCTAGATACCCTGTTCTCCGAAAGCTCTGTTTTCCCTTTTTATTTCTCAACACATACCATACAATGCCCTTCTATATCCACCAATTCTATTCAATCCTACGCATTATATATTCCGGACTCCCACGTCCGAACAACCATGAAACATAAGACCTCATACCATTACTTGTCTAACTTCCCCTAACCCTCTACCCAGTCGGTCCGCTCTCTTCGCAGTCATGTCGCCGCCCTGCTTTGCTCGATGCTCGCCAGCAACCGCAGACCAGCAGCTGTCGGACACGAGTTATCCTTACGATCTGGGGCCGTGCGGAAAAGATTCGCAACACAGAGCCCGGTAACCAAGATTTGGTTCAACAGGAATCTGAATTGGACGTACGCCGGACTGCAGAGTTCCGGCGTACAGACGGTTACGCAATGCATACCCCTCCGCAGTGGCCTTATATTCGCTCTGGTAGCGAGTCTGGATGCTCTCAATCAGCGCCTGCTCCAGGATACTTGCGTTTGAGGCTAGCAGTTTGGCAGTGGAAGCAGCGCGGTGGGTGCACTCGACCGTCTTCTCTAGATCTTCTTTGCCAAAGAGCTCCCAGGGTTTGATGTAGTTGGGACTCAGGGAGTACACCAGTCCCCAGTGAGCGAGGGCGCAGTTCGGGTCCGCCATAATGGCCTGTTCAAAGCAGTGGGCGGCCTCGTTATGGTTGAACTCTACGAAAGTTTCAGCGATGATCTAGATGTAACTACCATCTATGCTGATGCACTCAAGAATTTGACGCCGTGGAAACTCTGTGACCTCGCTACAAGTGCTCTAGCCCCTGAAGCGCGTACTCTTGAAGCACAGAGAGTCCTAGAGGCAGGATTGAAGAAACTCCACTGCCAATAAGCACCCAGGTATCCTACACATGCATATCCATCTTGTCTAGATATCGCTCAACCCGGAACTAGGTATCGCGGCTGCCAATTATCTCCGTCAACTGATCCCAGATGCCGGCCATATGCATCATATGCCGTCGTATCTGGACCTTTTGATTGGTGATTACCGGCGCTCCATTGTTTCCAAATACAAGGCGACTCTGGTCGATGAAAAGTTTATAAATATAACGGTGCACATACCTTTTACACAATCTATCGGCTGCATAACTATCCTCATCTACGCGGCGATGCTGGCAGGCAAGAAGCAGATTGCTCTTGGAACAGTAGATCGCATGGAAGCCACCATTCCCGAGGACTTATTACGAGTCCAGTCGCCACCAATGGCCTATTGGTTAGAAACCTCCATGTCGGTGCGACGTGATGGTGCGATTTAACATGTGGCAGGAATTGATTGACTGGCTCTGCCAACCGATGGGAAACTTTACTGTGTGAAATCCGCCACCACCCACTACGCTAAGGGAGTCGCAGTAGCAGCGACGGGCAATGTCAGCGCATTTCAGTTTGGAGCTGCTTTGAAGAGCGTCCCGATGACTCGCATAGACTATCCGAATAGATGTGTGGACACGCTGCCCGTGGGGTTAGCAATTTTACTAGATGAGATCGAGTATCGTCGAGGCAATTACACTATTGCCTTCGATAGTCTCCGGCTGGCCATCGAGCTCGAGCACAACTTGGTGTACAGCCAGCCGTGGGGCTCGATGCAACCTGTCTGTTCATGCATATACGACGTTATTACTAGAACAGGGGCACGTTAAGCAAGCGCTCAAAGTCTATCGCTCAGACCTGGGATTCGGTCAAGCATCCCGTGCATATACGCACCCTAACAAACGTCTGGGCACTGCAGGGTTACCACGAATGTCTGGTCGAGTTAGGCTGCATCGAAGAGGCACAAGTTATTGAGCCTCAATACAAGTAGGCCCTCGCGGTCACTGATGTACCGGTTAATGCGTCATGCTTCTGTCTGGTCTGTTAACAAGGGCGATTGCTGCAGTAAGTGCGCACCTAAATGATTGCGCAACGCCAACCAACTCGGTTGCATTCGCGACGATAGTCTATCAAAAGCTTTGGGTGTGACCCTTTTGCGCTTGTAGTATGGACTGAAGGCCGCAGTCGACTTGGTTTCTGCTGCAATATTCTCTGAACGTCACACTCTCTGTGTATAAAGTTTGTACTCTTGAGGCTTGCAATGGGGGTGGTCATATATACTTCAAGCAGACAAGATTCAGTAGACTTTCTGAAGATAGGTATATGTCAAAGGCATCATTAGTATTCTACCTTCCATGCATCCATTTCAGATAGAATCTTATCTAGACTGGGGAAGGAAAGAATAAGATTAATAATTTTGATAGAGAAGATATGGAAGGATGTTTACGCAGTGAGGTGTTGTTTCACAATGAAGTACAGAAGCTGCGGTCCGTACTCCGTTTTGCAAATTACAGCTGGGGCTTCGGAAGGTGGGTCTCGGGTGTGGGCCCGAGGGCGCGGGCGTGGCTACCAACTCCACCGAGGAAAATCTTTACTACAGGCTTCCAATTGGTCAGAATCACGACTATGTTTCAGGAGGAACAGACAACTATTCGCATTATTTCAAAAGAAACATGCAAAGCATAACGTTAGTGACTGTTGAAACCTACTCATCAAGGGCAGCTTCTATTCGCCGCAAGGACTCTTGAAGGTACTCCATCGGCTGAGAGAACACGATCCGAAACCAGCCAGGATGCTCAGATCCAAAGGCAATCCCACTCGCTAAGAATACCTTCTGCTGGAGAAGCCGCTCCATAACTTCCGCCGTCAAACTATGGCCTTCATATTGCATTTGGGGGTGGCGTTCTAGGTACCTCTTACCCAAGTTAACCCACAGGAAGAATGCCGCGTTGCACCCAGTCTGATACTCAAAGCCACGGTCTTTGAGGTACCCAGCAACAAACTGATGAGCAGCTGCGAGCTTCTCGCGATTGAGTCGAAGATAGCGGTCGGTAAAGTCTGTATCTCTCAGGATGTTTGCTGTAATGTAATCCGACAATCCAGAGACGTAGGAGTAGAGGGAAGGCCCTTGCAGTGCAGCATGGAGCTCACGGTTCGCTTGAGAGATAATAGTACCAATCCGAAGGCCGTTCGCGCCAAAGTCCTTGCTCATGCCCCAGAGAACGTGAACAAGATTCTCGTCGATGATGTTTGACTTGTTGATGGCTAGGACCGATTCGAACTCTACTGGTTCAGGGTTCGTGTCGACTCGATTCTCCCAGGTGGACAATGCGTAAATTTCGTCGCTGATAAGATGCAGCCGATATTTCTGACATAATTTCATGACTTCAACGATAGTGTCTCTGGGATAGCAGCGGCCAAGTGGATTATGTGGATGACATAACATTAATGCTCGGACCTTTTTCCTAGTCTCGTGTTGAAACGCTAGTAGTGAGTGCTCATAGCATTCAACCGCTGCTACCCCAAATGGGTCACTTCCGTTGAAGTCAACTGGGATTACCGCCGCTGCAGGCCGGGTACTCATGTCCGGGATAAACGCTCCATAATAAGGCTTCCCAAGAAGAATCCCTTCTCCTTCATTCGTAAAGACCCAGGAAAGATGTTCGATTGCTGCCGAGACCCCGTTGGTGACGATAATATGGTGTGGCTGGAGGGGAATAATGGGCTGGAGATGTCGATTGAGAAACTCTGTGATGGCGCCCTTGAGCCTTCTAGATCCGCCACCGCCATCGTTGTATGTCAGGTATTTGGCCGGCAGGTCGACTTTTTGGTTGATATACCCTAGAAGGGCGTCGTGCATCAGCACGTTCTCAGCAATGCCGACATTGAAAAATCCGCTTGGGTTCGTCTTTGGGTCCCACGCATCATTCAGAATCTCAGAGACAAGGCTCTTTGACTCCGCAATAGTCGCATGCTGTGCTCGGAGAGACACTGAAACTGTAGGTTGAGACATGGTAGATGATCTCGATGGAGGAACAGACGGAGTTGCGAGGTTCGTTATTAGTACCCGGTTGAAGTTTCTCTTAACCTTGGGTAGGCCGCTGTTACCGAACTAACCCACCACGAAGGTTAAATTGGTGCTAGAGATTGATCTCTTTCCACGAGTGGGAGATGAGCTTGTCGATAACGCATTGCCTGGTCATGAGTACTGACATAATCGAAGATGCCAAGCATATGCACACATTTCCGGGGCTCGGAGGGTTAATACTGAATACTAGTAAGGGACCAGGCATACATATCAGCTCCAATAGCCGTATTCTGTTTCAGAATCTTGATCATTTCCAGAAGTTCTATATTGATTATTCGACATTCTGAACTATATACATAGTATGTACCCACGTCATGTACGGTATTGAGAATTCACCGTAAGTAGGAGTGGGTCTTATATCGATATTTACTAGTTCAAGAATCACTAGGTTCCTTCGGGGTTAATTAAAATAGCCCCGGTTACTAGCGTACTTTTTCGTTCATCTTGAGGAGCAGTAGTATTTCCCAATAGTGTTAGCACTTGAGGAGTGTTTACTGGTAGACTAAGTCTAATAAGTTCATGGACAAGCGACTGTGGTGTTTGCTCGGCGATGTCTTGGTAATGCGTATCCAACCCGATCCGGAAGCATACCAATTTGACAGAAACAACACATTCTGTGGAGCAATCAAGGGAATAACAAGGTAAAGGGTATCTCGGCCTTCCAAAATCTTCCTGTAGATATCATGTATGGGTTGACTGAGGCGGAAAGTGATGACCTGATCAGCGCCGGAACATAGTTTTCCCACAATATCTTGACGCCATCTGCTCGTTGTCGCCCTTTGTTTACTGCTACGAATAGGTCTAGCTCGCCACAGAAAATGGTCGTTGCTACAGCATCTAATATCCTTTAACTTCTAGTATCCTGGTCAGAAGTGTCATCTACAAGATAATCGTCTGAGAAAGCTTTTTGTTGTCGCTACTGGGCGCGTATATCGGTCTTCCTAGTATATCTTATGTAGTACAAAGTCGCAACCCTCGGCTTTCCAAGCTCCCGAGGATCAGGACGAGTATATACTACATGAATGGGAGACACGTAAGAACAATATCCCTGATTGCAATCAATGTTCTGAATGGAATTCTAATCAAAATGATTATACCCAACAGTTCCCGCGGCGAATCAAACCTCCTCGATCTTGAGTCACTCGTGCGACTCACTCCTCCCACAGCCCGACTATTCAAACATTTACGATGAAGGGCTCTCCGCCATCTTAATACATGAACCCTACACGTTACAGCAGTACGCATGTGGCGGGGCATTAAGAAGCGACTTCCAGGTATTATCCCGGCCGAACTACATTTTACCGGAGTCACAAAGGTCGTCGTTGTCTACTGCGAGCCTTGTAGATGGGCGGGAGCTCCAGGATATCAGTGGGGTCTATCAGACTACTCTTCAAGAGGCCTGCAACTCAATGCCTCCCACGGCGTATTAGACTTACAGGCTTCCACCATCTCGCTGCACGATGCGAGCGGCGGAAGCGCATGTAATGGAAACAGTTGGCTACAGCGATCAGGAATACAAGGTAATCCTTCGACCACCTCGGCTATTTATCGTGGGCTTCCCAGGAGAAGAAGCAGATATGTTCTTCAAAGAACTGACTCGAATGTTGTTCAAATATTTACCACCAACCAACCGATTTCTCCTGATCTTATGCAGCGCTGGAGTCGCCTCCAGAGGATAATAGAGCTTCTATGCCTGCAATTATGGATACTCTTAAGAAAAATTCCAACTAGAGAATATGCAACCAGGCACTCCGGGGTGGGAGACTTTCCCCTGTGATTCAAGCTAAGATCCCTTCAGTGGGTGTCGCCGAGCGGCCTCAGCAACCGGCTCTCAAAGTAGCGCCCCCAGCGCTTCTTCACAACGTTCCTCCGTTTCCATTAGTTCTGAATTATCGGATAAATAAAAAGACTCATCATTGTCGGCAAGGAATAAGCGGCCGGGTGGACGTGTCCGCAAAAGCAAAACCGGCAAAAACAATCCCGCTGGCTTCCATACAAAAGATCATCTGGCTCAGGTCACCTCACAACTAGAGCAAAACAGTCTGGGTGAAACTAGCTGCCTGAACGCAGAAGGCAAGTCACTCCCTTCAGAGCGCCCCTCTCAAATAAACGGTTAGGTTCGTTAATGGAAGTGCTAACCCTCCACCTAGGTAGGTACACTCGACAGATGACAGGGCAGGGTATCATCCAAGATGATATGCTCCAGCAGGAGTCGAGGAGACTTATCTATGGCTGCGAAAATCCATGGAATCAGACCATATTTGATAATCCCGAGTGGCTTGCCACATTTCAGCACCCGCACCTCGAAGAACCACATCCTTGGCCGTGCGACCAAGGTGCGCCCGTCTTTACGTTCATGGTTTATCATCCATGCAATCGGAGCATCGAGGAGAAGATGGCCCATGATGAGGCTGTGTGATATCAGTTGAGATAAAGACACAGCCACTGCAGGAAGTTTCGATAGCGGTCAATTGCATGGAACAGGCCCCCTTCCACCAGTGGAGCTGTTTACTCAGAACTGAGCACCCGTTTGTCCTACGAAAGCTGCTGGCCGTTGGATTTCTGTGACCCGAGCTTGTATCAAGAGATAGTTACGAGACTAAGTCCAAGACCGCCTCTTCAAAGAAACAACTTTCCTCCGTAATCGTCCTGCGAGGAATTTGTTGCGCCGGACGGCGCCAAAGCTGTGCTGGATGGACGCCTACAAAACTCAGCTTAAATGCAGCCCTATATTAATCCATATGCTCGTCACTTACCCTAATACCAATTGTAAGATTGGATAAATCCAAGACTTGGGGGTAATTTTCATTACCAATTTTACGATCTAACGGTGTCCCACTTTGCGGGCGTAGGGCTCCACTTGGCTACATCAGGTTATCCCGTTTAGATCGTGGCAATACATGTCTTGTGCATATGTACACGAAAGACTTCATCCATCTGGAACTGGACCAGTTTTCGAGACCCATTTACGTCCGAGTCCACTTCAAAAAGACCCACCTATTTATATAAATCCCTGATGCTCAAGTCACAACGTAGAGGCATCACTTGTCGCTAACTATCCCAATAAGCCCAATTCTGAATAGAAACACAAAATAAGACGCATCAACAACCATGGTGTCCTCAACCACCATCACCCAACTACCCGACCTCGCAGGCCTAAACACCTTCACTCGATCTCTATCCTCCGCCGACATCAAAAGCTGCGTGGCCGTCGAAAATACCTTTCCCAAGCAAGAGCGATGCTCCGAAGAAAAGGTACCCAACTCACTGATCCTGTGGACTGACTACAGATCACTAACCCCGTTTAACATCAAGTTCCAATATCACCTCACCATGTGCCCTGAGCTCACTCTAGGTCTCTTCATCAACACATCAAGTACCAGTCCGGTATTGATCGGCCACGTCATCGCCACCCGCTCCTCCGCTACTCGCGTCACAGATGGGTCAATGGAGATGCCCGCAAACTGGCAGTCCTTACCGGTCGATAAAGTAGCGTCAGTCAATGGCCGCATTATTGGAAGTGAGCCTATTGGCGGAAGTGTTGCGGTCAATTCTCTTGCCGTTGTCCGTGAGTATCAGGGGAAGGGGGTGGGTCGGGCACTTACAAACACTTTTATTAGGTATATTAGGAGTGGGGGTGTGGCTGCTGAGAGGATCGTGATCATTGCCCACGATTACTTAATTAAGTTTCATGAGTCTTTTGGGTTTGAGAGTGAAGGGGAGAGTGAGTGTCTGTTTGGGGGTGGGGGTTGGTATGATATGGTGAGATTTACTTTCTCCTTTTTTTCCCCCCTATCCTGGGAAAGGAGGCTTGGATGAGGGCTGGGTTAACGGACAATTTCTCTTAGAGTCTTGAAAGGTTTAGATGGGTTGGGATGTAATGCCCAGTGAGTGGTTTTTTGCATAGATTCCATGTATACTTAACATTTGTAAATCTCCTCATGAAGACTATATTATATCTTGCTTCACCACGGCTTGTGTCCAAGCCAAAGGAAGAAACTACCTTTGATGACTCCCAAAGATTCACCGCTGAGCAACAGCCGTAGCATTAGATGTAGCTACCACGTACTGTTTCTCCGACTTCAACTTGCTCAGTGCACTTTCAGGCAGCTTCAATGTATCGGCAACGATCTGCTTCGGGGTCGACCCAATCCATTGACCGAGGGCCACATCTAAACATAATCAGTCTTCCTTTTCGCAAAAGAAGCTTTAAAAAAGGAACAAGTGAATTACCAGTAAACTTATCCGTCTGCAAAACCTCCAAGAACATCAGATCCTCATCTCCCGTATTCTCAATATAATGGCTGTTCGACTGCGGGAAATACCCTACATCGCCCGCACGATAATCGAACGTCGTTGCAGTCTTAGGCGCCGTAAACAATGTCGCGCGGGCTTTGCCCTTGATGAAAAAGGACCATTCGTCACTAGTCGGATGCCAGTGGATCTCTCGCATACCGCCGGGTTTCACTGTGACAATCGCTGCGGCGAAGTTCGTGGCGATAGGGAAGGTGACGGGGTCAATGATTTTCACTGAGCCCCCGGCGACTTCGTGGGCAGGCTGTTCTGAGAAATGGTAGGAGTAACTTTGGCTGAGGGGCACGATGCCGGCTGCTGTTGTTACGTTTTGCTCGGAGATGTCTTTCGGGGCTGGCGTGCCGGGGAAGATGTAGAGCTCGTCCTCCGGGATGTCGTCGAAAGCGGAGATGGGGAGGTTGAAGTTTTTGGAGAGGACGGATTTCTGGGGGGTTTGTCAGTTAGGGTTGTGGGTTTGTTGATTTGGGGGGGGGAAGCCTACGGGGTTGTGGTTGAAGACTTCGGATGCAAGGAAGGTATTGTCTTCGGAGAATGAGCCGTCGTCGAAGACGAGGAGGAACTCTACGCCTGCATCTAGGGCTTGGATGGAGTGAGGGACGCCCCTGTTCATGGTCAATAGGTCTATAGGTCATCAGATAGGGTAAGGGAGGAACATACGGAGGGAAGAACCACACATCACCCTCGGTCACATCATCGATGAACGTTTCGCCGTTCTCATTAATCGCCTAGGGGGATTAGCATGTCATCTTAAGAGAAGAAAAAGAACAAGAGAAGGGGTGATATACCTGAATTCGACATGATCCGTTGAGTACTAAGGACCACTCGCCTGCAACATGCCAGTGCAGTTCTCGATACGCTCCCGCTTCTAAGCGCATATCAACACCGGCCATCTTGGTGGCATCAGGCATGACGACAGTGTTTTCTTGACGCGCCCATCCCGAATTTCCTGTGCCATATCTGCTCGATAGTGAGTTTCATTACTAGGATCGGAAGGGCGAGATTCTTGCGGATACCTGTTGCGACTGAGGCCTACTGATTATTAACAATGATAGAGAATGGAAAGGTTTCTCGGCTTACCCATTGGCCATTGAGCGTTGATCGTCTGACCTTCATCGGTGCCAGGGGGTGCTAGCTTATCGCTATTGATTCGGTCATAGTTGTAGTTGCCTAGCTCCGGTCAGCGTAAGTCGCGTTCAGCCATGGAAAGAAATAAACTCACGAGGGCCAGGATCGGTCGCTCCAAGATCGCCACGGATGGGCTGCGGATTGGCGGCCTTCTCGAAGTCCAGATATGATCCGATCTTTGGATCCTCCTTTTGCGCGGGGAGAAGTGTGTACTTAATTTCCTCCGTTGAATGCTCCGTTAATTTATTGTCCTGTGAATACCCTAAAAGGTCCTCAGAACCTCTCAATGGAGGATTTGCAGAGTCCCGGATTGTTTTCCCGGCAGGAGCACCATGAACAGTACTCAGGACGGGGAGCAAGCAGCTGGTATAGTAGAGAATGGACTTCATCGTGAGGATATAGGGGAGTGACGGAAAAGAGAACTTGAGATGCACGATTGACTGGGAAGACAAATGGCGATCTATGATGACTGGGTTTATATAGTTAGGACCTGCAAGGGTTCATATGAAAATCCCCTCATTCCAGGTTCATTATAGCTGTTATGATGTGCTGCCTAAGTATGACCCCTCATGAGGGGGGTATTAGGCCTAGGACTAGAGATCAGATATGCCTGATTATGACTGTTCCTCCCGTGTCGGGCGATCCTTGTATGTATGACACGGACAGTAAGCCGGGAGCTCGGGGATTATTGCAGGCAATGTTGCAGGCTATATTACCTAAATGGTAATCCATGAGGGGTATGACTTAATTGAGTCAAGTTTACATATCTTCTACGTAGGGCGTCCCACCAGGATACCATGCTTGCCGCCTCCGCGGTCCAGGAAACCAAATTTTATGCACATTAGGGTTCCCTAGGCTACTGAAGGCAGTCTTTCCCATACGGACACACGGCAAAATAAATTGAGGCAGAAGGATCAACATTTTTCTAGGAAACGAAATACGATACATAGGTAGGCTCAGAAGGCGAGGAAGGTGAATACAAAAGTCCGAAAGCAAGCTTCGGCCAAGGTTTAGTCAAGACTTGTAGGGCTGTATAGAGTGTGATACTAAATTAGTTAGGCCCCCACATAGCCAACCGCTGTTAGCCTCGGAGCTGCTTTTGCAATGCACTTGGGGGCAATTCTCCTCGTGCATTAGTGCTTTTGCCCGTCTGCTCGCTTGCATACCCTAACCACATTCTTTCGCGAGGTACACGCACTTCGAGGTGCAGCGATGCAGCTAACAGTAGGTACATGGGAAGCCCATCTCCCAATGACATCGACGGTGCCACGTCACGAGGGCAGTGGTGCTCCCTGTTCTATACCAGTTGGATGTCATTGATTGCTAATTTTGCGCAGGCCATTAAGTCATTAATCATGCCTACTCCGCACCAGTATACATGTTTGCTCATCTTTCGCGACGATCCAACTTGGGGCGAACTTTCATGCAGAGGGTACTAATCAGGTTTCCTGGTTCGCCAATGGATTGGTTACCTATTCTGCCTCATACTCTCAGTCTTCGGCATGAAGTATTATCTCCGAGTAAGATTCCCAGCAGAGAGAGCATTGACCCCTTGTGTTATCTCACTATTGTTCCGCGGTACCCGGAGAATTCCCGTAGTCAAAAGTAGTTCTACTGCATTATAGGTTACATCCATGATCCGGTGACAAGCCCCAAAAATAGAGAAACCCTAAATTCTTATAAGTAAATCTTAATCTCAATTATTGAGGACCTCGTCGATAGCTTCCTTCTGCCTGCCTCGGTTAACCCGGAATTGGAACTCCCGGTCTCAAAATTACGATAAAATCGAAATAATGGTTTGACTCGTCATGAGGATTGTCAGTAGACCCAAGAACCTCGTATTAACGTCATAGATACTGGACTTGTTGAATATCAAGCTGAAGTACTAATGAGTTCGTCGCCGAGAAACACCTCGTTTTCTGTCCCGGCTAGGTATCCCTTCCTTACCCAGGTTTCAGAGGTGAGTTACCAAGCCAAAATAACACGAAGCCTCCCTACTGCTTCAGCACTAGCAAGAACATGATACGAACATGAAAAGAAGTTGCAATAGTCACAAGGGCATCCGGGACCCTCTTGCCCTATGAGCCACGTACTAGGCAGCAATCTTAGATGCAGAGTCGCGTCATGGCATTCCGATCTAACATGTCCGGAATGGCGAGTGCCCTGCCAACATCCTTGGTCCCTTAGAGCTTCCGAAATGGAAAAACAAACACTCAGCATGGTCATTGATCGGGGATGAGTTACAGATTACTTGGCTCTCCGGGATAAGACAGGAAGGCCAATATCGGGCACTCTTAGTTGGTGTTTTTTTGTGGTTGATTAGCTTCTGTTACGCTGATCAAAATACTAAGTAAGACATTCTAGATAACCAATATCGGTTACTGTTTCCTTGGTTTACGTTTATGCTATGTCCTTAATTATTGTTTAGTGGCAAGGGAACAGCCATAAAACTCCCATTGGTAGCGTTTCGAGGGTATCTGGGTAGAGGATGCTAGGGATCTAAATACCCATCAAGCCCACCGCGTCCTTTAACCAGCTTAGTGCCTACCAGGCCATAGAAGCGGGCTGTGATGGTGCAGTGAATGGAGACAATTGAGGATCATGTGTGCTATCATCGTCATCCAAGCCACCATCAGGGCACTTATTGAACCATGTATAGGCCTATAACGTGTCAGTATGGGTATGCGTCTCTCTCATTATGTACTGGAAACATACAATATTCGTACGAGGAATGACTGTAACTCCCACTTCCAGTGGAGCCCGCGACGAGCACAAGCCCTTGGTCGATCCAGACCTAAAAACTGTTAGTTGACCCCTGATGTACCAGATGCTGATTATTGACTACCTTCGTATCGCCGGCAAACTTGTCAACCCAGAGAAAGTCAAACAGCCGATCTCCTGCTGATAGTGAGCTCCATTCTAGCTCAGTCCAGAACTGAAGTGTACCTACCATTTACATCCGCCTAGCGGTGGTCCAACACCATGTTAGAATGTTACTTACGGACGCTGGAGAGACTTACTTGCACGATCATAGTTCTCGCTTCGCTTGACTTGTCCGATAGATCGGAAGTTGTTCTCTCCCTTATTTAGCCAACAATCTGTACGGCCATCTAGACTAAACAGAATTCATTAGCTCTAGTCCCTTTCATGAGAGAAATCCATGGAGACAAACTCACTCCATACAGAAATAGTCCGCGCGGCAATCGCCACTGCACTTAATTAGCATCTAGGCCGCCGTGGCGAACTGAATATACTCCAAATCCACAATTCGAAGACCAAGGTCGTCAAGGCCCACGCCCCATCGTCGAGTGCATTTTGCGTCGCCGGTGATGAATCCCTTGTACTCAAAGTAGTTACTCTGAGCAATGTCACTCCACTTGTTTAGCCAGACTTCGGCTTTACCTGTGTCTCGATTCACAGCCTAGAGATCACACTTTCTGTCACCATCAAAGTCGGCCAGATGGAGACTTTTTCGGTCTTTGTTGACGTTGAAAATCTCAACACCTTCTGGTTACCAAACAAGTGGCTCATGAATGTTTCCGTAGAGGTACCTCGACCTTCTGGGCGAAATCCAAACCTATAAAAAGCCAATTCGAAGCTGCGAAAAGTCTGGTCTCAGGTGCCTACATAGTCATCATCAGCACCATTCCCACGAATATCACGGTAGCGAACACCATAGCCTATCATAGAATTCTATGTTAACGAACTCGATAAGAAATTGTTAGACCGGCGGGCAACGGCCATACCTTTCAGCATAGTTCCGCCATGACCAGTAATTTTTCCACACATGTGCGTAATACTTCCAGTCATCACTATCATTTTGTTTCACCGACTCGATCCAAGTATAATCAGCGCCACCTCCAGCATAGACTCTTCCGAACTTGATACGGTTTTTCGCCCCAGCTACGCCTATTCCAGCATGGGTGACACCAACGCGACGCCAACCTGGGGCAAGACTCTTGCCAGTTTCACGGTTGTTGATGTATGTTGTCACTTCGCCCTTGCCATCTAGCCAGAGCCAGTCGCTGCAGAAGTCTCCATTGATGTCAACTAGCCGTACGCCAGTGAAATCTCCCATTCCCTTGACAGTGAACACGATACCGAGGCCCTGCCAGTATTCACCATACTTATCTGTAGGTGCATCCTTGTGACCACCGTTACGCCAGCAGCGAATTTCACCATTGTTGTGAATCAGGCAGCTTCGCGTGAGTCAGCTTGGGTATACTCATAACTTCCAAAGATTAAGCTTACTAGTCTATCCCTCCATCACCGTCGATATCGCCGAGTCTAGCGTTGTCCTGACCCATACCTTCACCAGGCTTATCCCTAACCAATCCGATATCTCGGAAGGTCGGAGGATTCCCACCCTCATTGATCGAAACATACATATGTCCTTCTTTGCTAATGCAGATGAAATCGTCAAGTCCGTCATTATTCACATCACCCCATCGAACACCTGGAGGAAGTATTAGCACATAAGTCAATCAAGCAATGATGTGTAGACATACATACCTCTCGCGAGACAGCCATTCTTGACATCAATCTTTACTGCATCTCCGAATTCCCCGTCATTATTATTGATAAACATATACGTCCCGTCTCCATCTTTCGTCCAAACCAACTCATCCAACGCAGCTTCGCGGTGTGCGCCAAACTTATTCACCAGCTGAGCATAATTGGTACCAGGGTTAAAAGTTAAAATCCTTCTCGTTCTTTGTGGTAGTCGGGCTGAAGATGCGCCCCATATCCTGGGAGCTGTGCACATAATCTCTGCCGTCAGTTCCACCCCCACGTTGAGTCTGAACCCGCTCAGTTCCACTTCCGTATTCCTTTTCGCATGTTGTCCTCTTGGTGTCGCTTACGCCTGTATTATTTGGAGGTTGGAGCAATCCTTCCCTCTCAGCTTCTTGGATAGCAGCCCACCAAACAGAGGCCATTTTCTTATAAGCGTAGTCATTAGGATGTGTTCCATCAACTAGCTCCCCTGCCGTGATGAACTCGCTCATATCAGCCAGGACAATACGCTGCTTTTGCTGACGACGTGCAGCAACAATCTGGCGATATTGGTCGCTGATGGAACTAACGCGATCGGGGTGATCCTTCAATGGAAGGAGACTAGAGAGTATGATGGTGGTTCCGGGGATTGCGTCGAACAGATGAGTCAAAAGCGCGTCCATCCTTTCACCTGTAGTTGATACATTGTGACCCTGAGCGGCGTCGTTTGTTCCAGCGCTGTGCAGGTGATGTCAGCAGAGTGCAAGTCACAGAAAGAAGGAGTAAAAGAACTAGAGTTACATTATCAGAATGAGATTGGGTTGTTGCGGAATGGTCTTCTCGGCTTCTTCGGCGACCTGGTCAACTCTGTTGCTGGAGCGGACCTCGCTTTCCTGTATAAAAGACTCGATTGAGTCCATGAACCTACCATTTAGGCTATAAGCTCACTTATGTTATCATGCATTGTGCCATTCGGCCTACTGCTGACCATGTTCACCCACAATCCAGCGTAACGAAGCTGCTGGCGAAGCCATCTTCGATACCCATTGCCGTCTGTCGACTTCAATCCGTACGTGATGGATGCGCCCAGGGGCATGACGCGGAGGGTGAATGGTTTTTCATCGCGAACATTTAGCCCTAATAACTCATCGAGGGCACCAGGAGTTGCTCTCGTAGACGGCTCTTGGGATGGGAAAGCAGAAACGAATGAAAGGAGCGCCAGACCTAAAAAGTAGACATGAATTGCCCGGTAAAAGGACCTTTTGTCGCCCCATAGTTCCTATAGGCTCGTTCGAGTAGTTGCATATTCATAAACTCCGCCTCACATGAACCCGAAAACAGTTAAGCTCAAGCAATCTATGGCAACCCGCCTTGTGGCCTCAGATGATTGAGTAACAGGCTCTGACACTCTTGAATGAGGGCTTTTGGTGCTGAGGAAAACCTACATGTGTGAAGTACAGCTACAGTTAAAACTTTCAAGTAGCCTGCCCAAATCTTAACATGCGTATGTTGGCATATTCTTATCGCGGTATGGTTTGTGTTCGAGTACGGCACGGCGACAAGGGAAAGTTCCATTTAATATGATAAGAATATATTCACAATAGGTCTTGATACATGCAATATAGGAGAGCCGATGAGCCAAACGAAGGGGCAAATATGTGAAAAGACATAGAGTATCATATGAATTAAAGTCCAATCAAGGCCTATAAGGAGGCGGAAGGTCCTCTGAGTCGAAGCTTTCCCTGTCCGAACTATCCGAATCAGGCTCATTATCAGTCCATACCTTGACGTGTCGGGTGACGATCCTCTCCGAGGAGACGTCGGCCAGATTCTAGCTTAGTCAATACATCTTTCCCAAAAATAGCAATGATAAGCTATATAAATAGGTCAGGCAACTCACCTGTCCATCACGGGTCATAGCCACAACCTCGTTCTCTCCCACTCTACCAACTAATTTACCATTCTTCCAGAACCCATGGCATAACACCAAGCCAGTGAAATCTGTCTTTATAATTATACAATTACTCACGTCGCAGTCTCGCAGCACCGACCTCTTCAGCTGAGTTCGAGATAGTCGGACATTGTCGAGCTTACTGCGCCGTAGATAGCTATGGTCCGTTACGGATGAGCCGCTGATATCGCTCCGGTTCAGGGAACTCCGGTCCGTAACAATGCTGTTCTTCACAAAGCTGCGGCGGATTGAATCCACGTTGTCAAACTTCGAATCATTGGCGTTCGTTGACTGAGCGGAAGAGACCTCGATGAGCTCACAGTTGGAAAGACTGCAACGACGGGCGTTCGAGTTTGAGAGGATGCAATGGCTGAGCGTACTACGAAGGATGACCGTGTTGGAGGGTGATATAGCAGTTGAGCCACTATCTTCTGGGAAAGTCTTGCCGAAAATCTTGACTGTGTCGAGATCGCTCCGGTGAATACGGTCAGCGGGGGTAAGCCCGCTGAAGCTGCAGTGGTTGATTGTGGAACGAGAAATAGATGGAGTGGAGGAGCCGGGAAGGCTGCGGTTGGTCATTTTGTTGTTCTAGTATTAACAATTAGTGTTCAATGTAGAATTACGCTAAGCTTCTGAGAAAAACCAAAGTAAATGATTAGGAATGCGGATATCATCAATCATATAAAAGTTTATGTAGGCTCAGCTACACTAATATGTCAGCCTAGCAAGGCTTTCCCCGCAAAAGGACGGTGTCTTTGACTATGCTCAATGTGGTTGAAAGGACCGTCGGGCGTCTAGCACCAATCATTCTGCAATGGCTGTGCTTAGCTATTTACTGCAGAATGATTGGTTATTTTATGGGCCCTCCATGATTTGCCATTGGGTCCTGGGCCAAATCGGTCGATATTGTCTTTTGCAGTATAGTAGAGAAACCCCAGTGACATAATATAATCTTCTACATGAACAACCCATATAAGATCATCACACACTACACTTCCTACTGTTTGATGCAGGCTATCATAGTTGGGAAATTATAAAAAAATTATTGATCAATTCCTCTGGAACAGTACTCACGATATTTATACATACATTCTGTAAGTAAGCGTAAGTGAATAAACCAAAAGAGACATGGCGCTGGAAGTATTGTAATTCACCCATAGTGCTTCTCTTGGATCGCAGAACCCACCCAATGGACAACATTAAGAGCATACAACTGTTCACTTGTCACCCTATTTTCCCTGGCCACAAAGGCAGCACACTGTCGCATAAACCGCACTTCAATTTTCCTCCCGCAATGCCTGCGCTTTCTAGGCCATCGTCTCAAGTTAGACCTGAAACTGACTATGAACGCTGGACGCGCAATCGTGATCCCGACTTCAAACTTTCCAACAAGCCTCAGTACGGTCCAGATCCTGGCTCAAACCAAGACTTTATCATTAAAGATCCCTCATCCATGGAGCATACCTCTGTTCCACAGCTCATTCTGTAGGTTACATACTCTTATATACTTGCCTGCAGGGCCCTCATGGTTTACAGGAATGGCCAGGCAACTGATTTACATGCGCCCATTGACCTTGATCGCATATCTTCCGAGAAATCGAGGTTTTCAATGTGGTGTTCTGGAGTTGGGGAGATGGCTATCAATCTCGTCACTGCATTGATGGTGCTCGGGGCTCTGCTTTTTATGGTTCGGATTATAAAAGCGAGAAGAAGACCTGTTCGGATGATACTGGGAGTTGTTTCAATTCGGGAGAAGAGGACTGTCTAGTGATGGAGGACGAGGTTATTGTCTTGCTACTGATTTTCAGCGCGCATGTTCCCGGCCGGGGGGGGGGGTGGTTCTTTTTCTGTGGATGAATCTTGCTGTTGTGTATTATGGGATTACCCTTTACATTGCTTTATTTAAAAAAGCATACTTTATACTCGACTGGCTGACCATGTAATTCTCTGGTAAAATCTGTACTGAAGGCCATTTTAATCTCATGAGTTGAGCATGTACGACTTACCTATCTCAAGATCAGGTGCAAAGCTCAGGGAGTCTTGTCAATCAAGGGGACTGTGGGTTGCTCATCATGGGTGTACAACCTCGCAGTGTTCGTCGGCTGAGGAAACTTTCTGAATTTAGGACACTTGGAGTGCATAGATCATGGTGACCACTTTACACAACTGGGGCTCAGCGCATCAAGCTGGCGTTGCTCAGAGAGATGGAGTAGGAAAAGCATAAATGACTTCAACTCTAGTGGCTACCTTTTCCGACATACAACACCAATCCCCAATGTTGACAGGCATTTATTAGCATACATTGACTCAACAAAGAGTTGATGGTGTGTACATGATACAATTTGAGATTTAGATGGAATATAATACACTCATGAGTCCTCTACAACACAAGTTTGAATTAATCTGCTTAGAGTCGCCCTCCCTTGATTAATGTGCTTGGGTTGTATGCCACCTGGTGCCCATGTTGAATTCTTGAAGATGACGTGCAGAGTTAGAAACGGTCTTTTTGGAACTGATTACCCATGAGAAAAGTCATTCACCTTTTGGGGGTTTGACTACTTCCTCTTTATTGGGTCCCACCCCCTTAGCGAGAACCTCTTCAGGACTTGGTGTAAAGGTAATCGGTTTTATTGATGGGGTTTCCTTCATTATCTCAGACTTCTTTGACAGGCACGATCAGTTTGTTTGGGGGCTTGGTCCAGATTTGCTTAATCTTCGAGTCACCTCGACTAGATAAAGGACATGGAGCCCGTGACGGGAATGAGACAGGCGGCTAGACCTTCCGCTGCCAGTCTATCGGTTACATTGTATAAGGATAGAAGTAACAGCTCGGAGAGGGCTTGAGGTAATATCAATATCCATAATATCTTGAAGGTAAATGATCTATTGGTTCCCGATGGTGACTTTCTGAGGAGCATACGAGTATGGATAACAACAGCAACTTCCAAAGCAGACCATCCAGTTAGCCTGGGGTAGAAACCTTATCCCAATGCGAACCTCTCATTATAGCCTAAAAGCGATACCACCATACCAAGCAGTTTCATTCAGTCATTGCATCCGTGGATGACTTTGTGGCATGTCTTCAGCAGGCATGATGACTGCCCTGATACGGTATCAAGCACCAACTGCAAAGACCATGCAAATGTCGTGGAGAAAATGAGACCATTCAAACAAGCGTGCATAATAATGGCGACATACAAAACAATTATCAATCCTCCTGACAGAAAAGACACCTAGGGATAATATAATGTCGTGTCTCACAATGTTGCAACCTCCGTGATTAGCTCGAGGGTAGTTCTTCAGGGACGGATGTGGTTGCACTGGATAAAGAGGATGTGACACCAGGGCCGACCTGTTCCTCGCCCCGTCATTGACCCCTTGGTAGGGCCGTTTGGCCTGAAGCGCAATTATGGTCAATGACATGTTGCGATTGGCTGGTTTGACATGCAACTGTTTGAGTTAGTTTAATTTCTCCGATGGAGCCACTTTGATTGTAGCCTAAGCATCATGCATTGATTGTGTGTGACTCGCTCATTTTGTTCTTTAGGAGTCCATGTTACTCTTCTAGTAGTCTACACTCGGTTGAATAGTGTATTGGTTTGATGGTTATATCTAGTCGTGCTAGGTACATACAATTTGCAATGCCTTCTGTGTGGGGCTGGAAGAACAAAGAACTGTGTGACATTGGAGATTCAGCCACGTGGCTAGATCATCATCACAACTGCTGTGATGAAAAGGGAGCATGGAGGTAAGATTACCCCGGAGGCAATTAAAAGTGAATTGATACATCCAGATGCTGAGTTTCGTGGTATACCTATTACCTACCCAGTTGCTGGACGTTCTTGCATAGCCCAGGGCTGGGTGGTATGCCAGCAACAGGACAATAATCATTGTCTTTCCCGCATTCGACCGAAGTTTCTTACCTCCGTAGATCTGATAACTCATGTTCGATTGTCCAGAAGAGGAAACAGGCAAAACATTCCAAGGTTATCCTTCCATCTGAAACATCATCAAATGAATTTCTCTCGCCAATTGCTTGCCGACCATAGTTGAAATTAAGGCGTAGTATCTAGCCTAGTGTATTGCGTTGTACATATATACTCCGTAAGTTTTAGTTGTTGGAGTGTTGGACTAAGGGACCAGTAACGTTTTAGTTCCCAGGTTCCCGAACTGACCGTAGCATCGATATGAGTCTCGTGCAGACTAACTGCATTCAGGTTAGTGAGATCAGAGGAGTACGCGTGTTGCAGCCTCTAATTTCTTGGCAGGGCTTCTGGAATGCAGGCGATGGGCAGCTGGATCGGTATCTGGAGAGGTACTGAATATGCCTCATGACTCGTACTTTTAAGGTATGTCTAGGCATGATACCGACAGGTGGAGTGCCTACATGGACGAACGGAGCGTAACCTTGTATGTACATACCAGGTTTGAATAAACCAGTCGAAGTCATCGATGTATGAGACAAGGTAAGAATACACTCATCACTCATAGTTCGGGAGAATGACGATGGCGATAATGCAAACACATATACTGTAATTATTCATGCTATGCTTGAGAAAGCCCTACATGGTCCTGAGCTATATTGATATGTGGTAGGATGGAGCCTGGCGGGGGTCCGTCACCACCGCCCAGTGTAACAGTCTCGGCCACTCTCATTAGACCGACTACCACCGTTGCACCCAATGAGTGTCACATACCACTCAACACTACTGACAATCTCGGAGTTTTTTTTTTTCTCTTTTTTCTTTTTTCGCTGTCCCTTGTTTTCTTTTCCCTTTTACCCCTTTTTATGGAATTTGTCGTCATCATTATGTACTTGATACATGGGACAGCCACCTCCCGGATTTTTAGACTCGCTGTGGAATGTTGAGTGAATACGTTTAAGGGCAGGGAACAAACTGTTTGTGATAGACAGGAGATCCAAACTCGTCATCAGATAATTATAGTAAGGTTACACAAATTAAACTAGCAGACTATTTAATGCAAGTTGTATGGATTGCATATTAGGGTCGAAACTCGGTAACGGATGTCTCCTGTACCGTAATTTACCAGTATCGAATCTCTTACATGATCTCCAGTGTCTCTTCTTTCGATGGGATGTAACTCTCTGGTTGTGGCACAACGTGGTAATAAGGCCCATGCGATTGACCGTTCCAAGATCTTATTCGACACGACGGGTAAAGTAAAGTCAAAAATCCTTCTATTGTTCTCCAGCTTGGACAGGAACCGGCAGTTATCAACATCCACTTTTGCTTAATCTATTCCTTTTGATACTCAATGACAAGCAGAAGGTATTCATCCTGCATAGATTAGCCCATCTTATAACACGATATAGTCAGAGAATGTTTAACTAGTCTAAATATCAAGAAGGTAATACAACACTGGGTTATGTATGTATGTACTATGACTGAAGCAATCTATGACCCGAGTTATAGCTAAACCTGGAGTATTCATTTGGTTGAGTATGGGGGGATTGCGTGCTGGTTGATATCATGAATCAAAGTAATAATCTCTTCTCCACGATGATGAACAATGTGCAACGCACTGTTTCTGGTACGATCGCAGAGCCAAGGGTTCCATTGTTTGCTGCTATCTTTTAATGAGAATAGAGATCCTTCAGGGTAGCAGTCAATCGGGTCCTCCACTTCTCCTTGATTGGTTCCCGTCAATACCTTTTACCCATGGCCAAACAACTGGGCGTGTAAGGAAAACCGGGTAATGACCATACCTGACGGGAAAATTTTCCCCCTTTGATCTGAACATCTCCCACCGCTACAGTTTTCAATTTACGTTACCTCCCAATTGGAAAACGGTCAGTCTCCGATCTTCACTCATTTCATTCTTCTTTCTGCCTCATTTTGTCTCCCTCATTTTGGGAGGGGTGTTTTATGATCATTCTGGTCCTTTTTCTTCACTGTTTTTTGTGTTATTTATCTCTCTTTTTTTTTTTTTCATTCACCCTGTCTGGAGTCTTCTACCTAAACCATCCACTGCATCATTCCTTTGGGTCTCTTCAAGGAATGGAGACGCGTTGATCCATGCTTTCGAGTGTCTATGGTCCCGTCACCCTCCGCTTGATCATTACCACTGCTACTGCTACTAATACTACTCACTTGCTATCGATACTACTACAACGGGAGAGAGGAGACAAAAGCATCCACCACCACCACCTTACGCTTCGTGCAACTACGGCTTAAGTGTCTTACTTTTGCCCCATTGAATAGCGCAGGGTGGAGAGACTAGATTTTTCCAAACAAACGCAGGACAACTCTTCATTATCTACTCAACTTTTTTTTTCTCTCTCTATTTTCCATTTTCCAATTTTATTATTATTATTATTATTATTATTTATTTATTCAACCTCTCCCAAGGTGTCTCTTCCCCCCCCCCTCCAAAGAATTGTCCCCACTGCAGGTTGAGTAGGAATTACTCTATTTTCTTGCCGGTGTTACCTCACGTCTCATACATGCAACTCGGCTCCATCATAGGATAGAGTCTGTTGGTCGGCTTGAGTATCACGCATTCATTATCTTCAGTGAATTGCTACTCCTCCAGGTTTCCATATCATAATCAACTACTCCACTTTTTAAACCACCCTTCTTCTTGCCCTGGTTCTTTCCTTCTTCAGATGCACACCTTTATGAGCTCATATCAACTTGGTCTTCAGTCTTATATTCAACAAGCCCCGCTCGTCACTTCTTATCATATCTGAACTCATCATTTGTCGTCACCATCCATTTGCCCTTGGAAAAGGCGATCACTTTACGACCTGCTATCGTGACCATGTCGGCTTCCCTTACCAAGGTCCTGCATAGGATGCAGGAACTCTTCTCCAACATTGTCGCCGCGCTAGAGGCAATGATATTGTTTCCTTCTCTCTTCCGGGATTCCTCCCGCAAACGGAGGCCATTCCACAGAACATCTTGGCGGCGTCGCACTCTCGGCGAGTTTGCCGACGAGGTCGAACATCTTTTCACTGCACCCTTATCAATGCAGAACATGGCCATGATGTCAGAGAAGATTCGTGAGCAACTCAGAATCTGTCTACAGTCCAGCCCGGTAAGCATGTTACCGTCGTACAACCATGCGCTGCCATCAGGAACAGAGAAAGGAACATACCTAGCCCTTGACGTTGGAGGTTCAACGTTCCGTGTGGCTTTGATCGAACTTCGTGGAAATGGCGACATGGAAATTCTCCGGGTAAATTCGTCGCCGATTGACAACGATGTGAAACTACTGGAGGGGACCCTGTTTTTTGACTGGATGGCGGGGAAGATCGAATCGATGCTCTCCGAGGTCGGCGCACAGTACGGTCAAGAGTCCAGGCCACTGTCGATGGGCTTGTCATGGTCATTCCCGATTGAACAAACCTCCAACAACAGCGGCTTGGTCATTCAAATGGGCAAGGGCTTTCTGTGCTCGAATGGTACGCTAGGACAAGAGCTGGGAGACCTGATTGTCCAGTCATGTCGAAAGCGTAATCTCAACCTACAGATGGATGCGATTGTCAATGACAGTTCGGCGACCCTTCTTTCTCGAGCCTACGTTGATCCAAAGACCCGCATGTCCCTCATTCTCGGAACCGGGACAAATATGGCGATTCATTTTCCGGTGCACGCCATAGGATTGACCAAGTTTGGCATCAGGCCCGCAGGCTGGTTTGATTACGCAAAGCACGTCATCATTAACAGCGAGCTAAGCATGTTCGGTGGCAAGATCCTACCTATGACTCGATGGGACGATGTCATTAACCGTACGCATCTTCGACCGGATTATCAGCCATTAGAATACATGATCACTGGGCGCTACCTGGGCGAAATTATCCGACTGATCATGGTCGAAGCCGTGGAGACCGCGCAGTTGTTTGGCGGCGAGCTCCCCCACTCGATGCGCGATGCGTATTCTTTTGACACGAGCATCGTCGCGACTATTGAGGCGGATACGTCCCCGTCATTGCAATCCTCTGCGGCCCTGCTCCAGAAAGAGCATACGTTCCTTCGTGCCCCGTCTGTGGAGGATCTCCAGTTCTTGCGCCGCGCCTGTCAGACCGTTTCAAAACGGGCAGCGGGCTACCTGGCTACGGCGATCCATAGCATGTGGTGTCTGCGTAATGAAGCCGAGTTTCCCGAGGTGATTACCTCAGCAAAATCGTCGACGAAGGAGGCTCAAGAGGTAACTGTGGTCGAGAGTGGACACCCTCAGAGTTTGACAATTGCATGCGATGGCAGTGTCATTAATAAGTACCCTGGATTCAGAGATTCCTGCCAGGACTACATCAACCAGCTTCTGCAGGGGATCAACGTGTCCAGTGGCACCTTGGATGCGGCTGCGAACCCATCCATCCGTCTTGATCCAGCTCCGGAGAGTGCGATTCTAGGAGCTGCCGTCGCGGTTGCGGTGGCTGTTGCGGACAAGTCACGGAAGCTGGAGTGATTTGCTTGGACTATATAGGCTCAGATGTCCACTCCTCTCCCACATTTATCCTTGAGAAACACGATACCACAGTTGCCTCTTAGTCGTTGTATTTTGCGCTGCCAATTGCCTTTCTGGCCGATGCATGGTGTTCATATTGCATTATCCGGCGTTTTGGTCTTTTTTTTTATATGATTTCGGTTGGCTTTGGGGTTTGGACGCTTCTCTTATTTTACTTTTTGACCATGTCGAGGTCAATGCATTGTTTGCTCACGTCATTATCTGCTGCTTGCATATATGTATGGCTTTGAAGACTCGAACATGATCCTTAGGCGAACGGAATAGATGGTCAGGCCAGTGGCCTAGGATAGAGTCACTGGTGTACATAATAATAATCTTACATCAAGAGCATGAATCACTACTGAGTACATTCGTGGCATCTCGCTACTCAGTCTTGCTCGATGTCTATCAATTCCTCCAATCATTTGTTGATTCCTATAATCTCACTTTGGCCCAACCCCAAAGAACAAAATTCTCATGCAGATTCATAGTCCACCACGCCTCACTTCGCCAGGACATTCACTCCCTACAAAGGTCCTGCAACAACTCCAACATCCTTCGCCTCAGAACCGCTAGTTCATCGCTACCAAGACCACGTTGCCCCCTAGAATCACCAGTAGAATGCAACGAACCCACACCCAGGCCAGCTCCCTCCTTTCCAGCCGAGTCAAAAACAAGACTCTGCTTGATACTAAAAAAAGGAATCTGTAGCGCTCGAAGCTCCCCCATCATCGCATCTGCCATCTGTCTAGACGCCTTGTAGACTTTCATATCATAATTGTCCAGCTCAGCACGGTTCTCTTCTGCCGTCTGTGCCATATTAGCTGCAGAACTAGCATAAAAGACCCTTTGCCATAAACAAAAGGAAGAAAAAGAAAGTACATGGGTTTGGGAGGGGTAGAAACATACAGAAATCTCCTTCTCATCAACCGGCGCCCCAACAGATCGTCTATACCAAGTCAGTACCTCAAAACCACCCCTTACACCTCCCCATGGAACGATTGAAAAGATATACGGGAAAGAAAAAAGGAAAATAAACTTACAAAACAGCATCTAGCTCTTTTTTCTTCTCCACCCTAGCCTTCTGCTTCCTCACCAGTGCCTCCCGACCCTCCCACCACTGACGTTCATGATCATGCTGCCGCTGAATCAACCAGCGGATCTTCCGCTGTAGGTCTTCGTTTGCCGAGACCGTTCGCACCACGTGCTTCAGAGCTGGTGGCCATGTTGTTATGATGGATGTGTTTGGGAAGTTAGTATTTGGTTGTTTGTGGTGCTGTGTTTGTGGTTGTGGTTGTGGCTGAGGTCTAGGGTATGAGTGTGATGGGGTAGTAGTGGTTGTTATTTGTGTCGGATAGGACTGAGATGATGTTGGGGCAATGGGGATGATTGTTTCTGAGGGTTCATAGGCGTCATCATTGAATCCCTCTTGTGGTGTATTCGAGTTTTGCGGGGCGTTATTTGGATATTGAGGTTGTTTTTGGTTTGATAGTGCTGAGAGAGTTCTTAGGACGGAGGTTAGATCTGTCGAATTGTAGTCTGGCATTTTTTCCCTTTTTCTTTTTCCTTTTTGTATTTTCTAGTCCTATTCCACTTTTTTATGCTATTTCTTTTGACCCTCTGTGATATTGGATTGGGATACGAATATAGTTTTAGTATAATAGGTAGGTAAAAGGTGCTGATGGAGATGGGAAGAGCATGGATAAAGTTGATTTACTTTATCTCCAGGCCGATTGGCCAAACTGGGCCTGGGGTGGAGCCTAACCTCTTCCAGTCAGTACCTCACCGAATTGGAAGACTACGGCGGATGAAAATTTCCCGGAGATCCTCCTTCCCATCATTCAACCCGCCGCGCGAACCTATCCTCCGCTCTCTAGCAAATAACCTCCCGTCCATATCTCTCTCGTCTCGAAGTTAGATGAACTAAGTCTATTCTACAATCTCGGCCTGGTCCGGAACACACCTCCCCCCGCCCCCATCTCCCCTCCAAGTCCAAAACAACAAATCCAAAACATCACACCATGTCCCGATCCGCGGCAGACGCAACCCGCTTCACGGCCACGGGCCCCTACGCGCACTCCAAACCCGGTACAGCGCCATACAAGCTCCCTGGTTTCATGTCCAACGCGGGACAGGCTGGTTCGGCGCCGGGCGGGAGACCCGAGACTCCGAAGGAGAAGGTCGAACGGTTACGGGCTCAGGCTAGGGCTGCCCGGATGGCGCAGTCGACTTCGAGGGTGGATACTCTCATTGACGTTGGGAGACGGTTCGCGAATAAGGCGCATAAGGCGATGGTTTATAGTTTGATTGCTGCTTCGGGTATGTTCTTCTCTTTCTTCCCTGTCTCTAATTGTTCTATGGTTTCTATGTCGACGTGTTTTTGATTGGGGGGAAAAGAAGGAAGGAAGGGAAAGGCTAATGATAGGTGACTTGTAGGTATCTGCGGAGCATTGACGGTCTACTCCATGGTCTCTTTAACACTATATAACCGTCGTCAGCGGGAACTGTGGATCGAGAAGGAATTGCGGACGTTGCAGGATGCGAAGACGGCATATGCGAGTGGAAGTGCTACGGAGGAGCAGTTGGAGTTATTGAAGAATGAGAAGATCGGCGAGATCTATCATCAGAAGAAGGAGGAGGGCAAGGCACAAAGGCCTTGGAATAAGCTCAAGCGGTATCTATTTGAAGGGTTGAGTACAGAGGACGCTGCGGCTGCTGTCCCCGGTAAGGTGGAGAGTGTTGGTGAGGGTAAGCCGGGGATTTTGGAGGCTTTAAAAGCGAAACCTTTGGAAGATGCAAAGGCTGATTCTGTGCCTGTTGCTTCCGGTGTTCCCGCGCCACAACCGGGTCAATTGGATGCTCTTGCAAAAAATGCTGAGGCTGCTGCTAAGCAGACGACAAGGAGCTGGAAGAGTTGGTTCACCGGTCGGTAAGGAGGAGAAACTGAGGGTTGAGAATTGATGGAAGGATGGGGTGAGTGAGGGAGTGTGAAGGTGGTGGTGGTTGTTTCCGATGAGTTTCCGACTGGGCTCTCTCTTTCTCTTTTTCCTGTTGTTGTTGTTGCATGGCATTGCTTTCCCTTTCCCTTCTCCTTGTATTCCACCAATTTGGGCTTACGGCGTCTGTTAGGTGTGTTTTGAGCCGATGTAATACTGGGTCCTCTCGTCTTATTGTGTACATATACTTTGCGTCACTATCTTGGTTATAGGTTTTTATCCAAGATATGAAAAATTAGAGCATGAGGTGTGAATCTGAACGGAACTGGATCACAGAAAATCTCGAGAACATAAACTACAGCAGGCCGCTCAAAACCAAAGGTTCATGAAACATAACAAATTTTGATAAGAACTTTTTGCAACAACCATTATCTCTAACCCTCCAATAGATATTTTGAACCGATAGCATCGAATATCCAAGATCATTGAAACGCTGAAAGCCAAGAAGGAGCCGACAGAAGAAGAGGAAAAAAGCACCAAGCTCTGGTATCTAAAACGAAACCGTCTCCGAAGACAAGAAAGGGCAATACTTCTTTGAGCAACGCTGTTCAAGACCAATTTAGTTGGCAGCACCCCTGGATGTCTTGGCAGCACGTCTAGCACGGACGGCATCGGCAAGATCTTCCAAAACGGTGACGGTAGACTCCCAGTCGATGCAGGCGTCGGTGATGCTGACACCCTTCTTGAGGCCCGAAGGACCCTCAGCAGGAACCTTCTGGTTGCCCTCGTGGATATTGGATTCGATCATGACACCGACAATGGCGTCCTGGCCCTCGCGGAGCTGGTCAGCGACCTCTTTAGCAACCACGGGCTGGTTGCGGTGGTTCTTGTTGGAGTTTCCATGGGAGCAGTCAACCATGACGACTTCGCGCTGCTTCTTGCCACGCAAGGCTTCGCGAGCTTGACGGATACTCTCGCGGTCGTAGTTGGTACCCTTGCTACCTCCACGCATGATCACAAAGCCATGCTCGTTACCCGAGGTCTTAGTGATAGCGGCAAGACCCTGCTTGGTGACACCGAGGAAACGATGGGGATGGGCAGCGGCGCCAATGGCATCGATAGCGACAGTGAGATTACCATCGGTTCCGTTCTTGTAACCAATAGGGAAAGACAGACCGGAAGCCAGCTCACGGTGCAATTGCGACTCGGTCGTACGGGCACCAATGGCGCCGAGCGAGATGAGGTCTGCAAGGTATTGGGGAGAGATAGTGTCCAGCATCTCACTGGCAATAGGGATGCCCATGCCCGTCAGATCGGCATAGAGCTTACGTGAGATACGAAGACCCTTGTTAATGTTGTAAGATTCGTCAATATCCGGGTCATTGATCAGTCCTTTCCATCCCACGGTGGTGCGGGGCTTCTCCAGGTAGGCACGCATGATGATACAGAGGTCAGAGGAGAGCTTTGCAGAGAGCTCCTTCAGACGAGACGCATATTCAAGAGCGGTTTCAGGATCATGGATAGAGCATGGGCCGACCATCACCAAGAGACGGTCATCACGCTGCTCAATGATCTCAATGGCTTGGTTGCGGCCCGCGCGGACAGTGGCAGTTGCAGCATCGGACTATATTCGAACACAAAAAGTCAGCTTGAAAATTCCCCTATCATTTTTGTTTTTATTTTCCACTGATGCAAAAAGGGTCCAGGTGAGGGAGTACGTATCAGTAGAAAGGAGGGGTGTGACTCACAGCTGGGATCTCGGTCTGAAGGTAATGAGGGGGGAGCAAAGCGTCATATCCGAGGACTGAATGGATCAATTGTTAATCGAAGAAGCCGAAGAGAAGGCAGGTCTAAGACAGTGGTTGCGATTACTTACCACGAGTGTCCTCGTTGACTTCCGTTGTGTTGATGAGGGGCATTGTAGCGGGGTGGTTAAATAATGAGATGTGGTGGTAAATGTGAGTGGTGATATAGTAGAGAGAAAAATAGAAACCAGACACTAAGTCAATGAACAGTTGGCAGATCGCAAGATCTTATATAGTGAATTGGGATGGTACGATGCTTAGAAGAAGGTCAATTCCATGCAGAAGTTGCGAAGAGAAGATCTCGAATAAATTAGCTGGTGATCGCCCTGATCAAGTAAAATTGCGTACCGGGTGGGGCACCGAATGATTCACACAACGAGAAAATTTTTAGGTTGGCCACTCAGAGTGCAGCAATACCGGCGAGTCCAGTCTGTCTGATAAATACCAATACTACACTACTACACCACATTTTCTGAGGATTTGTGCAAAAGAACAGGTGGATATGCTAGGGGTATTAGTACCTCAGGCATCCCCCACAGGTATCACCATACGTCTGAACTTGACTTCAATGTGGAATGGATAGATATTGCTCTGCCTATGCAAGCACTTATACATACGAACTTAGAGGCGGAGATCTACTTCATGAACGCACCGTTGAAAGCACGTACTTACCAAATTGTTTTCGTTGAAAGGTTGCAATTACTAGGATGCAGAAGGTATCCATATCGTCAACTCAGCTGAGATCAGATATACCTTGAATATAGGTAGGAATGGACTCGTTATGAGAGGTTGTTGTTTACCAATCGCTTAGAATAGCACGGATGGACACTTGTCTGACACCCCAAGTGCGCATTGTATAGTAAATGCCTGTCTTTGCCTACTTCTTTTCTTTCTTTTTCTGCTTTTCTTCTCCACTGAGACCTTCATCGACTCTGATTCGATCATCTCTGTGCACTGATTACTGCAGCTAACGTCTGTCACAGTGAGGGATCATACTCCATATCCCGCCGTCTTGCTCTTTGCATGCCTAACCCTACCTATGGCTCTTCCAGGGTATACTGACCGCCGGACGACTGCAGCAATATACACGAGGCTCAGACTAATAAGAATCGTAGATCTCGTGAGCTGATTAAACCAGTCTCGCTTTATTGGATGCCTTACTTCTCCGGCAACCCTGTCGAGCAATGTCCTACATTGTTAAGACTCGTATTGCAAGGGTTTTCCATGGCTTCTATGTGTAGCTGCATACAAACCGGCCTTATCAAAGCCAAACATGAGTGGGAAAGCCTCTTGCATGGTTGTCGGCTGTATTGATCTATGGCAGAATAAGACGCGACAATGGGAAGAGTAAAGAAAGTCGTAGCAAACGATGGCAAAGACGATGATAATCAAGAGCACTCCACATGGTGTTCCCCCCACTAACTGTGCTGAGGATAATCAGGGCTTTAATTTCTGCTGGTACCCAAATATAGGGTGGGCCGCTTTCCCTAAATGGGGCTTACCCGTCACGCTAAACCTCGGGTCCGATGCAGGTGAAACATGAGGCATCGCCAGACTGCGTCGCTTCTCACCCTCCACTCCAACGTCTTTCGCCGGTCGTTTACTAATTCCTTACCGTCCTAGAACGTTCCCCAGGCCGAACTATTGGGTATGACTCAACTTATCTCCATGACTTAGACAACTGTTTACAGGGGACCTTATTCGCGAAATCCGCCATCAGGGCTACACTTACCTTTACCTCTTCTCATCATAGTCTGCGTTGAAACGGTGCCGATAGCGCAAGTCACTCGCAAGTCACTCGCAACTCACCGGTCAGACCGCTAAGGGGATATGTTCAGTTTCCCTTCCAAGCGTCAAAGAAGCCATGAAGAGCTTGCCGATTTTGACAGTAGTTCAATCCACGAAAGAAAGGTCCGTTTCCACAGCAACGTCTGTTTTCTTTTCTTTTGTTTATTGTTCCTCTTAAGCCCTGGACTGACGTTCGATCGAGGATGTAGAAGCACCGTTCCCTAGCTCTTCGCACTTCTCCGAAAGGCTCTCGGAAGTCTGCCCTTGGAACGGACCAGATGGTTTCAGGGTTCGGTCTATCTACGTTAACTCCTGTGGAGTCTTCGGACGATGATGACGGGTATAATAAGCACGTGCGCGCCAAATTGACAGTTAGTAAGGGGAAACTGCCCCACCAGGAAGCTCACTCTCATGCCCAAAACATGGCGATGGATATAGATTACGACAGGGACATGCCGCATCCAGCGGCTGATCGTAAACAATGCGCGTGGCCAGTTAGTGCATGCGGTAATGGAGATACTCAACCGTCGCCAATCCCTCACAGTCTAGTTGACCAATCCCTCAATATTAGCGAGCGGCATACAACGAATTCTCCATATGGATACTTTCCCCCAACCACGGGGGACCAAAATCCTACACAGTCTACATGCCTTCAGACTGCAGATGACTCAACCCGATCATATTTTGATATTCAGCGCCTTCAGCGCCTTCCTAGCCCGGTCAGTGACGGCGAAGATGCCATGACAAGCTTCAGAGACACGGCTAGTGATATTGACATGACATACAATACCTCCCGCCCTGCCTCAATTTCACCATGCGCTTGGTTAGACATGGAAGAGAGCTCTCCCAACATGCAGCATCAAATACCATCCACGGACATAGAGAACATTAAGCAACAAGGCTCCGCATCGAAAACCGTGGCAAGCAAAAAGAAAGTCACCATCTCGATGGGCTTTCGAGCTGATTGTGATAAGTGCCGGTGCAAGGTTCCCGGTCACTATAGTCACATCATCCGTACCTGAAGTGTCTACTTCATCATTTTGCCACCTGCTCAACCCATTTCTAAAACATCCATTACTGATATGGTGCTTAAATCACTTGTATTTTATAATGTTTCCTCTTGTTTTTGGATGATACCAGGATTGCAATGGAGCCACCGTGTGGGTTGGCTTGCGAGTCGAGTCTGTTTTACATATTGGCGTTTCAAGGGATTTGAGAAGATTGACCGGGCAATGGACTTGTATATAATACGTCTGGTTCACAACTACGGAATTTACAAATTTTCATATGTCTACTTTTTACGGGACTTCTCGCCATGGGTACGAGTGAGCAGGAAGTAAAGTGGCTACATGGGAGTCAATCCTCCAGCAATGGAAATCCCATCTTCCGACAAGCCGTTCCGATGCGGCTGACATAAGCGTCCATATCCGAAGGACGGAAAAGATGGACAGTTCTTGCGATCAAAAACAGAATCCTTGAGGTGCCTACAATGTTGGTTTTGTCCGATGGAATGAAAGGTGAATCCCATGCGCTCTATAGAGACACCAGTGGTCAGTAGGAGAGTGTCTTCAATATAACGATTGAGGCGATATTGGTGACTGCCTCGAAATGATAAGATCGGAAACTCCACACTTTTCCCCAACCTCGGCGGCAGAGCCCTTAGCCGATCTTCGTTGCCGGCAGTTCTGAATGGCAGCTTCCCTACGGCTTTGCCCACAGGCAATGGATCCGGTCCCGGAATCTTGTCCGGTAGCCGTTCCTTTTCAATATAAATGTTCTCCTAGTTCTAAATCTCGCCGGGATTCAGCTTTTCGCGAGCGTTGAAACCAACTACAATCTATCGGTATGGCCTCTCCAGTCCCACGGGGGCTCCGCCAGGTCCTTCAGAAGTCCCCTTCGGATATCGTGATCCTTTCCTCACTCCGTACCCCAGTCACACGCGCGAAGAAAGGCGGCTTCAAGGATGCATACCCCGAAGAACTTCTTGCCAATGTCCTCAAGGCGACCCTCGAAGCGAACCCGAACCTTGATCCAGCCTTGATCGACGATGTTGCGATTGGCTCCGTTCTCCAAGAGCTCGGCGGTGCTAAGGCTGGCCGCATGGCGCAAATCCACGCAGGATTCCCTCACTCAGTCCCCTTCCACACAATCAACAGGCAATGTTCGTCTGGTCTTGCTGCTATTACGGGGATCGCAAATGGCATCCGGGCAGGAGCCATCAACATTGGTATCGGTGGAGGAATGGAGTCCATGACCCGAAACTACGGATCGCGCGCTATTCCTACCGTTCTCTGGCCTGAACTCAAGGAGTCACAGTCTAAGGATTCTAGGGATTGCATCATGCCTATGGGCATTACCTCGGAAAATGTTGCTTCGCGGTACGGCATTTCTAGGGCAGATCAGGATGTGTTTGCTGCCGAGTCGCACAAGAAGGCTACTGCTGCGCAGAATGCTGGTCTGTTCGATTCTGAGATCGTACCCGTGAAGACCTTATCTTTTGATCCTGAGAATCCCGATGCCGCCCCGAAGGAAATTACCGTCACAAAGGATGATGGTGTCCGCCCCAACATCTCCGTGGAGAAGATGGCCAGTCTGAAGCCAGCCTTCTCTCCAACCGGTGCCAGCACCGCCGGAAACAGCTCGCAGGTTAGCGATGGTGCTGCCGCTGCGTTACTGATGCGCCGTTCCACTGCGACGGAACTCGGTTTGACATCTTCCATCAAGGGCCGCTGGGTTAGCACTGCTGTTGCTGGTTGTGCTCCCGATGAGATGGGTGTCGGCCCTGCCGTTGCCATCCCCAAGCTCCTCCAGCAGCTTAACATGGAAGTTTCTGATGTCAACATCTGGGAGATTAACGAGGCCTTTGCCTCTCAAGCACTCTACAGCGTTCGTAAGCTGGGTATTGACGAGACAAAGGTCAACCCTAAGGGTGGTGCAATTGCCATCGGTCACCCGTTAGGTGCTACTGGAGCCAGACAGCTCGCAACTTTGCTTCCTGAGCTGGAGCGTACCGGCCAGGAAGTTGGAGTTGTCAGCATGTGCATTGGAACCGGTATGGGAATGGCCGGTATGTTTGTTCGGGAGTAGAGCTTGTAAAGATTAATAGCCGATTTCTGATACCACGATATGAGCGATCGTATATGCATGTACATACACAAAAAAAAAATTATAAATCCCATGTACAGAAGACAGTTACTTCAAAATTCATATCTAAGAAAATATTGTTTCTTTAGTTCTATTCGTAGAGTTTGTCGATTTCCATCGCGAATGCCAAGCCACGAAATGCACATCACGTGATCACGTGCCTGGAAGATCCTCCGTTCGGGAATCATGAAACTTTTCGAAAGCTGGCAGAAGTCCGCAATTCATTCGACACCGCAACTATGCGTCCCTCATTGCGGTTATCGTCCCTCCAGGGCTCCCGGACACTCTATGTCTGCTCAGTCTGCAGACAAGAAGCACGCCCGCGTCCGTTACTCGCCCGGCAATTCCTGCGCAATGCATCCAGCACAACCCCGATTACCGAACGAGTGCGCCGCAAGATCTGGGGTACGGATAATCCACCCGGTTTGAAAGATCCCTACGGAGGAGAAGGCGTTCTTGAACGAAAATTCAAGAAAGATTTACCTGAAAATCCAGACCTGACGGGGTATGAAACGATTGGGGTTGTTGAACGCGAGTCCGAGGATGTTCCACCTGCGGATTACCAGCCAGCATCGACATGGGAGGATATCCCGCGTGTCGGTCACTTGGGCAGGTGGTCAGATTTACCTGCTGCAGAGGCTGACGCATATAACTCGTACGTACACTCCCTCTGGTTTTTAGAGATTCGGATTGACCTGTTTCATGCCGGTCAACGTCGTTCAATGAAGGGTTCTTTTACTGACCGATTGGGTAGGTTTATGCTCAAGAAAAAAGTCACCAAGAAGGGCCATCTGTCCCTTGCCGCACACCAGGCAGCAGTCGAAGTTTGCCTTATGCACACCCTGAACAAGCCATTGTCGAAGGTCTGCGATGTCGTCGAACACGACAAGTCGGTTTTTAAGATGATCTGGAAAAGCAAGATCCAGCCTAGTGCGAACGGCCAGTGGAGCGGAGCTGTGGCTTATCCCAACAAGGAGGCAGAGAAGGCTCTCATCTACATCTTCGAGCAGGTCGGAAGTCAGCCTCAGCCTGCTGTCCCGGAAGAGGCCGCGGAAGAGACCGCTGAGGCTAGTGAGGCATCCGAGTTTGAAGAGTCTGCCCCTGAGTGGAATGCCTCGACTGCTCCTTTCTTCGGATACGCGGATGTTCGGGATAAGGGTTTCCTATCTCTTCCATTGAGCGATCCTGCTACGAAGTTTGCTGTAAGTGCTTTTCTATTCTGGTTAGTTGCGTTGCATGATTACTGACCTTGTCACGCTATATAGTTCTTGAAGAGATTCACTCAACTGAGCGGCCACTACTTCCCTGATCCAGTTGTAAATTCGCTCGCCACTGTCGGACAGGCTGTGGAATACATTCAGTTGGCGCTGAACCCCAAGCCTAAGAAGCTGGCGGATCACTTGGCAAACAGTCAGGGTCTCCAGCAGCTGCCTAACGTCAAGGTCTTTACAAAGAGGCAGAAGCGCTCGGACAAGGACGAGGAGTTGGGACGGAAGAAGATCATCGAGGCTGAGCTTCGTGCCAGAGGGCTTATTGAGTAGGCTGCTAGCATAGTGGCCCGAAACTATCATTTGGTCATCGTTCTTGTAGCATGTTGTTTGAAGGATAATTGTATTATAGAGATGAAAACCTGTAGTGCATTTTTGGTACGAATGTAACTATGCATGTATATCACCAACTTCAAATCTATTTCTCCAAGAACGTAGAGATATCAAAAGAAAACAGTCCCAGTAGCCGATAGACCCAGCCCAAGCAAAGCCGTACGCCTTCAAAACAATAGCATTAAGAATCGGTCACTTCCTAGAGCCCGCAGGAAGAGTGAAGCCCCTCGTCATAAAGTCTGCGTTGTTCGTCTTGCCGTAATCCTTGGTGAAAAGACTGTCCAAGTTTTCATTCAAACCCATCATCTTCCGTCGTTTCTTCTTCTCGTTCTCTTCTTCCAAAATCCGGGCAGTCAACGTTGCCGTTGACGCATTCTTGATTCCATTCGACGCGCCAGGTGTAGGAGTAGACGTATTGCTCCGACTCGTAGCCGCCTTCTCACTCGAGCTCGACTTAGACTTTCCAGCAGCTCCCTCCGTCTCAGCAGAATCCCCATTAGCTCCCTTCTTACGCTTCTTCGACCCAGGCGCCTTTTTAAGCGAATGCGTCAGACCCTGCTCCGCCAACTTCTGCACTCGCGCCAGAAGCAGCTGCTTATCGTCCTCCTTCGCGGGTAAAATCGAGATTACATTCTCCTCCGTATACGACTCGTTACACTGCAAGCATTTATCATCCTTCAGTTGACGAATAGCCTCCTCTGAAAACACATGCCCACAAGGCACAAGGTAGACGGCCTTGACATTCGGCCCGAGTTGCTTAGCAGTGACCGGACAGATCCAGCCCTCGCGTTTGTCATGCTTGGCGGACGGGTGTTGACCTTGTTCAGTGTCAATCTCGAACTTTAGCTCGACCACGTCCCGAAGCCCCTTCACCCGTCCGCAGAGGATCTCTTCGCAATCGGCCTTTGAGCTGATACCCTCGATTTCCTCACTGGGGAGGAGATATTTCAATATGGCGTCTTTGTTATAAAGATTGCCGACGCAGTCTGAGACGATTGGGCGTATGAGGGGCTTGTGCGATAAGGGGCATGTTGTCCAGTGGTGTTCTTGGAGTTCGCGCTGCGCTTCTTTTACTTGCGCTGTGCTGGGCGCGCGGGCGGCTTCGCGGACGAGCTCGCGGCGGGTGGGGATACTGGTCGATTTCTTAGTTCAGCCGGGATCTTAAAATGTAGAGAGTTCTTGCGAAACATACCTTCCACCGTCATTACCCATCTTGCGCTAGGTTAGTAGTTTAAGCTGATGCTGAAATCGGAATGAGATTGACTCAGGCGGATAAGCAGCTATATGGATTCCGCTCGCCACTTTGATAAGGCCGCTGACTAAGGCACATCTCTCCCCAGATTAGTCTTAGTCTAGAATCACACTAGTAACAGCTGGCCAGAAGCTCTCTCCGCATTTGTATACAACGCTCTTGTTCCATTTGTCGGTTGGCCCGCATTCGTGACGAGCTCAATGCTACCATCATGATACTGCCTCAGGGATCGCTGTTCTTCGTGAGCTTGGCAGCATGCTCTACTGCAGTAGCTGCGGCGAGTAAGGATGGCTCCGCTCGTCCTCGGGGAGTTGGCCCGGAATGTGAGTATTGCCTTTTGTTTGCTATGGTTTGAATGGAGCCGGGGTGGAGATGGCTCATTATACTGAGTGATTGGCAATCGGACCTCGCTATGTTTCATTTGGTTGTGGTTGGTAGGAGCGTATCCGCAGGGTATACAGGGCTAACGTGGGAATATCCATTAGTCGCGAAGTTCTACAAGGACACGGAAACATTCAGTTGCATTTCACACCCGGCCATTAAGATCTCGTTCTCTGCTGTGAACGATGATTACTGTGATTGTCCGGATGGCAGTGATGAGCCGGGGACATCGGCCTGTGCTCATTTATGCCGCAATTCACCGCTGACCGTCGCTGACCGTCCCGGAAACAACGACATTGATCTGACGCTGTCTCTGCCGGGATTCTACTGCAAGAACAAGGGCCATAAGCCAGCCTACGTGCCCTTTCAGCGGGTCAATGATGGAATCTGCGACTACGACCTATGCTGCGATGGAAGTGACGAATGGGCACGGGTTGGGGGCAAGAAATGTGAAGACAAGTGCAAGGAGATTGGCAAGGAATGGCGGAAGAATGAGGAAAAGAAACAGAAGTCTATGACTGCTGCGCTGAAGAAGAAGAAGGAGCTTCTTGCGGATGCCGGTAGGCAGGAACAGGAGGTTGTGGATAACATTAAGAGACTGGAAATTGAGATCCAGGGTCAGGATATCAAGCTCAAGGCCTTGGAGGCTGATCTGGAGGAGGTTGAGAAGCAGGAGCGGAGCAAGGTGGTGAAGGGAAAGAAGGCGGGCAGGGTCAATGTGCTTTCTCAATTGGCCAAGGGCCGTGTGGAGGAGCTCAGAACCGCGTTAACTGAAGTCCGCAAGGAGAGGGATGAGACTCGCTCCCGCGTTAAGGAGCTTGAGGAGATCCTGTCTAAGTTCAAGGTCGAATACAACCCTAACTTCAACGATGAGGGTGTCAAGCGCGCTGTGCGCAGCTGGGAAGAGTACGCTGCAAAGGGTACCTCTGAAGGCCTGGAGAATGCTGCCCGTGACCGGGATTTGGATGAGATTGCCAAGCCTGACGATGATAAGTCTGGTATCAACTGGGAGCAATGGGAGAACGAGGACGATGCATGTGAAGCTGATACCGGTACGTGCCTCAATCTTAAGATTCGGACGTTGGGGACTAACTGTGATGCAGTCTACCAGCTAGCGGCCTACCTGCCTCCTTCTCTCGTGAGCTTTATTGAGGACAAGGTCTTGGCTATTCGAGGTTTCCTTGAGAAGAACGGCGTACTCCCCACGAAAGATGAGGGTTCCTCCTCCGAATCTAAGGTAGTGACCGAAGCTCGTGACGCCGTGAATGAGGCTCGTAAATCCATTGAGGATCTGAATAAACAGGTGAAGGATCACAAGGCAGACCTCGAAAGAGACTACGGTGTGGGGTCCATCTTCCGTGCTCTTAAGGGTGTCTGTATCCAAAAGGATGCCGGCGAGTACACATACGAACATTGCTTCTTAGATCAGGCCAAGCAAATCCCGAAGAAGGGCGGGTCAACAGCGCGCATGGGCAACTTTGTTCGCATCGGATCCATCACTGTTGATGAACTCAACGATTCAGGCGAGATTGTCCCTGAGGAGAGGGTAGCCCTCGAGTACGCCAATGGACAAACCTGCTGGAACGGCCCTGCACGATCCACGACCGTCGTCTTGCAGTGTGGAGAAGAGGATGAAATCTTGAAGATTGCGGAAGATGAGAAATGTGTCTATTCAATGCTCGTCAACACGCCCGCCGTTTGCCCAGGGGGAGAGGAAGAAATCCGTGCTCCAGCACACAAGGACGAACTGTGATGTGACATGGTATTGTTGCATATATACGTCTAGTCAATATAGCATCTTTAGAATTGATTTATTGCATTGCATTTTAGTGCTTAGTCCCGGCTTATCTCTAGCCCACCTATAAAGCAATATTCACATACCTGGGTTTATCATAGCGTGTGTTTCTTTGGATGAATAGACATATACTAGCGCAATAAGAATATCTGACCTAGTAGACAACATCCGCAAAGTATATTGAGTTACCTCTTTTTTTTAAGAGACATAGTAACTCGGATACTGCTAAGCTACAAAGGTTAAGTCTAGACAAACTCGTGCCTATGTCAACCCATTCTGGTAAACCGAGCTCATTCTCACTGGACGATATGTGGATAGCCATAGTTCCTCTGGGGGCGTGGTATAGACTCTCCGAGTACCCTTGCTGTGTGGATTGTCTTAGTAAAATGTCAATTGAGCCGGCTAGTCGTTTATTTAATCGAAAATCTCAATGCAGGGTTGATAGGTACCCGGGGAGCTTATTAGGGTTAGATGGGGAGGTAACACGACCATGGATATACTTTTCTTAATACTTATATATTGAGGCTTTTACAATCCATTCCGAATACTAATTTATTAGTAGAGCTACTAACTTCAAGAGAAGGTATTAAGCCTCTTCCGGCGGTGGTTGCAGTTTCATCCACCAACTGATGGCACTGGGGCCAACTATCTAGGTGGTTATTAGGGCCTTCCTGTACCATCTCCTTCTTTGTTTTCTGCCACCTTTGGGTGGGTAGGGCGGCCCTCCATGCCTCTGAAACATGCGGGGTAGTGATATTTTGATAATAGCCATGCAGTCCAAGGTGTGGTTTGAGACTAAGTTCTCGAAGTGACAGCATCCAGAAAAGAAAAAGTTTCAAGTTACTTAAAATATCCGGTAAGTATAGTAGGTACGTTTATACATCCTACATACGCTCAGTGGACATAGCATCTATAGAATCAATTTATTGCATTGCATTCCAGCGTTCGACTCCGCCCTGAGCCAAGCATCCCTCAGTAGCTGTTGCATCGGCTTGGGAGCTCGTCTTACCTCGGAATTTAATGGCACCTTATACCTACGCAGTTGTCATACAAACTCCACCTGAAAAACTTCTCCAGAAAGTCCGGTGTAACTGCTACCTGAAGTCCAACATCTCAATACTACTTTGAGGTCTAGTCATTTCTTTGGAAAATAATATATTCAAAAAGGTAAAAGTCAAGAAGTAGAAGATTAAAAATCCATCATCGTCATCACGCGGACCACATATCCACTCAACTTCTATTCCCCAAAAGTAAGAAGGAAGGAACACTGCACGTCGTCCATCCTCACTAGCTGCTGCTCGTCGACGAAAGGAAAGAAAAGATATCATCACGGTATCATCGTCGTTCAGCGGCAATAGCCTTGCCCGAGCATTGCATCAGGGTGTCAGGGGTAATCGGTTGATCAATTAGTGCTGTTATTGTTCATTGTTAGTCTTCAGATCTTAAGCACCTTTCCAGGGGTATGAACTGTACCTTGCAGCTATTGCAAGAGCAAGAGTTGCAGTCGCCGGAGCAGCAGTTGCAGGTGCAGGGAGACATGGTGACTGAGGTTGTATGAACTGAAACTGGGTTGTTTCGAAAGAATGTAATGGTAGACGATATAGATCAGAGAATGATTGTTCTGTTTCTGTCTAAGAGAGATCCGAGCAAAAGAGGAAATGAGAGGGGTTTATATAGCCCTACCTCTATGATGCTATCTGCAGGGATTGCATACTTTACAGTTCAGTAGTAACCCCCACCCACCCACCATCTTTCTCGTCAGTCACACATGACACTAAATGTCTGCTGACCGGGGTAGTCAAAGAAAAGAGACCAAAAAAACCAGGCGTACAAGCTTGGACATGAGTAGGTACCCCACTGATGATGAAGGTTTTGCTACGTGATTATCGAGCCATTCAGGTGGAGTCATGGTTGCATTAGTTTGTTTTATTGGGTCATTAGAGATACGACGATCTGCGTTGTTTTTGCTTGAGTTGTGACCCCCCATTTACTGTTTGGGGTCATGAGAGTTTTGCTCGGATCGGAGTGGGTGAGATACCTGGTCACTTACTTCATGCTACATACATACTACATGTAGGTGGTGGGTCTTGCATAGGACGAGATCGTCCGATTGCTTACGTTGATGCTGCCGTCGGGAAATGGAGGACCTACTAATACCTATGCTCATAGCTTGCTCTACTACCTGTCCCGTTCCGTTGTTCGAGTGTAGTGATGCTCTGTTGGGGTGTCTTCTATCATGCCACGTTGGAGTTGGAAGTGGGGAGATTCGGAAGTGAGGCAGCTAGTGTGAGCTTTTTGCAGGTTTATTCTAAAGAAATCTAATTAGCCCGTTAGGGAGTGTTAATAATATATCTTTTGTTCTTTTCTTTCTTTCTTGTTTGTGGTTACATATCTGGGGCTTAACCTGGAGATTAATGATGTATGTATGGTTCATGGTATATGCGTCATAATGCATGCCACTACTTACAGGGTTTCATGTGTGTGGCTTCGTTTTGAATTTTGAGGTGGGTCGTTTGAGGATTATGAAGATTATAATGATGTCGCCAATATCAGGTTCAAGAGGATGTATCTTGGGGTTAATCAAGTTTTATATCAGAAATCACATCAGCTCCAGGTACTACATAAACAAGAGTTGTTCTTCAGCACAATATATTATAATGTTTTTCTCACTATCATGTCACAACAGGAAGCATAATAAAACACTAAGAAAAGTCAGTATAACTTTATCCAGTCGCAAACAACAGGTCCACCTCCCATCAGCCAACGCACCACTCTTCATAAGTGTTATTGGTGGTTGCTTCGACTTCTCTACGGAAAGCTGCCTACAAGAGGAGATAGCTTATGGGTTACGTTACGCGGAACTCAGTCGTCCGTTAAAACAGCAAAAAAGACGCAAATAAGACGACTTCCGATCCGGCCCACCCGCGGGTGCCGCAGAAAAAGACTAGAAGACGAAAGAAAGTTGAGAAAACTTACGTTGGTGGATTATGTAGGAGATATTCGGGTAATCCCGACTTGAGTTGGGATGGGGAATGTTCGGAGGTTATTTGTGATGCTAGTAACTCATCTGGTGTTCGGGCGTTTTAAGGAGATAGATAGCAATGGTAGGCAATATATGGTCTAAGAGGTATACAAGACTTGCATCTGATAGACATCATTTGTCGAGATTCCTTTAGTTTGTTAGGTATAGAGTTCCCCTCTTTTCTAAGGCATGATAATTCTTCGATATGGTGACATACCCCGCTTTTAATGTGCCTGAGTACAGACTAAACATGGCCCTAAATCTCAGGCATCCTATAGGAGTTACATCTGAAACTTTTAGGTAGAATGATACTGATTGAAAGAATGTTCTACTTTTGGGGCTACTCTCATTGATGATGTCAACTCGGTTTATTTCTGGATTAGAGCCTTAAGTTATTGCTCTACCATGGCATATACATGAAACCCCACCCCTACAACCACAACTCCTTTCTTAATGCCTTTCCACAACGAGTGAATTGATGTGTCATTTATTTCTATTGGAATAAAATAGTCAGCGGAAGTCCTTTTTATACAGAGATAGCCTTGTATATCACACTTACGGGGCACTGGCACTGGCCGGCGGGGCACTGGCAGGAGGCGCCACAGCTGCAAGTGTGATCAGAACCTATTGAGGGACGACAGTCAGCAAGGCTCCCTCTCGTTACACTTGAGCCGTGTAACAATAGAACAACAGGCTTTAAACTCGTATTCATATCGAGTAAACCTGAGCTGGGCGAGGCACAGGGAAGAAGCGAGGATGAAGGATAAACAACCCCGCTATTACCCCACCAATAATAAACACAACAGACAACAGAAGAGGACTGAGCCACTAACCCATGGTGATTTGAGGAATGTGTTGGTATCTCAAGGAACTAAGATGACGATTTCTTGTTTTTTGTTTTGTGTGAGGTGGTTGAAAGGACTTTCGAGAGGTGTAGTGAAAAGCGAGGCGGGGGTCTGTCTTTATAGGTGCAGGGTATGAGTATTTAATATTTTTTAATTATTTATAGCCGCGGCGACGGATGCTTCCCTTTGATTGAGTCCCTGGCCCATCAAAACCCACTTTCAATCAGCTTCCTGAACTAGTGCGCTTGGGGCACATTTCTGAGAGTAAACTCCCTATTAACGCCACTGACCACGCGGGAGAAAAAAAAAAAAGAAAAAAAGAAAAAGTTGACCTCGTGTCTTGTTCATCTGCATGCATATCGAGGTACATAGATAATACTGGTGGCTTGGAAGCACGCCCTATTGCTTGAAACGGCAAGACGCAGATACGATGATCACTAGCATACTTGGTCATTACTAAACCGATGCAGATAACAAACTCTATAAGCACCTCAAATCACTGTAAGTTGTTAAACTCCACGGCGTGAGATGACGAGATGGCCTGCCACATCTCTTGCTTGTGTGGTGAAGCGGGACAGGAGGTTCTGTTAGAGACAGATACTTCTGTACTCAATCTGTGTCATTGTGTTGCGTGCCGGGCGATCACAGGGCAACTATATTCTTCTTATTACCCCTTGCGAACTCGTCCACAGAGCATTGACTGCTTGCAGGAGTATGGACAATCCCCCGGCTTGAGTCGATACTTTTGTAGAACCTGTGGCGCCCACGTCTTTGGTCATGTTAAGCACACAGATCAGTACCTCGTCGCAGTCGGACTGATAGTGGAACCCCCCGAGACCAAGACCATACTGCACTGGCGGGCGGAGGATACACGGGATGGTGGCCTCACCTCCTTCCTGGCTGGTGAGGCCAAAGAGACAACATCCGCGTGTTGGCTCGAAATCAACTCCAACGACCAACAAAGCTATTCCGCACCGAGAAAGGCCAAGACACCGGACCAGAATAGTCATGGTCTACGAGCGAGCTGTCATTGTGGGGGTATTGACTTTCATATCACCTCGCCAGACTCCACTTCCACGGAGCCATCCTCTCCATGGGCAGATTTGCTGGTTCCTTACCACTTACGCTCATCAGCGAATCCTGAAGACGTGAAATGGTGGCTTCGAGACGGGAACTCCAGGTACCTCGCTGGGGCATGTGCCTGCCGGTCGTGTCGGCTGGCCAGCGGCTTCCCCATCCAAACATGGGCATTCATTCCTAGGTCGAACATTGTCAACGCGAACGGGTCACCCTTGGTTTTCGGTGAAGCTACGATGCTGAGGTATGAAAGCTCGCCAGAAATCTATCGAGAATTTTGCGGCCGCTGTGGTGCAACGGTCTTCTGGCATTGCAAAGAAAGACCGCTGGTGATAGATGTGAGTCTTGGTCTGCTGCAGGCCAACAGTGGTACAAAAGCTGAAGAATTATTGGACTGGTACACTGAGAGAGTAAGCTTTGCGGAGATGGCATTGGATCAGCAGTTGATTGAACAGTTGGAGTCTGGATTGAAAGACTGGTCGGAGAATAGGGGCAGGTGCCTGAATAATGAGCAGTAGTCTACATATTTTACTTCCACGCTTGGAGATATCTTTCTACACAGAAGTCTTGCAAAGACCATGTTCAATTCAGGCATAGGGATACAACTTGTAAATAACCCGCCTTCACCGCCTACCCAAAGAGTGTCTGCCCGCAGAAAATCGAAAAAGAAAAAAAAGTAAAAGCGATCGAGACGCTGCAACTTGCCGTCTTGCACACAAGTCGCATCCCCCATTTGCTTCGGTTTATTTGATTCGCAAATCCCTTTGCAGCTCGTCTCACAAGGGTCCATCGCCATGCCGCCAGCTTTCCAGTTTCGTGGCAACGACCGGCGGTCGCAGAATTACCACCACCCTAAACCCCAATTCACATTTCGCTATCAGCGACCCCCAACATCCGAGCGCCCACTCCTCAGAGGCAAAAGGGAAAGCACACCAGAACAACTCGTTGCCCCCGGAAACGATGATGGAAAACCAGCATTGAAGTTTGCGCCTATCTCGAGTCTCAGCGATAGCGAAGAAGCGGAAATGGACGTGTCTTTCGATGAGAATGACGATGAGTCGCGTCCTCGCAAGAGACGCGCACTAGAGTCGAATAACACCGCTACCTCAGCGCCTACTCCACCACCCGCCCCTAAATGGTCCAACCCAGATCCATATACGGTTTTACCGCCCCCTGATGAGAGTCAGTCGAAAAGAGTGGATGTCGTCAAATTGATCCGTAAGGCACGGGTAGATGCCACTGCGGCGCAATCAGCGAAGACGGATGCAGTGGCGGACAATGAAGACTTCATCTCATTAGGCGATTTGTATGACGAGGAAGAAAGCAGATATCAGCCTCCTGAGGATGCGCCCGTGGGACCAAGAAGTCAAATGCAAGGAAGTACGATCGGGAACCGAAAGAGAACACATGACGATGAACTAAAAGGCGTTTCTAAGAAGACGGGCAAGCCTTTAAATAGGTTCTACTCGGACGCCTCAGTTATTGATGAATGGAAAGTGCGTACTACCGAAACGGGCACACCCTGGTTTAGCCATATGACGCCTACGTTGCACTTAGGTACCAGGTCAGTCCCCGCCAAGATTATACTCCAAACTATCTATTCTTTTCTAATGAGGCAGCGCAGGTTGCACAACGAGATTCTGTCATTCTACCACTGGGTGAAACCGGTTCAATACGAACAGATCGTCCGAGCGGATCTGATAGAGAGACTCCAGTCTGCTTTCCAGAACAGATACTATGGCGTACAACTCCGTCCGTTTGGATCATTCGCCTCGGGCCTCTATCTTCCCACTGCCGATATAGATCTTGTTCTACTCTCAACCAACTTCATGCGTCATGGCATCAAGACTTTCGGTGAAAGGAAGGGCCAAATCTACGCCTTCTCTGCATACCTCAAGAATCTGGATATAGCTGTGCCTGGGTCAATAGAAACTATCGCGCATGCTCGGGTCCCGATTTTGAAGTTTGTGGACAAAATGACTGGCTTGAGAGTGGACTTGTCGTTTGACAATGATAGCGGACTAGTCGCCAATAACACTTTTCTGCAATGGAAATCTGAATATCCGTCAATGCCCGTTATTGTCTCGGTGATCAAACAATTCTTGTTACTCCGAGGACTCAACGAAGTCCCTTGTGGTGGCTTAGGAGGATTCTCCATCACCTGTCTTGTCACGAGTCTTCTGCAGCACCTTCCGCATGGCCATATGTCGTCGAACCTGGGCAGTATCCTTATAGATTTCTTCGAGTTCTATGGTCTTCAGTTCGACTATGAAACCGTTGGGATACGGATGAACCCACCGGGCTATTTCAACAAGGTAAATAAAAACGCAGATGTCCAAGTCCAATGCGATCAATGGCTGATCTAGGCTTTAACAGAGAGTGTACAAGGTTTATAGGGACAATAAGGATGCCCGCCTTTCTATCGAGGATCCAAACAACCCTGACAACGACGTTTCTGGAGGAACTCGCGAAGTTGCTTTGATTTTCAAATCATTTAGGGATGCATACTACCTTTTGAAGGATCGTATGGTTGATACAGCCATGTCTGGAGACCATCAAAGCAGCGTTTTGGAAAGTATCATTGCTGCAAACTATGATGAGTACACCGAGCAGAGATGGCAGCTCCGTCAAGTCTTCCAGACACACCCTAGATTTGCTCAGTATCAACAGCCACCAACACCTCCTCCACCTCCTCATAGCCCTCCGCCTGCTGATTCTGCTCCTCCACCCTTGCCTCCTGATTCTCCACCAACCTCTCAGGAGCCAAAGGAGAAAAAGACCAAATTGCAAAGGAGACAACAAGGCTCGCGCGAGCGTGCTGCACGTCTGAAGCGACTTCGACCTGACCTACCTTCTGTCCCAGATTCAATTACTAACGAGCAAGCTTTGAGCCTTACCGGTTACAAAAGCCAGTCTGACATGGACCGCAATCTCGCAACCCGCGAGAAAGAAATGAAAGCAGCAAACCAAGGCTAATGGCGCCTTTAGCGTGTCGAGTGATATACAAAGATTTCCTTTTTCGGGCACATATCCCTCATGTACATTTTATTCCCTACTTCATCATCGCATGGCCTTCTTTCCCTTGTTTTATCGTGAATTTCATTTGGACGTCAGATACCCATTATCATGAGCGTGCGGGAATTGCTGAATGGACTGTTTTTGTTATCTATATCAAGCAATGCTGAGCTTTTGACAGGACTGTGGCATTGCACGGTCTGCATCCCCGTTCTTTCTTCACCTCGGGTGACGAGAAGGCCCTCTGAGGCTGATATGAACACTAAGACCGGTTGGTTATCTCTCCTATCCGTCCATCACCAATGGTTCTCAAATCCCCATGCGATCTCGTTTTAAGCACCAGCTGACCATCGCACAGGCTTATGCGTTGTACCACCTTAAGCGAACACATTGATTCCAGGTAAAATGTTCCGAAACACCAATTTGCCCATTCGTCTCTTGGCAGACGTTAGTTGAAAACAGACATTGTAGTAAAATCAATCCAATTGGTACAGTGACGGAACATGGCTCCTGTCCCTGTTTCTGTTCTGCCAGAATATCCCTTTCCACCTCCTTCTCACCAGGGAAGCGCTTTATGCGATTGCTTGGAGAGGATGATTTGGAAGTGGATTAGAACTTAGACACCGTCTTTCAAGAATAGGTGAGTAAGGCAAGATACTATGGAATTGATAGTTTGAAGAAAAGAGAATTCGCCATGAAGGCCTAAGAATTTTTGTTTTTGTTTTTTCCCTCGGTAAAACTACGTCACTCATAAACATGTTCTTTTGTTATCATAGAGGGGAAAGTAAAGGGAAAAGATAAGAAAGCAATCTTCTCCAATCTAGAATCAAAGCAAAGCATATACATCATATCATATCAGATATTTAGAGAGTAACATCCGATGGCGCCGCATCAACGTGTATCTTTGTATCCACGGCATCCAACGGGGGAGTAATCATCTCACCACTGGTAGCGATATTTTCCTTCTCCTGCGCAGCAGGAATAGGTTCGGACAATTCCTTTTTCAAAGCGAGGTGCTCGGCAGGCAAGGTGTTCACGAAGCCAGGTCCCGGACTAGGCCAGACGAAATCCACCCATTCGGAACCGATGATTGCCTGGATTTGTTGAGCGAGGGATACAATCCGGTGTCGTCGGGAGTGCGACCATGCGCGGTCAGTGATGATCCCTTCTGAGGGTGTGAGGATGGTTGGTGCTTGAAGGGCCGAGGGCACGGCTAGTGGCTGGTTCTGAGTGCTGCTGCTGTCCACCTCATCATCCTTGTTCTCCAGACCTTCAATAATGCTGTGCCAGACACGGAGGGTCTCGTTTAGCTCGTCCAAGTTGCTCACGCCCATCACACTGACGCCGAGTCGGTCTCCGGTTCCCATGTTCACGACAGAGAGGAAGCCTGGATCTGCGTCCGCGGACCGAGCGAGAGGTGGACCTAGAGCGCCCGCTTTGGCGGCCCCGTGAAGCCATGACTCCAGCGCGAATCGAATGGCGATCACCTCAATCTTCTCACCCTGTGTATCGGCCCATTCCGCGGCGCGATGGACTGCGGACCGCAGTCCGTCCGGAGCGGGATGGAAATCTCCCATGCTTCCAATGGGGACGCCCGAGCGTCGCAGTAAACCCATTCCCAGGGGCGACGCGTTAGGAACGACATCCACGCCGGCGGCCACGAGTCGGGGTAGCGCTTCGGTGAGAAGTCGAGTGTTCTGCAGTGTAAAGTTGGCATAGGACATGACGACGTCGAGCGGTTCGCCCGTTTCCCGGAGAACCATTTCCGCAAGCTCGCTCAGCACATCGACAGGATAACCCGAGATACCGACGTAATGGATTGTGCCATCTTCGTCACGGATGCGGCGCAGTTCCCGGACTGCGTCGAGGACCTCCCGTGGCGACACGAACTCGACATCGTGGCAGTAGACTACATCCAGGTATTCGGTGTGGAGACGATGGAGACTGCGCCGGACGCTATGGCGCACCCATTCCGGGGAATAATCGAATGACGAAGATGCGACTCGGCCAACTTTTGTGAGCAGGCGGTATGTGTAGCGGGGGAAGTTGGTTTGGACGAAATCGGTGGCTAGCGCTCGGCCGAGGAGTTCCTCCGCGGGACCGTAGTAGGGTGAGGTGTCGAAAGCGCGGACACCGCTGGAGAGAGCGCGATGGACTAGTTCTGTGGTGGGGAGGGCGTAGGGATCCGTGTTGTACTGCGAGTTGAAGGTCGCGGTGCCCATAACCAGTGGCGGTAAATTCGCCGACAGCGGAACTAAGGGGCGGCCCATTGTCACGGTAAGAAGGGTTCAAGGGTAGGCTGGAGGGGAATTGAACGCTAACAGACTACCGTTCTGTCATCGACGGTCTTCAGAAACCGAGCAGGGGAGGAAATTGTAGGAGGGGCAGGGCGTAGATAAGAGATCGGAAATCTCGACTTTGGCCGGACTTTTTGGATTTCTAACCATCGGCGCGGAACCTCCGCTCGGGATGGCGCCATTGCTGAGCCCCGTTCAGTGACCGGAGATCCATCGTTGCAAAGGATGGGCTGCATTTGAAAGACCCAAAGAAGAACTTGGGAAGTATCTCCGGGAATTGAAAGAGAGATATCGTCTGGGGTGTCCAACTGGTGGTCATGTTGTCGTATCGCAAGTGTTGATGTTGTCGGCTCAAAGGCGGTGATCAATAACAATAAATCAATCAAGAGCGGAGCACCAAATTTGGATTTTTTTCTTTTCTTGCCCCTCAAACTCTATCTTCTAATATTCCAAGTTGTACAGAAGTACCTGCGCAATCAATATTATAGGCTAGCCTACATGTAGGACTCACAAACACTTCCGCCAATGTCAGTAGATGACTGTTGCATTTATACAAACTTTAAATCATCGCCCCACAGACAATAGGGCAAAGTATGAGTACGTATAGTACATGAATAACGCTGTCTCTAGAACAGAAGAGTGGAGTCGAGGTCATATCAAAAGTGGGAAAATAGAGATATAACAGAAATAGACATGAGGATCACAATCACCATAGTCTTGTCCTTCCAGCAAATAGTATACATAAGGGGATATAGCCCAAATGAGATCGGCAGGGATGCATCAAATGACTAATGACTGCATTTGACGACCTCGGGGGTTCCGACAGGGGTGTCTTCCTCCACTACCATCTGTCGTAGGGCGCAAAGAACAACAAAATTAGAAATGACAAATCTAGTAGTCTCTCCAACCCGGGTGTTGGAATCACCAAAACGCCATGCTATGCTGCAAAAACCGAGAAGGGGGGGGGGAGGTCGATAAGAGTCTAATAGGTTTCTTGGTGTCTCTTGTATGTGCTCGACACGGTCGGCTCGATGGTGGAGGGCCTTCAAAAGTCGACCCGAAAGCGCAGGGTGTCTGAAAGGTAGTCGCGAAATATTCCATCTCGACAGGTCCAGGCGACAAGGGAGTTGCAAATCGATTGACCGCTAATCCTTGTAAACCTTTGGCTTCCACCCTTCGCGTAATTCCTTCTCGTGGGCAGCCTTCTGTTCAGCCTGTCGGAGTTCCATCTCTATCCTTTCCCTGGCGCGGAGGATCTTGCTCTGAAGATAGAAACTTCCTCCCTTCTGGGGATCATTCAGGTCGAACAGCTTCTTGAAACGTTCCATCACTTGCTCCACATTTGTCTCGCCACCCTGGGGAGGCTTGACATTCAGAATCTTGCAGGCCTCATCGAGTGTCAACCCAGACGATGTGAAGCCGTTTCCGCTCTTGCCCTGAACTGACTTATATTTGCCTGATGCGGAGGCCTGCTTGTAGGCCTCTGCGAAGGCTCGACCGAAGACTCGGGCGCCCGTAACGACGACTTGGGAAACCAGACGGTGGGCCTAGCGAGAATGAGGAGGTATATTAACAAGATATTCCGGCTTTCAAGTAAAAGCAAACAGTCATAGTGAAGGGTCTCGGTGACTTACCATGTTGGCTGGATGAGGATTAACGATTGTCGGTGAAGAGACGCGACGAAAAGCAAGTCTGCGATTGCGGTAAGATACTCGCAGACAAGTAAGGGTGTCGTTCCTGGCGGTCTGGGGAAGATCGAGAAAGGTTGGATGGCGATGGAAACTGACGGAGCAGTTGAAGCCGCACCGGCAAAGGAAAAATTCGGCGGGCGGTATTCGGCCGTACCACCGCCAGGTTAGGAACCAATGACGGCTATAATAGTTTACCGCTCACCAAGTATATAGCAGTACTCTACCAAATAAGTTAGAAGTGTGTGCTCAAATTGCATTTGGATTTGTATAGGAAGTGCCATGCAATGCGGACGTCCTAGCCTATAGAGCTTATACATAAATTAGTCTTTGGTTGCGGAGCGCGCATAACCCTATCCCAAGTACCCTGCATGTAATTATATGTATTGTTTGTTTGAATAATCTTGAATACTGAAGTAACGAAGAACGTGCTGAGTGTTAGATATTACTCAGAATTGTGGGATCAAGCACTGCAAGAGTTTATATCCAAGAGAGCTGCAACCTGGCGAAAACACTCGATACCCAACCCGTCACCACCTGTGCTTACTGACAAACGGGCAATGGCCAGCCTTGATGCTTGTCACATCAACCTTTTGCCCACTCTCCCTCTCAATCATGGTGATTGACTCTATCTGTAGCGTGGCTGGAATACAAACGTCGTCTTCACATACAAGGGTAAGATACAGGAATGTCCTTAAACCCGGCATTTGTCAGTTCGCGGGGAACGTAGAAGCAGAGTGGCGGGTGAATTTCTTTGCCCGTATCTCGCCTTTTCTTGGCAAGTCCGAGAAGCATATGGCGGCAGATAACGGGATTTCAGAGTGATACAGCCAGCCGTCGTTCTGTTTTTTGTGTAAGCTAGAACAGTGAAGCCAGAAGAGTTCCCGGGGAAAGCAATGGAACAAACATCAACTCTCAACTCCACCATTTGTTCCCTTTGATGGCGCATCTGCATCCAATAGTAAGCTCGCATCTGACGCTCTCAAGGCAGCACGATGCAGATCATATACGCCAGCCGTACAATTCCACCTTTCTTTCTCTGCGACTGTCTCTCAATCTTCTCTAAACCTTGGGTGCTCTGCTACCGCGTTAACAACTGCATCATAGAGCTCTGGCAGGCCAAAGGCTCCTGGGATGAGGAGTATTGCCGGCTGGTCTAGCATGATTTAGGAGAGAATGATATTTACGAAGCTACAGGAAGGTCTAGTGAACGGTGTTATTAAATAGCGGGCAGGGAGCAGGGATGGCCCTCCGCAAGAGCCTCAGGCATAAATTAGTGCGTGCGCGGATGATGTCGGAGCGTGGCAGACAATGCAGACTAAGGTAGTTAGTTGCGACTCAACGGCCTGCCAGTTGGCGAGCTGCTCCCTCGAAGTCGGAACTAGAGTGAATAAATACTTCGCTCTAATGTCAGATAGTCTTCTGATCTTATACCTAAGAATCTCTTCCGAGTTTTAAAGAAACCTGAAATATTACTTTCCAAGGTTCTCGCAACCACTACCCCATGGAGTAATTTTACCTTACTTCCTTCTGTCACATGTCCCGAGAACCAAAAAGCTTCAAAATCTCTCCTCCGCGGATCTTCTGCATTACCTGCTGCCCCCTACCGGCAGGCGATCTCTTCTTGAGATCTTGGAACTTAGTCTGGGGCTACTCGTGATCCGGACTTTTCCTTCTTTTTCTTTCTGGCTCTTTTCTTTCCTTTAATTTCCTCCTCCTTCCTTTTCTTTTTCCCTCCAGGGCGCGTGCTCACCGCCCGCGATGACCCTACTGGAAGCATATGACGTCTCTATTGGATGGCAGCACTTGGTATGTTCCTGAGTACTCCTGCTAAATACGCACAAACACACAGACTATCAACTTTCCCTTCCCTACATTCCTTCTCATCGTGAGGAGGCTTATATGGATGCTGATGGAATGGCAGACGATATTCCGTGGATAGATTCCATGGCCCCATCAAGTTCCACGCAGGACCATGCTGATTCTCAGCCCCCGACGGTCGCTGCTTTTTCCCCTACCACCATCTCCGGCTCATCTTTGGCTTCTAGACAACGTTCCAGCATTATTGTACATCGTAAATCCCCTCTACTAGTCGCAACTCCTCCTCCTATCACCCGAGCGTTAGCTTATTCGCACCCCTTTATACTGCCTTTGAATAAGCTAGTGGGCTTGTTGACATGGACCACCGACGATGCATGGCAGAGTTTCCTCCTCGTGTCAACCTTCTGGGCTATCGTTCTGTATGGCGATGCCATCATTCTCTGGGCGGGTCCGCCCCTCGTGGTGATCGGTCTCATTCTAGGCATGTACTGGAGACGCTACTCCCCCTTATCGACAAGGTCCATATCCGGGGAGAAACCTGGCCATCAGAGAGCTGCTTCGGATAGCTCCATGCGCCATCATGACAGCTTAGATGAGATCGTGGAAACTATGAGGACTTTCACGACGCGCTGCAATATTATGTTGGAACCGTTTCTGGAACTCACGGATTTCTTGTCAACCCAGAGGACGGCTACTTCCGCAACCACCAGGCCAGCACTTACTACGCTCTTCTTCCGAATCCTCTTTGTGACACCCGTTTGGATTGCTTTGACTTTACCTCCCGTGCGCCTCATAACCACTCGTCGTGTGATCATGATTATTGGTACTATTATCCTCACCTATCACTCCCGACCAGCAAGAGTATCTCGCGTTATCCTGTGGAGATCATTAACCGTACGCCGGATTTGTACATTAATCACCGGCCTATCGTTCTCATTGAACGTAGATAAGACACCGTCCGCTCGGACGCAAAGTCATGGCCATGCAGCCAGTATCGCAACCCGTCGACGGGGGGAATCCTCTGGTGTCCGGTTTACCTTCATTCTATATGAGAACCAGCGCCGCTGGCTTGGGATTGGCTGGACACAGTCGCTGTTCCCCTCCGAACGAGCGGCATGGACCGATGAACATCTGAACCATGTGCCACAAAAAGATGAATTTGAGCTACCCGAAGTACAAAGCGGGAATGCGAAATGGCGCTGGGTTGAGGGTAGCGAGTGGCGTATTGACGGCGCCGATGATTCGAGTGGGAAAGCGGATACTAAAGCTACCGACGGCGGTGGTTGGATCTACTACGACAATAAGGTGAGCTTTCCACAACCATTTTGCGAAACATGTTTCGGCGTAAGCAGCCTTTTCCTCTAACCCTTGGAAACTTCATAGTGGAACGATGGCCGTCGAGGCCAAGATGGCTGGGACCGGTACACTCGTCGGCGAAAATGGTGTCGCGATGCTGAGCTCGTTGAGACCGCACCCACAGGTGAATCGACCTCTGTGGAGGCAACGTCCGGCTTAACCCAGGCGCTGGAACAGGAAATGGAGAGGGGAAAGATATCCGGAACTTTTGACGCTTCAACAGTCGATGCTGATTCCGAGAGTCTCGCCGGGTCGACTTCCTCCAAGTCACGGAGACGACGCTGGTTTGGGAATTCGAAGACTGTAAGCGGCAAAACCAGCAGCATCTCCTCTACACTACCAGCGTCCAACAATAACTCGTCCGTAGATCTCGGAAGAATAACCTCTACTCCTAGTCCCAGCCGCCCCGGCAGAAGCGTCTCCAGGCCAATTAGCATTCCGCAGTCACAAAAGCTGTCCAGCTACTCCGGAAGCCCCAGTGGCAGTGGTAGCTATGGTCGAGAAGGCAGTGTCCATGGTAGTGCAGCCCATAGCGATTTGAGCGCGAGAGACAAGGAGATTGCGAACTCGCAGGATCGCTTGGATCGCTGGGGTACGCGTGCTACGGGAGGGATTGAGAGGGCAGAACGGGAGCTAGGGCTGGGTGATGAAGTCAATATGGGTTTAAGTTAACAAGCGCAATTAAAGATCACATCGCGATCCCCGAGCAGGTTTACGGTTTTACGTTGGGGTTTCCAATGATATATTCACATTGGTACGCAAGCCAATGCTAGTGATATGTTTATACCCTTTATTTCTTTCACATATTATATCGCTTATAGCCGCACAAATTGTTCACGGCTACAAAAATCAAAAAGAACAAGCATCATGAGCAAATTGTTATCTCTCAATAGGCTACCACTCGATGTGCCCCTGAACCCAAACGCCCATGCTGCCGACCATGCAAAACATACATAGCTTCATATCCATACATCGAAATGGCATAAACGGGAAACGCAGATAATATCATCGCCCTGTCCAGACCCCCGAAGGCCCTCATGCGAGAATCAAGTCCCATTTTAATTGCTCCAACACATCCAACCAGTGCATATTCGCCCCATTCCAGAGAATATTCAAGAGCTCCTTGGCTCGCTTCACATTCCCGATCCCAAAGTTCATTTCCAATTTACTCAGTGACTGGATGACCAGCTCCCTCGCTGCAGGATCCTCGCTCTCACAGCCCGTTATGAAAAGAGGAAATGTAAGGGCAGAATACTCGCAGTGTTCATCGAGAGGCAAGGATTCAACCCTCTCTAAGCAACAGCGTACGGCATCATGTTTTGTCCAAGAAATGAACGAAGTCCATAATAGTTGCTGGATGAAGCCCTGGCTCATTCGTTCTAGTGTCGAGTGAAGGTATATATATGCTGCGTCGCGGAAACACTCTGCTACCATGCGGAGGCGGAGAAGACTTGCGTCTGTGGTTCCCTTTGGGATAACGTATTGAGTTGACGTGTGGGTCCAGTTACGGAGTAGTGAGTCTCTGTGGAGGGTTTTAGTTATTTGGCTTGCGTGCGTTTGGGGCGCCGGGACGGCTTACATTGTGTGGATTTCTGACCCCAGGGCAATGGGGTCGTGGCTTAGAAGGTGTAGGTCGGCGATTCGGGGACATAGTTTGATGATGTCTTCCGTGTATCCAATGTATATGTCTAATTTTGTGAGACTAAACGTTTCCGCGCCAGGAATGCTGTTGGCAATCTGTTTGCCATTAGTAACTCGTGCCACGTTTTGCGCATACATGAATCTTTACGAGCTGGTTAGTCTTTTGCCCTCCTTAAGGAATGAAAGCAAGTACATACAGTCCCCATAGAAACTCGGCTGTATCTCGATCGAAGGTCGAAAATCCGCCACGAGAAACGACTAGTTTTTCCAAGGCGTTCAGATGCACTGCCCATTGCTTTACGCTGCCCCGTACAATTTCGTACTTGCAAAGAAGAGCCACTGCTAGGATCGAGTCTGCCGGCAAAGCTTTAACGGGGGACTGTGAAAGAGCGGAGCGGAGCCCACTCATTGTGCGAATGTAGTAATTCGCTGCCGTGGTCTGCGCGCTCAGGTTATCACAGGAACGATTTGCGAGGTGCATTGCAGACATCGCACACAATGCTTTCATCAAAAGTGGTGATGATAATGCCCGGGGAATAATCAAGGATCGTAGAGGGTTTTCATCACTTTCCAGGTTCGCCAGAAGCCTGGACCCCTGTTCCATATGGTACTGGAGATAGTGCGTTTCGAGGTTCGATAGATGAGTAAGGGATCGGCATGGTTTAGGGGCAACAATAGTAACGTCATCAGCATGTGTAATATCAATAAGCGGTATACCGTCGTTCCCATTAAAATCATAAGTTTCGGTTTGTGGAGTGCATATTTCCACTGCGCCATAATCTGACGGGCTCGTAGGAACGGTAGTGTAATCAGGGGACAAGGTCGACATGGGAGAAGACTGCTCTACTGATGTTGCCGGGGAGGAGACAGATATAGAAGGTGACAGGCTAACTCTTCGTCGCTTCGATGGTGTAACTTGCTGGAAGCTTTCTGTAGATGGCTTGAGGGGCTCTGCCCACATTGAGCCATAGCCTTCGCAGTTTAGCCCAAGTCTAACACAACTACCACAGCTATATCGGATAATCAGTTCCATAGGCCATTGCTGAATCACAGTGCAGAAAGTACCTAGGTTTAGTTTCATCACAACGCTTACGCCGTCGCTTGCAAGTCAGACAGCCGGATCGGGTCCATTTCGAACCCTCTCTTCTGGCCCTTTTTCTCGTTGGGCCCGGGGTTTGGCTGCTCCCGGGCATGTTGGCTTTTTTTTCAAGTTGAGTCATTGTCAGGGAGTCTATATATCATTGCGTAATAACTTTATATGCCCGTTGCGTTAAGGAGCATAAGGCAAGCCAAGCGTTCGTTATCGGTCAATGTGACTGATAAGGGTGGAGAGTATATAGTTGTGTCTTGAAACCCTCTCACCGAGTTTGTCTCGCTCTTTTGTGGCTCAGGGGATAAAACGCATTATGCAAAATGCAATGTTAATCCTCCGAAGACCCTTAATAAAGAATAGTTATTTGAGCAATCAGAACGGTTTCTGCTGGATGCTGCAAGTAATTGCTCGCAGGTCACGGGGAAGATACCGAAGCACTAGTCCTGATGGGGAAGGAGATGCGCCTCTTATCGGCTCTGGTTATGTAATTTCCCCTCTGGCTCATTTTCGAAAGATGCATATTTTCGTACATATTCCGATAGGATCATTGTATGTACCTGGGAAAGATACAAGTATGGATGATATGGTCTATGCCAATGCCTTGCATATTCTAAATCTACCAGTTTATTCCTTTCAAGCAGAAGACAGGTACCTAGATATGCCGTACAACTCATGTATTTCCGGGGTTGCTGACAGTATAGAGATTAGGCGCTCCCCACAGATGGCAGCGAGCCTAACCCCAAACGGCATGTCCATGCGCCATGTTGGAACTGTGGAACAGCTTCTCTAATGCTCATCCGTATCTATACTCTCACTGACTCTCCATGGCGGCCAATCGAGTATCAGGGACTTATATAAAGGGCGCTCTCACCTCTTTTAACAATGATCGGTCTACTACTTTCTCCCGAGTTTTTTAACATACCTACATCATCTCTCCCGAAGACATTCATAGTCTATCCTATACCACATCTCCCTATTGTGCCTACACATATATATTCCACATATCTTTAACTACTTCACACCATGTCACTTGCGTCTTACGAGACAACACCGACCATCTCGGTGAAGGTTCACCCGTTTGACCCTGTGCGGCCAGAAGAAATCAGACTCGGTGTTCGGATCCTAGAGGCAGCTTTCCCTGGCGTTCCACTTCGCTACAACCGAATTGATATTCATGAACCCATCAAGCAGGATGTCATTCCTTATATTGAGGCCGAACGACAAGGAAAGCCCCTACCACCGAGGCCGGCACGTCTTTTGTATTCCTACTTCAACCGTCTCGACACCGGTGTCTGTCTCAAGGCTTTAATGAATGCCGACACCAGGTCGCTCATTTACGCCAAAGAGCTTCCAGAGGGAGTGCAGGTACGTTTATACCCATGGTTCCCATTTTCGTTTCATCGGAATCCACTAAGTATAGCAAATAGCCACCCATTGATATTGATGAAATAGCTGGTATTGAAGAGCATTGCATGCAACACCCGGCAGTACTGGCAGAAATTGAGAAGCTCAATTTGCCACCTGGCATGACAGTCTGCAATGACCCATGGATGTACGGAACGGACGATCCAAATGAAAAACGGCGTCTATTCCAGTGCTTCATGTATATGGTAGAGGTGGACCATCCTGAGAACAACCATTACTCTCTACCCTGCAAGTTTGCTCCTGTCTTCGACGCCCGTACACGGGAATTGGTCCGCATCGACTATCTTCCCGGTGGCGCAGATGGCCAGACAACTGAGACTCAGCCGTGGGCGCCTGTCAAAGCAGTTCAGTATGCCCCCGAGCTTCTAGATGAACCGCTTCGGACGGACCTTAAGCCATACATCGTTCAACAACCCGAGGGTCCTTCCTTCTCGGTAGATGGCAACTCTGTCTACTGGCAGAAATGGCGCTTCAGAGTCGGGTTCAACAACCGTGAGGGTCTAGTCCTCCACAATATTACATATGACAATCGCAACCTCTTTTATCGCCTGAATGTCTCGGAGATGACAGTCCCTTATGGAGGTAAGCATCTCTAAATCCACCTCGGAGTTATAGTATACTAATTACTTTACCAAGATCCCCGAGCCCCCTATCACCGCAAACAGGCCTTTGACGTCGGCGATGTCGGCTTTGGCCTTAACGCCAACCAGCTGACGCTGGGATGCGATTGCCTGGGCCATATCAAATACTTCGACGGCTACAGATGCGACTCCAAGGGCAACCCGATTCTCTTGAAAAACATCATCTGTATGCACGAACAAGACAATGGCCTACAATACAAGCACACAAATTACAGGTCACATGCTGCGACTGTCAAGCGCAATCGTCAGCTTGTACTCCAGATGATCTGCACCGTCGCAAATTACGAGTACATCTTCAACTACATCTTCGACCAGGCCGGAAACGTCGAACTCGAGGTCCGCGCAACAGGCATTCTGTCCACGGTACCATTCGATAATCTAAACGGAGAGACTGTTCCCTGGGGTACCAATGTCGGCCCCGGCGTCATGGCTCCCTTCCACCAGCACATGTTCTCACTCCGTATCGACCCAGCAATCGACGGCTTCAAAAACACTGTCTACTATGAAGATAGCGTGCCTCTCCCCGAAGACGAGAATAACCCCTACCTGGTTGGTTACACCACAGAGCAGACAGTGCTTGACAAATCCGGTACCGCAACCACAGATATTAACCGCCACCGTGTCTTCAAAATCCGCAATGACAACGTCATCAACCCCATCACCTACAAGCCGGTATCATACAAACTCGTGGCAGCTCCCAGTCAAATGCTCCTGCTACCAAAGAAAGCCCCTGGACACCAGCGGGCCGAATTTGCCACCAAGCCGATCTGGGTCACCAAGTACCAGGACAACGAACTATTCGCTGCCGGCGAGTTCACAAACCAGAGCAAGAAAGCTAACGGCGTCGAGACTTGGGCTTCGAGGAACGACAACACAGAGAACGAGGACGTGGTCCTTTGGCACAGTATGTTTTCCCCACCTTTTGTCTTGTCCTCCAGATAACATTGTACAATAAAAACTAATGAGCATTTAGCGTTCGGTCTTACGCATAACCCTCGTATTGAGGACTTCCCTGTTATGCCTATGGAGCGTATTAGCGTTATGCTCCGACCTGACGGCTTCTTCACCAAGAATCCGGCTTTGGATGTGCCTCCTTCCACACAGTCCTTCAATAAATCTACCCTTCACCCTGAGCCGGCACCGGCACCGGCTGCATCATGCTGCTCTGGCGTTGGGGGCAGCAAGGCAAAGCTTTATAAGCGCGTTGACTAAGATACCTGGCTTGGTTGTATGGTAGTATAAGTTCAAGAGTTCTATAGATACCTTTCATGTATTATGAAATGAGCGATAAATGGCATTAACTATATTTTCCTGTTCGAGATGTGCACATGACTTAATTAAATGTATACAATTTTGATAAATAAAGGGTTCAACACGTATACGCATCATTTCTATTCTCATTAATAAACGTCATCTTAAAACTTACTACCAGCTTTTCCGATAGAGACGGAAACGGCATGCAAATCAGGACCATTGTACATACATAACAGCTATCAATGAAACATACATTCCTTCTTTCCCTCCCCGGGGAAATAATCCTTAAGTGTTTTCCTCATGTTCTTTGAACTAATAAGACATTTTCCATAATCCCTTTTTAACAGTGTATCGTTCATTGCCACCCATGAACCAAATATATATATATATATATTTTTGATTCACTAGGCTTAAGAACATGGATGATCATGTACACACCAGGCTTTCAAGAGCAAACTACACCTGATAGATAGCTCTCTTATGTTGGGTCAAACCTAAGCCTTGGGAGTAACATGGGCACTAGGGACAGCGCCGTGGCCGACATTATCGACAGCAGCCTGACGGGCACCCTTGAGGCCGTACTGCGTATTGATACCCTCGATACGGTGAGTGGAGTTGATGTTCTTGACAAGGGTGAGTTGCCAGCATGTGGCACCACCCTGGCGGGAGGTGATGGTAGAAGAGGCCAAGAAGTATTCCCAGATCTATGAGGTGTGTTAGTTTGTTCTAAATCGCTGTCGTATAATTTAAACGGAGAGACTCACTCTGAACCATCTCTTGCCATACTTGGCCTCGACCTTCTCACGGTTGCCCATCCAGTTCCGGTACCAGCGCCAGAGAGTAGCAGAGTAGTGAACACCAATGGTATCAACGGCCTTGATCTCAAAACCGGCGGCCTCAAGGCGGTCGACGACGAATCCAAGCGGAGTGCTAGCGTCGGCACCAGGGAAGATATACTTGTTCATGAAGAGACCCCAGATCAGATCCTCGTACTGCCAGGACTTACGGAGACCAGCAATTTGGAGGAAGAAAACACCGTCATCATCCAGCATGTCATATACCTGAGACAAGAAAGTAGTGAAGTGGCGCACACCAACGTGCTCAGCCATCTCCAGGCAAGTAATCTTCTTATAACCACCTTCAACGCGAGGGGCATCACGGTAATCCAAGCACAAGATGCGGCTCTGAGACTCTTCAACACCAGCCTTACGAAGACCATTGTTACCCCAGGCTGTCTGGTTACGGCCAAGAGTGATACCGGTGACCTGGGCACCATAATGAACGGAAGCATACTTAGCAAGAGTTCCCCAGCCACAGCCAAGATCGAGGACCGTGTCACCGGGCTTCAAACCGATTTTCTCACAAACCACAGCCAGCTTGTTGTCCTGCAGCTCTTCCAGGGTCTCTTCCTTGTTGGTGTCGCTAATAATACCGGAGGTGTAGATCATGCGAGGGCCCAAGAACCAGGCGTAGAAATCATCACCACGGTCATAGTGGTCACGAACCTGCTCCTCATCTGTGAAAAGTCAAAGTTAGAAGAGGGATTGCATTGGATGTTAGGTGTAAGCAAGGCAGTAGTGGAGACATACCCTGGGAACGGGTGTGCATCAGCATCTCAGGGATGAAACCGAAGAGGAAGTGCTTGTAAAGGCCCATGGTGAAGCGGAAGTTGGCCCAATCGTGTCTGAATTCGAGGCACTCCAAGGCATCACCCTTGAAGTCCACCTCTCCGTTGAAGTATTTCTCGTAGAAAGTTTCCATAGGGATCTTGCTCTTTCCGCGGTACGCAGCACGGTCATGCTCGCTGTGGAAGTGCAGGTAGTGCTCGACAGGGCGGCCGGCATACTTCGCCTTTTCGGTCTTACGGGGAGAGACAGATGAAGCGACGGACCAGAAAGCCATCAAGATGGGGATAGTTGTGAAAATCGCGAAGAAAATTGTGGTGTAGAAGCCACCACCGACCTGGCGAGCAAGGTACCACGGAACAAGAATGAGTAAAGAGAACAGGAGGATGTTGGAGAAGCTGTCACTGCCCGGCGAGTCCGCTGGTACAGGGGCATTTTTGATGGCCGGATACTGTGCAGGTGAATTGTTAGTATCAGAATACACAAATGATAACCGCACTTGAAGCGCAACAAGCTATGTGTTCTTTTAGTCAGGGTCCGGACGTACCGACGTTGTCCGCACACCACATGGCTCGGCGGCAGTCGTGCAGGGAGCAGGAGGAGTTTCGATGAACTCGAAATCCTCAGGGGACTGAGGGTGGATTTTCAGCTCAGCCATGGTGAATTGACTGGAGGCAGAGGAGAGGGGAGGAATGGGGGGAGAGGAGGAAGGGAAAGAGAAAAGGTGAGGGAGGTCGGAAGATGCTGACTTGAGGCGGCCGGGGGTTCATTTACCGTTTGGCTGGTTTGTCTGGCTTGTGTTTGTTGGTGTGGGCGGCCGAAGTAGGTACAGTAAGTCAGTGGACGATCATGGATCATGCACAAGTGACCCAGTCGGGAAAAAAAAAAAAAAGAGTTGCATTTTTAGAAATTGTATTACCTAGTATATACTTTATTTGGTTTTATTTCTGTTACAGTTTTCTATATAGTATCTCATATCTCATAATATGACTGAATTGCGAATTTACAAAAAAAAAAAAGATTAAATAAATAAAAACAAACAAAAATAGAAAACCCCAAATACAATATCTGATAGTACCTGTACCTCCAGAATAAAGTACCGGGGATCCGATTGGGACTAGCGGGCCTCCAGTAACTGCAGGAGCGGTGAAGACATTATTGACCATAAGGGATTATTCTACTAGTTCTACTAATAATTGACGCAGAAAATATATTCTGTGTGGATCTTTCTGTACCCCCCAAGTTTTCTATTATATGGAAATGGGAGGTAAACGGGCATACGTATGTCCCGTACCTTTGTGGATATTACAATGGGATTGTAATGGTCCAATAGGTGAGGTCTGGCCGAAGAGCTTCACTTGCGGTCCCCAATCACATTCGTCCGAATCGACCATTCCCGAGGCCCCTCGGGTCCCGAAGGAGATGCAAGACTGGAACCTAAAACTGGTTCCAGACTTGCGGAGCGTCCCTGAAACATGGCGATCGGCGAGCCTCCCAATATTCCTATTAACTTAATGGAGTTACTTGCTTTTTCTCTTACATCACAACTCTAGCGAACAAAAACAACCCTTCTTTAACAATGATTCTCGTGCTTTCTGGCAAACATTTCGTCAATTCTAAACCAGCTAACCGTAACCGCATTCATACAACATAACTAATACAAGATAAAAACGCCCCGTGGAAGTCCTGTGTCATGCAATATTGTGCCGTCCCGCCATCCCAGCCTCCAAAGTTAAGGAAATAAGAGCTATATCATACTCCTGTTAAAAAAACAGAAACCATAAAACGCTGACCGATTACTCCGAGATATGGAATTGTGATGGTGTTGTTAAACAACCCGATCGACTTCACAGAGTGAGTTGGAAATTCAGTGCATCCTCATCTTCCTCGTATACCGGTAGTGCTTGCTCAAGATCGGTGGTCAGCTGGCCGTCTTCATGTGAAAAGAAACCCGTATCGGTATCCAGAGGCGGGGCCGTATAGGGCTTCAAGTAAGTGTTGGGGGATAAGATTCCTTTGGGAACTGAGGGTTGCGTAGTACTAGGCTCTTCGCCATGGAGCTTAGACGACACATCCCGGCCCTTGGTGTACCCCAGTGTGGTTCTAGAGTTCGCGGCAGCTGCGGTATGGTGCATGGATGATGGGTTTGTCGGGGTCCTGGGCTTTCTCGAAGAAAACAAGGATGATGCAACTCTCGGTTTGGGCTTGGGTATAGACACAGGCCTAGGTCGGAGGGTACGTTCGGTGCCAGAAAGAGCAGTCGCTGCATCACGAGCTCGAACGGTCGCGATGTTGCTGTTATGCTTCCCCCGGGCAGTAATCGATCGGGTACGGCGTGTTTCAATGCGACGTTGCGGCACCTCGTCATCACGCTCGTCGTGCTGCTCAGCGTCACTGGTTTCTTCAAAACCCATGCTTTCGACTTGCTTCATAATCATGTCATCCATCATTTTGTCATAGGCGATAGAGTCCTCCTGAAGCTTGCGCTCCCTCTTTGTCAGGCCATCGGGTCCAATTTCGGCATTCCCGTAAACGGTTTCCAATCCCAAAGCTAGATTCTTCGGTTGGAATTGAGGGAATGTAGTATCGTATGTAATCTCATCGGGGACATCCGGGAGATCTAGGCATTGTTAGATATTGCAGCCTTTTTAGCGCTAGTAAGGTACCTTGGTAACCTACCTTTTGGCGTGGGGGGCATGTATTCAATGTCGGGAACATCATCTTCAGTTGTTTTGTCCTGCACTTCGGGCTTGCGTTGCTCGGCCAGCGGAGCAAACTTTTTCACCCTTTGTGTGGAGGCTCTTTTACCGGTCTTCTCTGGTTTCACGGTCCCAGCGGGAGGTGCAGGGGTCTGTAGCCCTCTGGCTTTCGCGTTTGTCGTTTTCATACCCAACGGAGCGCGCTGACGAGTATCTGCTAGGGCATCTGTCAGCCTCCAGGCTCTGATGCGGATTCAGACCGGTGTGTTTACCCATTGGAGTAACGAACGCATCCTTCACGGAGGGTTTGGCGGTTCCATTCTGTTTACCGCCTCCTTTCACCGTTTTCTTTCCAAATGCCAAAGAATCATTTTCATCATTCAGTGGGACCTTAAACGGTGTCTTCGGTGCTCGAGCTCCCGGGGTTTTTGGTTGAAGTTGTTTGATGCCTTGGGTGAGAGGTTTGGACGCGGCAACGGTCTGATGAGCGTGTACTAAATTCTCCTGGTCGCGGAGGGCCAGCATGGTGGCGGATACGGGATAAAACTGCTCATACACAATGCGAAACGCAGGAGACAGAAGTCGAGGTTGATTTCGGTGATTGCAGCGGGGGTGTGGGATAGTGTTTAGTTGGTGAGATCGTGAAGATATGTATGTTCCAGACGCCGCTCGCACCTCACCCAGCTGAGGTGGTGTGTTTGCGGCGGTTGCCCGTGGAGACAAGGCGGTCGATCCCTTGGGACCGGTCGGAAGCTCATCCGTGGGTTGGCTGTCACCGCCCTTGCACCTGACCTAAAAGGGGTTAGGGGCTGAGCGACAGGCTGACCGCTAAGGAGACACTCCTCCACCTTTCTTCTTCTCCCAAACCATTTCCCAACATTTGACACGTTATTATTTTCATCGGGTTCTCGCTGAGCGAAAGCCTTCTACAACTTTTCTACTCGTATAAAGCCTTCTCTCAAATACCTATTTGTCTTCTTTCGTACAAATAAATTTAAATCCTGTTTCGCTGTCGATATGGAGAAGATCAAGGAAGTGAGTTATCCCCCCCCCCCCCCCCCTGTTGGCGGGGTAGCTTGTAAGCTTCCGAAAATGCACATGCATCAACCTCTCCCCTTACGTGACCTCCTTCGTCATGCATGTTCATGCAAATGTGTGGCTACTGGAAAAAGGAGCACCGTCTTCTCTCATGTCGAGGGAAAAAAACCAAAGGTAAAAACGAATATGGATAAGGGGCTGACGGATAGTGTCTAGAGAATGAACGCCCTCCGCCTGGAGGCCGAGGAAGCCCAGGAGAAGACGGAGGAGTTGAAGACCAAGGTCAAGACGTTGGAGCAGGAGAACCTGGCGAAGGAACAGGAAATCACATCCCTCAACCACCGCAACCAGCTTCTTGAGGGTGAGGTGGAGAAGTTGGAAACCGCCCTCAAGGAGGCAAAGGATGCTGCCAACCAGAGTGCCCAGCACGACACCCAGAACGAATCTCTCCAGAGACGCTTGCAGCTCCTGGAAGAGGAGGTTGAGTCCGCCGACCGGAATCTCAGGGAGACCGTTGAGAAGTACGATTCCTCTTTAACCCCGTATGTATCATCGGGGAACGATTACTCACTACGCTTTGTGTTTATAGACTCCGCCAAACTGATGTCAAGGCTGGTCACTACGAACGCAAGGTGCAGGCCCTCGAATCGTCTCGTGATGAGTGGGAAAGCAAGTATGAGGAGATGGCCAAGAAGCACGCCGAGTTGCAGAAGGATCTTCACGACCTGGAGGTCTCTATAAGCAATGTTTAAGGCTAGGGCCGCCTGCAGATGCAAGATTCTGGGAAATTTTCGGCTCGACCTTTCTTCTCACATAATAACTTTTTGTTTCCTGCCTGTTGCAGATTACTTTATTTAGCATTTGTCATCAGGAGCCGAATCCAGTAGCATCTCTGTCTTCATCTTGCAATTCGCCGGCCTATATTTTTCTGCTTTCCTCCCCTAACCCCCCGCCAGTTGCATATATTCTCCTTTTCACAGTAACTTAGACCAGAAAGTGTCATGGGGGTATTGTAGAGTCGAATGATTCGCAGTTGTGTAGAAGGAGGTGAAAATTTGCTAGCGTTCTCGTCGTGCCTGCGCTTTCCTGTGGTTTGAAAGACGTTCTTTTCTCCGACTGATTTGGCGCTCCTCCTTGCTTTCGTACCTGAACTTTTTCTTCTTTTTGGGTTTGTTATCCAATGCCTTCTTTGTCTTTTCTACGGGCTTTGTCTTGGAGACCGCTTCGGATGTGGGTTTCGTCTCTTCATCCTCATGCTCCTCGTCTGAGTTATGGTCCTGTGATCTCAGCAAGCCCTCCCTAGAAGCATCCATCTCTTCCACCGTCACTGTAGTATATTTGTCTTCATCAATGTATTCCGCTTCGTAGTCCACTGCCGGCGGCTCTTCGAACCCTTCCCATTCCTCATTGTCATCATCCTCGCTCCCAGAACCCGAACCTGAGCCATCCTCTTCTTCGCGAAGTCTCTTCAGTTGTTTTTGATGCTCCTCAAGTGCGCGCTTGAAGTCTGCTTCTCGCTCCTCACGAATCTGCAAAAAGTTCGTGGTTATTAGATTTATTCTTGAGATATATTATTGGAGACAAGACGAACTCTTTTCCGCTCTTCCCTCTTCATTTCTCGAGCTTTCTCCTCTGCAACTTGTTGCGCATGTTTAATTCGCTGTTGCTTTCTCTTGCGAAAGCCTGTGAGCCATTCCTGGCGGGCAGAATCATCGAAGGTGATTTCTTCGACTTTGCTAGTTTTTCGCCGTTTCGATTGTGGCCCCATGGTTCCGATTGAGAATTATTGTGCCGTAAATAGTAGACTAGAGATTATATGCCAATAGTGCTGCTCAGAATTCGTGAATTGGGTTCAGTTGGAGAAGTGTAGAAAATGTGTAAAAAAAAAAAATCCTCAAAAAAAAAGACTTGCTTTGCGACGAGAAATCACCCCCGTGAAGCTAAGCCTTGTCGGTGGTTTGGGTCGACCGCCTCCGAGCCCCCTCGGGGCCAATCCTCCAGCTGTCTCCAACACCATCATACCTCCGCGGTTTCCTTTCACCGTTCGGACAGCCTGTGCTCGTCTGAAGCTATTTATAATTCACCACAATGCATTTGAGCAGCTTTTCGCTGCTTGCTCTGGGGGCAGCAACGGCTAGCGCCTTCCGGGATACCTCTCCCTTCTTCTTTGCATCGACGTCTGAGTATGTTTTGGCAGCAACGACTTGCGGTATCGCGATCAACTCATACAGGGACCAGCTAACGAGCTCCTTCAGGATCCTCTCTACTTCAGCCCAACTCAAGGCCGCCCCCTCTTTGCTAGATGACCTCTCCTCGACGCTCAGCTCTTGTCCCTCCGACTACTATGTCATCGCTTCTCAACCCGGTGTTCATAGCACCGATTTCTCAACCAGCAAGTCCGCACCCCGCCTCGGTGCGAAGATGACAGGAAAGGATAAGACAATCCGGTCAACTATGACAATTAACGAAGTCGTGGGTGTATTGGAAGCAAAGCAGATCCAGAGTGTTATCGAAAAGGAATGCGGGGCGCAGACTACAGTTATCGATGGTGCTTGTAAGTTCTGCGAAGTAGGGAATGCGAATTATACCAGCGTCCTAATCGATTGGATCATATAGCTGGATCTTATCCGTCCGACTTCGGTGCCGATCCCCGTGTCCTATTCATTGATTTCCCCGTTCTCCCTCTGGGAAAAGAGAGGGGACAGCAGCTTTCCGACAATGGTTTGTGAATAATACAAGAGCGCTATCTGTGAGTCTGCTAATTTGTACTGCAGATGGCCTTTTGTCCGATGTTCTTGCGCGGATTCCCTCGTCGAAGAAGTACACCGTTCTCTATGTAACGTCGCCGAGGGAATTTGGAGAGTCAGACTCTGGTATCTACCAGTCCGAGACTGATCCCTACCAGGATCCCATTCACATGGACTTGAAACGAGACTATGCGGCACATAGCCGTCCTGCATCTAACAAGTCATTATTCCAAGAGTATCAATATTTCACACCAGGTGCGTGCTTCATCAGCTGAGTTTTATGGGCTGAGGGGACTAACGTCGACAGGCCTCTTTATGGGACTTATGGCTACATTCGTCTTTCTTATCATCTTGTACGTTGGGTTCAGCGCTCTTGCTAGCCTACAGGTTCCCTATGCCGCTTTCGAGAAAGACACGTCTGCCAATGTGCAGAAGAAGCAGCAGTAATTAGTTGCTGGCGTTTGACTTCAGATCTTGGAATTATTTAGCTTGACATGACATGGAGGCTGTAAGTCAGCTATCAAATGCTTTAGATCATTGATATTGTATTGTGTACCCTATATATTCGATGTCTGCCCTTGAATCAGAATGTTAGTAAATGGAAATACCCAATCTCGACGAGAAAAAAGATCTTTATTCTTCGCCGCACTACATTCACTTCCCTTTCTCATCTGACTTCAATAAATATGCTAGATGTGAGACTAGCGCTAAGTCTTTCTGTCGACGGCCTATATATAGGCATCACGTGGAGCGACTTCTCCGCAACATTGGAGCCTGAGGCAGAACATAGGAGGCACGGGGCAACGGCTGATGGACTCAGATCTCCCCTGTCGCTGATCTTCGGGGTGGTTTATCCCACAGGTCTATTGCCCTCAACTTTCGCTTCTTGTCCTATTCAAATCAAGTGCACAACGGCTAGCCGTGTCAGTCGTTCACGTTATCTCACTATTCACCCTATACGATCGTTGTCCTACGGAGTAGACCTGGTTGCTGTCGATCCTGTGTTTGGTGGAGACCGTCCGACCTCTAAGAGATCCACGCCCTACAACTCTTGTGACAGAGGGCTGCCGTTTACGTCGCCCATTATTTCACTGGCAGAGGCCAGTGAATCTTCATTGCCTCCGTGAATATATACTTTTGGGGTTCGTCAACCCAGCATACCGAGCACATTTCCCACAACTCTCTCTCGCCTAAGAATAAAATATATCCAACTTCTCGCTCGCTCGCTAGACTATCGCAGCAATGCTTCTTCGAGCCGCGGGCCTTCGCAAGGCCCGCCGCCAACCTTCCCTTACATGGCTGTTAGTCCTCCTCGTCGTCCTGATGATGGCGCAAATATCCATCGCCCAGGATACCACTGACAAGGACGCCGCTACAACAACCGATGCAACAACTACAAAGCCTACTACTACTGCTACAGCGAAGGACGACACGTCCACGACAGATAAATCAACGGCAACATCAACTACGGAGGAATCTTCAACGACAACGACATCCTCAAAATCGACGACATCAACCAGCGAGTCCACAACTTCCGCTGACTTCTCTTCAACCTCCACCTCAACAAACACAAACGATTACCCCATAGTAACAGTCCCCCCGCTAACCAACGCCCCATACATGCAAACCTCCGATACCCCTGAAGGAACGGTCTTCATCGCCGTCGGCGCAGTACTAGGCTTCTTAGGTCTGGCAGTGCTGGCCTGGCGCGGAATGGTCGCCTGGTCCGTTAATCGCTCCGTCCGCAAAGCAGCCATGATGCAACCCTCCGAGGCAAAGGGTCTCCTTCGCTCGAAAAGAAAGAGGTCGGCTCATCGCTCGCACGGCCCAGCACCATCCGTGTCTTTGGAAAAAATGGAGCCAGGCCACCGCGCCAGCTACGCAAATCACCACCGTTCCTCCAACGCTGCGCGATCCAGCAGTGGCCTGTTCTTCTCCCCCACGGCTGGAATGCACAGTGCCGGGAATAGAGGCTCAAGCTATCTTCCTGCGGGGTATTATGCTGCCGGGAGTGCCGCCGCTGGCAGTGGGAGTCACCAGAGCATGCAGTTCTCGGCGCCTGATCTCCCGGGCTTGGGTCCGCAGGCGCAGGGATATGCTCGCACTCGATCGGGGCCTAGTCCCCCTGGTACTCCGACTCATGGTGTCTATGAACCACAGTATAATACCTCGAGACATTCTCATTTGGCCTCGAATAGTTCTGTCAATCTTACCTCGCCTCCTGCGCAAGGAAGAACCCCGAGTGCCTATCTTGAAGATCTGTTTGAGAACCATCCTCCTCGGGATAGACATTGATGGCTGGTGATGAGCTAGTTCGACGAGGAACGATATACATGGTTTGCGATCTACTTTCCCTTTTCCCCCGCCCGTCATTGTTATATTCCGATGTCCATTACCATTTACATAATCATGTTATATAGTGTGTGTACATTTCTCATGTCATTTGCAACGTCTTCAGCGTTCAGGGATACACACTTTTCTGGATAGTTTCCCCTTTACTTCTACTTTTCTTTCTGCGGCGGTATATTTAGGCGAAGGAGTTAGTTTCGGGCCAGTTGGATCATGATACGTGAGACTGGGGTTTTGAGATCTGTCAATTTTAGAAGTTTGATCTTTGATTACTATCTTTTTGGCTTTTGTTTTGCCTGTCGCTACTGAAACTCCTCATTATCAATGTGCCCCATAGTTTAGCTACACGCAAGAAATTAAAATAAAAAAGACTGACACTATATACTGCGCATAATGCTGGCACGCAATGCTCTTCCGAAATGATAGAGATTAAGAGGGGTTTCACTTGGTGGAAATGCTATATTCCAAGGAACGAAGCAAGCAAAGAGCAACACGCTCTAGGGGCATAGCAAATAATAACAAGTGAAGTGGAATACATACATAAGCACAGGAACAATATGTCCTACGTACATGGATACACCAAGTCATGTCATCTATAGAAAAGGCGTTGTTCAACAGCTTTGAAGCACGGTTATGTTTCAATCCGCGTCCAATTTGCCGTTAAATTCGCCCAGAAGGATGTCATCAGGGGCCGGTCCACGGCTGTTCCTGACTGTGGGCGGCATATTAGCCTGTGTTATGACAAGGGTATCGAAGGCCACTTACCACATTCAGTTTCCACTCGGAAAAAGATCCACATCCAACGTCGTGCGACTTCGAGGAACATGAGCAACCAAATGCCCACCTCTGTCTCGCAAAGCCAGACTAATCCTGGGATGAACCTGGATAGCCATGAAAATCGAAGAACTAGATCGACAAGAATGGCAAGGTAGTATTGTCGATCCGAGAAATAGCGGTGCCGGCGTAACCCATAAGGATAATATGCGTTGCGGCGCGCTGAAGTTAAGAGGGTCAAGTCCCAATCCTTGGTGACATCCCAATAGAAAGAATAAGTGGAATTGATCAAAGTGCACAAGTACCTGAGATCGTTAGCCAGCGATTCGTTCCCCTTCAAGCCTACCCACTCAGAGCAAACCACATACAATAGCCGCGACAGGCTCATCTCACTATATCCGTACATCTCTAAAGGATTGTAATTCCTTAGTTTGGCGGCAAGGTAAATGACGGGAAGAGCGGTGGCGTATTTGAGAGCGTTCGCGAGATGTTGGCCGCTCTTGTTCTCCATTTTTAGGCCAGCTCGGCGCACGCGTACATACTCGATCAGACACTGCCGGAATCGGATGATACTCGGAGTAGCAATAATCAGGGGGATGACCCAGTCACTTCCGCACCTGCGATCCGGTTTGTGCGTGCTAGAAGCACCCGGGGTAAAGAACATGCAGAAAGTGACAACCAAGTCCGCCAGCACCTTAGAATAGCTGGTCAGTGCGTCGGCAAGTAGAATGTCTCCAAATTTCCCATCTTGAGTTTCCGCCAATCCGCCGATGCTGATCCGCTTCAAAGTAACGAACAGTCGGTGTCTCCCAGAGTGCGATAGACGGTTGAAGGGGAGAAGGATGATTATAAAGAAGACAAAAAGGTATGACTGGGGGATGAAATCCAAAGATTCCACCCGTTCAGCAGAGCCATGAGTCGCGGCCCAGAATATGAGGAGTGATAGCAGGAGGGGAAAGGTCAGGAGGGTAGCTAAGCGGTAGGTCGAAGCGTGATGGGGTTGTTGGGACGAAGATTGACGGGCAGGATATCGGATAAGAGACGGAACATCCTAAGTGAAGTTAGTCAACCATTATCTAGACGAGTTCGAGAGATCAACAGAGGGGCAACCTACAATATTCTTGTTGAAGAGATAATGGAGATTGACACCCCAGCCCCAGAAGCCTGTACATCAAAAATCAACATCGCGATTGAATAATAATGATATTGGTCGATCGCTAGTTCCAATGGACTTACCCGCAACCAGGATTACGGCCACACGGTAGGGAAAGGGAAGAAAGAGGCTGAAGCGATCCAACTGAGCATGTTGATCAGGACCCATATTCCATTGAAGCGGCGCGGGAATGCAGCGCCTGCACAAGGGACAAGTAAATCAAGAAGATGATGAAGACCACAACTAAAGCAAACTATAAAGGAGGAAAATGAGAAAAAAGAAGCGAAAAGGTCGTAAAATCAAATAAAGAGTGACTAGGGGTGAGTTTGGAAACCAAAAATTACTCTCTCATAATGATCAGATGAAAGTGAATCCGCTCAGGGACGCTTTCAGAGTCCAGACGGTTCCGCGCGGCTGTTCGGGTGCAGAGCCACTTGTCCGTTTCGGGTCTAACTCCTTGCAGGTCTCGATTTCCAAAATTGGGTCCAGCTTTCCAAATCGCAGATAGTCACGTGAGTATTACTCACGTGCGGACTGCCGAGGTAGATGGCATCGCCGCCCTTCTGCGGAGGCTCATTCTCGGGGGGAAGATAACCACGTCAGTTGACAATGATAAGACCGCACAGAAAGCCGTCTTACATAGGTCAACTTGGTAACGGCTGACACTCCAAAGCATCTCAATTTCGCTTTACTCACATTTTTGGCAATGGCGGACGAAGATTTCTCTTTGTCTCCTGCCACTTCCTCATCCGCTCCTAGTCCCTCGGCGCATTTCTACCCATTCGCGACGTCACCGGACATCATTCGCTCCCACGAGAAAGATTTATTCATTACCTCAAGTCTTGTGAATCAAGCCCAAAACATTGTCCGCTCTCTCCGCGGAGCCCGATTCGCCCACACCTACTCCGATACCATCAAAAACCTGACCGAAATCCTATACTTTTCCCTAACCACCTTGATCGGCAACCGAACGTTGGGAGAGGAATATTGTGATCTCGTCCAACTAGAAGATGACACCCTTCAGCTCCCTGCTTTTATTAGACGGGCTGGGTATATAGTGAGCAGTATCATTGTACCCTGGATTCTCCAGCGGATTTTACCAGCTTTCCGCCAGCGGCTACGGGCGAAGCTTGAGCGCAGCATCGCGCGACAACAGCTCAAAGCCCAGCAGGCAAGGGAAGGGGCAAAGGGAACTAGGGATAATGCGTCAAAGGCGCAATCATCCTTTACGAAATTACGAATTCAAAAATACATCCTGGAACATCTTGATTCCATCACGTCGTTGAGCCCCATTTACGCTCTGAGTATTGCAACATTCTACTTCACTGGCTCGTACTACCACTTGTCGAAACGCTTTTGGGGTCTGCGATATGTTTTCACAAAGAAGCTCGATGAGAACGAACAGCGAGTAGGGTATGAGGTACTTGGTGTGCTGCTCGTCTTGCAGATCGCGGTACAGAGCATACTGCACGTCAAGAAAGTGGGGCTCAGTTTGCAGCAAGAAGAAGATCTTGAAACTGAGGCGACTCATTCTAGGGGCAAAGACGATACAATAATCCACTCTATTGAGAACCCGTCGACGTTGCCTCTTCTTCCTGCCACTGATGCTCGGTATGATCTCGCAGAAGACTCTAGTGCGATTCCTTGGATTCCCTCAGGGCAGCAAAGCAGGTGTACACTTTGCCTGGACCCTTTCAAAGACCCAAGCGTCACCACATGCGGACATGTTTTCTGCTGGACATGCGTTCGAGATTGGGTGCGTGAGAAGGCCGAGTGTCCCCTGTGTCGACAAGATGTCTTGCTCTCTAAAGTACTACCTTTGAAAGGGTAGTTCGTGTCGTGTTCTCTGTATATACTATATCTAGAGTATGATCGTGCACATATCGGCGTTTGATATCTAGTCCACATATAATCCTGCTTATCCGCCAGTCGCATTTTTAGTTGTCGTTTCACTGGTTTTTATACGTAGGAATATACCCCTTTCCGCATTGGCCTGCAACAAAACCCATTCTCTCAAGACCCACAACTGCAATGGTGGCGTCAGATATATTGATATCCATAGGTCTTGGCATAGTTTTGTAGAGTTGGCATGAGAACCCCTGTTTAAAAAGTACAAATACACCTGACGCCGAAACTAATTTGCCAAATATTCAACGCCTTCTATATGATGTGTTCTATCTACAGTATGCAATAAAGCCGTAAAAGATCTCATAAGCAGTGTCATCATATCGGAGCTTTGCGATCATAGTCCTTCAAATGTTACGGAAACAATCCATATCGAGGAAGTAAGTCGTTTCTCAGGAGAGTTCTTTGGTCCCTGGACTTTTCTTGGGCTTGATAACCTCAACTTCTCCAGGCTCAGTTTTCACAGGGGTTTCATGCACTATTCGAATCGGTAAGTTCAGCTCAGCATGTGCCGGTAGAGGAGGCATGGGATCTAGAGCCATCCGTTTGTCGTTCATGGTATTGAACAGACGTATACATGCATATGGATCAGCTGCAGCATCTATATAGATATTCCCGCGTTAGATTTCTCATTTGTTGGAGGTGATCCGTGCTTACATTGTACTTGCGTATATCCCAGCGTAGTTGTCCAATCGCTACATCGAACATCAGCACCTTTCGCCAGAGGTAGTCCAAAGTGCTCATTAACCTGATCACTCAAGTTCACTAGTCTCTTATTTATCAGTTTCGGGTTCGAATGGCAGTATTTGACCACTTTAAACAAATGACTTAATTCGAAGATGGCGTGCACTTCGATCCCGAGGTACTTACGTACCCGAGTGCAATCTGCTTTGATTGACACGCCTACTTTCGTTATGTCGGGAGACTTGAGGATATGTTTCAGAGACGGCGATACGAGGTCTTTGATGTTCCTTGCTGGTTTGAACATGGCGACGTGGAACAGTGCGATGCGCTCTTTGTTCGCAAGTTGGATTAATGATACGTTGTTTTGTATGCCGTCCGCCGCCGATGCTTGGGCTTTCCATTCTAGATCAAATCCGAGTATCTTATCGTTCAGGAATTTCTTTGCCACTGTCTCGGTGGCCTCGAGGGTTTTACAGTAGTGCACAGCGATGTCCTTGCCTTCTAAGGTCTTGTATAATCGATGACTCCAGACTTTGGGTGTTGTAGGATCGGAAGGTGGACTTGGGGGTGGGTTGCTTTCAGATGGTAGAGGTAGAGGGTCCTTGGTAGTGGCTGAAGCGCTGCGTTGGACGACGTGCTGGAGATTTCCGGTGTCCCTGGCATCCTCAGTTATCGACCGAGCTGCGGAACTAGAGGTGCATGACCTTCTAGCTTTTGAGTATATGGGTGATTGTTCCCGCTTCATGAAGGCTGCAACTGTCGGGCGGCGTAAGCACTGACCGGAGCTGAAGCCTGATACAGTGCCTGGCCATGTTACAGAGCCAATGTGGCAATCTGGATTCCGCCCGTCATCACCGGAAGTGGTTATGAGTCTAGGTCGCTCCAGTCCCTTCAGCCTTCGGCTCGGTACTGCTCTCTCCGTAGAAAAGGTGCGAGAACTATTCCATAATAGCCGCGAAGTTGCAACAGCAACATCAACTTTTCGGCCGTCTCTAAGCTGACTCCTGGTGCCAGACTTGAGCAAAGTAGGAGCATGAGCTAGAAACATCTTTGTGATCCAAGACGAAGCGAGGCTTCCGCTGGATTTGACATTCAAAGTGGTCTGATTAAGCTGGAGACACGGCCTGAATGCCCAAGGTGAATAACTAGTACTCGGGATACAGCCAAAATCGATTCTAGGGAAGAATTTCCAGTTGGCAATAAAAGCATTCGAACAAGCCATTATTTTATAACCAATACCAGGCCAACTGGGAAACCGTCAGCTAAAGATAGGATGAAAGGAAATATGAACCAACTTGGCTCTCGCCATGCTATATATAGGCGATTCATTGCGCACAACAAAGTATGGTTGATGCTTTGTCGTATACCGTAAAGACTGTTTCGATCCTCCTGAAAGACACCGACGAATACTCATTTCTGAAAGCAATCATAGTGTATATGCCTCTTCGAATGGCCTATTAAGAATGGAGGTAGGTCCAAAACAAAGGACTTTAATAAATCATTCTACGATAAAGTTGAGAATAAGGTAACCTTAATGTCCTGAAGCAGCGGTCGTAAATTTGATTGGCGCAACTCGGCCGGGTCGGATAAACGTGTGTTCCCTGCCGCCAAGATTGTCCGAATGGGAATGATTGAGGATCCGCCCAACACCGTGCGATTTCTATATCAGGCCAGACGAAGCTTTTCTCACAGGCGAGAGCATTAGACCGTTCATTTAGAATTCTCTCCATAGATTCTCTGGACTTAACTACGCTTATCACTCATTCGTCTCTACAATGGCGTCGCAACTTCTTCCTCTTGGTAATTAATCCAATCATTTGTGTCAAAATGCTCCTCGCTAATAACTTCTATAGAGCTGATTGACAAGTGTGTCGGATCCAGAATCTGGGTCATTATGAAGAATGACAAAGGTCAGACGCATTGCGTGAAAAGAAGATAATTATAAGCTGATGTTTGTGCAGAGTTCGCCGGCACGTTGCTCGGCTTCGATGACTATGTCAGTAAGTTGACCTCTACCTTTTTATCAATTTGCTGTGAAATAGGTACTAATATAGGCTAGATATGGTCTTGGAGGACGTAACTGAATTGTAAGTACGGCTAGTTTTACAGTTCTCATCTAGCCAGTCCCACGTCTCTTCCTTATTGCCAGAGTGGCTGTCACTCGCAAACGTGGAACTAACAGCCGCAGTGATTACACCGGCTCTCAGGTTAAGCTTCCCAAGATCTTGCTAAACGGAAATAACGTCTGCATGGTAATGAGGACACTACCTCTCCCTCTCTCTGCTATGTGGTAGTGCTAACATGACCGCAGTTGATTCCTGGTGGTGAAGGACCAGTTGGTAGCTCTTAGCTTCTGATATCCAGTGCTTTTACTTGCTTTGATGAAAGAAAAAATATTTGTGAATGACAATCAACGAAACGATATAGAATTAACTGTAATGGCAAGAAATTATGTTGTTGCGCCCTTGCTTAGGGCCTTGTTTCTTAACATTCTTGCCACTAAGCCTGGTTTTCCTACCTTGCAGCTGGCGGGTTTCGCTCTCATATAAAGGAGATTCGAAGATAATGCTCGGGATCAGTTCCTTTGAATCGAGCGGTGAGAGGTTCTAGCCCTCGCTTGCATGTCTATGTTCAGAAGCCCATGCAACAAATGCAAATGAGTTTAAGGCGCAGGGGGTCAGTCATGAATACTAGGAGGCGAGAAGTGTGAAAGCTTGTGGCTGTAAAGCGGGTTCCCTAGAAAATGAAAACTCCCTACATGGTACATATGCAGTTATCAACGGTTCCTAAAAGAGCCGCCTGGAACCACGTTGCAGTTGAACACAATACTATGCAACGGAAGTAGAGACGTATAGAGACGCCAGTACCGTCAAAACCATATAACGTTGGCTTGCTTCTAAGTAGAACTTAGCATGCCCAAGATACTAGTCAGTGCATGTATATACATAATGAATGGAGCACTGCGCTCTGTTGCTGTGAAGAATAATGACGCTAAGATTCCCTGATTTTTACGTGCTGGTATAGTAGGGAAGACTTTCGCTTACAGATACGCTTTAGCGCACATGGGGCTCATAGGAGTAAAAGCAGCCAAACACAGAAGGTCATGTTCTTTGAAGCTTGCTGTCTTCCAACACGCATAACTGAAGAGCTGAACTGCTGGTTATCTAGTGACATTGTACCTGGGATAAAATAGTAAAAATAGGCATACATCATGCAAGTTAGCAAGATCTGTTAGCCAACAGGTAGCAGCGTGAGTTCAGAAGGTATTAAAGTTCAAAGTATCCTTGACCTGTGATCAAGATACGTGGGTACCTACCCAAATCTAGACTATCGCAGGCGTCGAGATAGTTGACATCATCCAACTCTTCTCCGCCTAGGCAAATTATACGGTCGGCGTCAATTAAACACCTCACCCATTTTGGAGCTCGAGAATCGGTTACTCCAGGGTATTTCCTTTCGTAACCGATATTGCTATATCCGGTGGTTCAGGAAACAGACTTCGACCCACAAGAAGGCGGTGGCATCTGCAGGACCGGCCCGGTTGGAGTCGGGCGTTTGGGTTTTGACGTCAAGAGGTTGTCAAATCCCAAGGTATCACTGTTGTCCAGAGGCCTAATTCTTGAGAAGTTTCCTTACCCCAGATTCATGGGGAAAGCTGCTGACGATCGAGAGTGGAAACCGTTATGTAACAAATTGCTTCCCCGCGTTATGGTCGTGGGAAGATGTGGGTTTGATGGCAACTTTAACTTATACCTTCTTCTAACTGTAGAATAAGGTTGAAAATAGAAATTTAGGGGGGTGAAAATTAACGAAAAGTAATTAATGATATTTTCCAAACCCAAGATCCGGATTGATATGGGGTTCACAAAGTGGCGGGGGCGGGCGGGCAAAAAGGCATACGCGTGGATTCGTCCAAAGATCGTCAAGAGTGACAAGAGAGATACTTGACCGGGATGCATGGTACCAGCTAAGGGTTGGTCTCACCTCGATAGCGCCGCTGATGATCTGACTGTAAGACTTATCTCTTTGTCTTTCTTTTTTTAATCTTTTTACTTTTGGCATTATCCATATTTCCTATGGTGTCGTATTGCAAGTGTCAGGATGATTGACAACACCAACGGAGTCCGATTAACAAGTTGTCGAGACCATGCCACCACCCGGATGTTGTAAAGCATCCATTGGCTGGAATCGACAGCCACGAGGCTTGCCTGTCACGCAGGGTAGTATCTGTGTCCAAGTCTGACACGAGGAATCTCTGGGCATTTTGAATGCTCAGCTCTTTCTTTCCTTCCTTCCCAACCAAACCATCAAAACCATTGACGCCTTTGGCGGCTAAGGTGGTGTCAGCGCCACTACCCAAGCCTGAGATAGTACTCCTTACTAAGTCAGGGATTACAGTTTATATATGTTATAGCCTTTATTGGTTGCTAGGAACCCATGAACCCCCTCCATGACCTTTTCTGCCTAGACACGATGTTACCGTAGCCCAACCTCCAGAAAGTGGAAGATATTGAGGGATCAGAACTACCGTGCCATGGTGTTCCTTAACCATCATTCCATATAGTGGGTTATAGATTACAACAAAAATAAACAATTTAAGGTTGATCTCACGCATTAGTAGAAAAACCTCAGGGCACAGCAACAAAGAACTGAAGTGGCCCGTTTGTTTCCAGGGCGATTAAATTTGCTTGTTATATCTTAGTTTCCTGCTTCTGTTTCTTCATTTGGCTCATAGATATGTACCGACGGACAGCTTTGAGCAACGGTGACTAATGATGGGGTTGGCACACATCCCAACAAACAATGCCTGGGCCGAGGCTCAACTAGTTCAATCGGAAGTCTGATGAGTGTTGCCTGTCATGCCAAGTTTGGCATCACGGGGGTTCGACCATTACTATTACCTACTCAAATGGTCTTGTCAGGAACTGAGACTGCAAGCGATATTAATCCAAGACCCTTGAAAGGGGTGCCAAGGCACGCCAAAGATTCCCACAACAGCCGCTCCTGTTTCCCACAGAAAACATTACCATCAGATAGATATACACTTTTGCAATGATTAGAAGCCTCGATGAGGGTCAGCTCATTTTCTTATCAGTGGGCCAGTGGCCTGAGGACAAAGAACGGGGCAACTGGTCCGCTTATTTGACGAACTTGTTCCAGCTCAGGTACTGCGGTCAAGGATAGAGCACTAGCAAAGGTTTGACAAGCTTGAGCCTTGAGGGTCCCTGTTCCAAGACCCTTTTCTGCGCCCGAACTCTTGCTGTGGTGGTATTCTTCCGTACTTCCATGCATTGGTCGTCTTTAGCATGGGAGGAATGAGCGAGTAGGATGCTCTCCGAGATGTACGAAATGTATCGCTGGAGTCTAAAAAGGAAAAGAAATTATGAAAGCTTTACTTTGAGTTTCAACTAAGACAGCCATGATAGCCTGGCAAAAATAACCGTTGCGATGCTGCAGGGGTTCCTAGAAAGGACAACTTATATCGTCGTGATACCCAACGTACAGTACGTAGTGGAAACAACCCCATTGTTCTTGCTGACAGAGTATCGGTGCACGGTACGTTGTTTCGAGCAATAGCCAGCCACGCCAACCAACATAAACCTCAATAGTGAAGAAGACTGGCTTGTATCTCTGGTACTTGCACAGATGGCAGTACGGAGGAACCCCCGGAAAGAGTTATTGCTGTAGGCCTATGATAGGGTAGACGTATGACTCGGCCAAGAGCTAGCCCCAAAGCTACTCGGATACTCGAAACCATGGAATCCACAGTGCTGGGCAACGCAACTCTCTTATCTATGTGATTTCTTGAGGACCTGATTGGTCTCAAGTGGCAACCTCGTGGAAGTTGGGTGGAGGTGATCAATTCCCCAAACGTTGTTAGTGCTGCTTGTCTAGCGGGGAAAAGGACGCGAACGGTCCTCCAACTCAAATCATCTCTCTCTTTCCCACACCACACCTCCTGCGCTTCTTCCCGCTATTCATAAAATAATTAAAAAACGGGAAAAAATAATTATTCTTAATATTCCCGTCAAAAATATGAAAAAAGGAGTGGCGTTCGCCACCGTTCTGGAAGAATGCCTCTTAATGTAATTACAGTCAGTTGGGCACATGGGACAACATACATACCTTAACTTAGGTACCAGTACCTACTAGGCAATACCTAGTACTACTCCTAACCACGGGAGATCCTATCAGCCACCTTGGTACTTCTGATATGCTCATCTTGCATGTGAAGCTCATGTAGAATTCATAGGCAATGTACAGGGGAATCTCGTGGTGCTTTCGTTAATACTTACATACAATCTCTACACCTCAATCAATCTGTCAAGTGGATCAGGTGTCAGCTTGTGATAGCAATCTCGCTGATAAACTGATAGTTGAATAGATAGTGAGGTACTTACTAGATTAGGGAGATAAGCCCGCCCTCTATCCATCCACATCCTAGCATAGGTATTTGGTACATACATACAGTACATCATATGGGAAAATAGACAATGACCGCTGTCCGTTTAACTCCACTCACTGAACCAGCTTTAGAAAGTCAACTAAAAGTAGGCTTAAAAACTATACCATTACCACCATATCTACTCGAACCTGTAGTGAATTAAGTTGACCAACTCTTCTTCTACAGCAGTCACTCGTATGAGAACTAATCATGTGGTATAATAATTCATGGCCTCTGCTGACCCAAGTACGTTCCGGCTACTTGGGATCTGGTGGCGTTGAAACCGATTTCGACTCCCGATCTAACTGGTGTTGCGATCCATGTAGCTGCTCACTCTCTCTGTGCCTACTGATTGAAGCCTTACTAAAAAATGTTATAAATGAATGAACTGCTATGGATGGATAGTGCAAGTCATTTAAGAGAGTGAGCGACAAGAAGGATAACTCATTTTGACTGGTAAAAATGGATGCACAACCTCAGGCGGGTGTAGAACCCAGGTTCAGTTAGTCTCGAAGGAAAGCAATCTCTTAACTTCCAAAAGAACGTTATTACGGCCGTCGGGGGCAAGTGATCCTTGGGTCGCATGAAATTCCCGCAAATCCGAACTTATCGATACGGTCAAGTAATGGTAACGATTATCCAGCATAATAAAATTAAAAAGCAATCAAGTCCGCTATCAGAACCCCCGGCCATTGGGCCATCTTAAGGTTTCCCCATACTGCACTTGCATCCACTAAAATTGTCCGGTTCCAGATCCTCCTCCTGCCTTTTTCCAGTAAGCCACATGGAACTAGACCAGAACTGCTAGTCGGCATGTCCGTTGCCCATACCCTCTTCTCCTCATCATCTTGGAAAAAAAAAAATAGGCTAACGATGCGGACCGTGTCTACATAGTTAATCAGTCCATGGATGGTGCTTTATTTCCCAATGCCCTCAATTTCTATTATCGGCCGTTCTTTTAATTAAATGTATAAATAATGCAGACAATCCCTTTCCCACCCCCTCTACATAGCATGAATTTTTGTTTTTTATTTCCCTTAATAGAAACGCACTGCTGTCCTCCCTCCAGCATATTTCTTAAAAGCGGCCGCGGTGCCCTTTTTAATCACAACCGTTCATCGAAGCTTTTTTGATCCTTTCATCCCCTTCTGAGGGCTTCGATACATTCACTTCCCTCCCCCATATAAGTAACACATTCTGCCTTGATACTCTCTCATTCTATTGATCTGATTCTACTTTCTATTCCTCTCGCAGAGTGAAAGTGACGCATTTCAATATGGAGAAAGATAAAATCGAGGCTAAAACCGAGTCTCGGGGCCAGGAGTCCCCGCCACCTTTGTATGGCGAAACAGAACCTACGCAAGCAAACTTTGGTCGCAGGATATGGGACAGCTTCAAGAGAGATCCAAATGCCCATGTCACCTCGGATGCTCCCTCTGGTGCTAATGGGGCTGATGGGAAGTCCTTTGATATTGAACAAGCCGCGCAGAAAACGGCAAATTCACCATTGCAGCGTAGTCTTAAGGGCCGTCATCTGCAGATGATTGCCATTGGTGGTTCTATCGGTATGTGCGACCAGTTCTATAGTGTTGTTCCGACCAATGAAGTGTTTCGGTGCTAACCTCCCTCCTCGGTTCTAGGTACCGGTCTCTTTGTTGGTTCTGGAAAAGTCTTGGCCACTGGTGGTCCAGCGTCGGTTCTCATCGCATACGCTTTGATTGGCTGCATGCTTTACTGCACTGTACACGCACTTGGTGAAATGGCCGTTCTTTTCCCCGTCGCAGGTTCCTTTGCCCACTACTCGACTCGGTTCATTGACCCTGCATGGGGTTTTGCTATGGGTTGGAACTATGCGATGCAATGGCTCGTGGTTCTACCGTTGGAGATTGTGGCTGCATCAATCACGGTTGACTATTGGGAGTCAAGTATATCTAACGCCGCATGGGTTGCTATCTTTTGGGTAGTGATCGTTGCTATCAACTTGTTCGGCGTCAAGGGCTACGGTGAAGCCGAGTTCGTCTTCTCGCTCATCAAGGTAGTTGCTGTGATTGGCTTCATGTAAGTGCCCTGGCAATTTGCACACCCGCTCCCCATTACATTGAAACCACATGACTGATATATGGTAGCATCCTCGGTATCGTCCTGAACTGTGGCGGAGGTCCTCAGGGCGGCTATATTGGTGGAAAGTATTGGTCGAGCCCAGGTGCTTTCAATAATGGGTTCAAAGGTCTTTGCAGTGTCTTCGTCAACGCCGCATTTGCTTTTGCTGGAACTGAGCTCGTTGGCTTGGCTGCAGCTGAGACTGCCAATCCTCGGAAATCTCTTCCGACAGCTGTAAAGCAGGTGTTCTGGCGTATTTGCCTCTTCTATATCGTATCTCTCACCCTGGTCGGCCTCCTTGTGCCGTACGACGACAAGCGACTCATGGTTGGGACTTCCAGTGCTGACGCGAAAGCGTCTCCATTTGTGATTGCTATCAAGAATGCTGGTATTTCCGTCCTGGATTCTATCATGAATGTCGTAATTATGATCGCGGTGTTGTCTGTGGGCAATTCGTCTGTTTACGGTTCATCTCGTACACTCGCAGCTCTTGCCGAACAAAGGCAGGCCCCTCAGTTCCTGGCGTACATTGATCGCAAGGGCCGCCCTATCTGGGCCATTCTAATCGCCTCCGGTCTCGGTTTGCTCGGCTTCTTGGCTGCATCGGACAAGCAAGGAACTGCATTCTCGTGGATGATGGCCATTTCAGGTCTCTCGTCTATCTTCACATGGGGCTCAGTGTGTTTGGCACATATCCGCTTCCGTGCTGCCTGGAAGGCTCAAGGCCACAGCTTGAATGAGCTCGCTTTCCGTTCCCAACCGGGACTCATTGGCTCTTGGATCGGATTCCTCTTTAATTGTCTCGTCTTAATCGCACAGTTCTGGGTTGGATTCGCCCCAATTGGCTATGCCGAAATGACTACCGGCAAGCTTGTTGAGAGCTGGTTTTCCGTGTATCTCGCTGCGCCGGTTGTCTTATTGTTCTACATCCCGTACAAGCTCTGGTTCAAGACACCGTTCCTCAAGGTCCACGAGATGGACTTGCACACGGGCCGTCGCGATCTCGATGTTCAATATCTGATCGAGCAGGAACATGCCGAACAGGCAGCGTGGCCAGTATGGAAGAAAATGTACAGATTCTTCTGTTAATGACAGGAGTTTCGTAATTCGTTGTTATGTTGTGGCAGGATTGAAATTCACTTACTTTATTCTTCACTGTACGATTATGAATAATGTGCCTATAACTATCCCAATTCCGTAAACCTTCTTATGTTATTAGCTTTCTAATCTTGCATAATCAAGCAGTCATAGGCTTCTATATACCTTAGTGATCGGCTCGACGGTCAGGGGTCGTGGATGTCCCCATTGTAGCAGATCGTGCTAAGCTTTTTCCTCTGTTGAAATGTTGACAGAGACCTTCTCCAGTCTTGGCGTGTTTGTATCTGGAGAACGTTCCAGACTGCTATATGTAAAGATGATACCAGCCGTATGGATGCTGTATTTGTACCCCCTCCCGCTACAAATAGCGGCCCACAAACCGCGTATCATTTCATAATTACTGTGTAACAACTCTATAGGATCTGCCTTTGGGTGTAATCTATCACGGCGCAACCAAAAATAGCTACCCGACTGAGACACGTGAGGCTGAGGCGGCTACGGCCTTGGTGGTTTCACAATGGTAAATTACACTCATGGTTTTCCTCTCAGGCAGATCTCCGCCAGCAAAGAATTACCTTCCCCTGTTGTCATCCTCCTTCCCATACTATAGAACATCTGGGTGTCTTCGACCCTCGCTTGGATTTATTCATATTGATTTGTGCTTGTTGGTATTTTCCTTGTTTATATCCTTCTGGAGGTCCTTCTTTCTTGGCATCTGGTTGCCCTTAGCCGCCCTCCCATAGATCCTCCGGTGCCTATGTTGCTCGCAACCGGTCCAAGCCACGGAAAGGATTTGTTGGCACTTCATTGAAGCTGGCATTGTGAACGAGGCTAGTCGCTCTCTGTTTATTCACCGCCCGCGCAGCTACCCTTCCGTTTCGGAGATACCCAAACTAAGCGTGGTGGCTGGTTTCACTTAGTGGCTTTGTTGGCGACTGAGGTCATTCATTTTCTCTAGTCTTTTGATGCTGCTTTGAGATACCCGCGCCAATTCTTACAGTCACCACATATCTCCTTCAATCCTCCAAGGTCGCATCCTCGGTACCTAACCTTCACAATGTCTGGCTTTGCGGCTTCATTCTGGACGCCAGACTACGCAACGGGTCTAGGGGTGCTTTATGGGAAGCTCCAACAAGGCGTTGTCGAGAACAAGCAAATCATCACAATCGCGTCCATGCGTGCGGATGCGGAAGACCAATATGGTCTCCGGTTAGGAGATATTGCGCCGTCTGTGGACCGGATGACTGCGAATGGGTTTGCGAAGGATGACGGGGCAAGCGTGCGGAAGGTAGGTCAAATTTAAACATTGGTCGACGGGCTCTCAGTATACTAATGCTATATCGCTGTGTGAAGGCATACGAAGGTGTACGCACAGAAATGGTCGAGGCCGCTAAGAATCACCAAAAGATTGCGTCGAACATCCGCGAATTAGTCGTTTCGCCCTTTCGTCGCTGGTGCGATCAGCATGAGGCACGCATCCAGAACTCACACGATGACCTTCAAGCCCGTATCAAAGAGCACACAAAACAGGCGGATCTGGTCAAGAAACTGCGGAGTAACTATTTCAATAAATGTCGTGTGGTAGAAGACTTGGAGGAGGAGAACAAACTTGCCTTCCAGGCTCCTGAGACCAGCCCGAAAGTCAAACAGACCCCCAAAATCGTGCTCCCAGAGGAGGTACAGGAGGAAGAACCGTTCGAAATCGGAGACCACGTCTACTCTCCCGAGGGTCTTAAGAAGCTGTTGGTCCACATGCTGGATAACATCAAGTTGGGTGATGTTAAAGTGCCCATCATCGGCACTTATCAGAACACATCGACCGGCAGCGACATCGTGGAATACACCCAGAAGCACATGAATGCGACCAGCGTCAGCTATGCGGAGAGAATCGGACAGGATCTCGTCGACAATGGCTTGCTCCGGTTGGTGGGCAATATGGGTAGCACATTCGCTAATAGCAGCAAGATGCGATACCAATGGCGCCCTAAAGTGTTTCAAATCACCGGTATTCCTGAAAAGAATAAGCCTCTGATGCGTGTGACCTCGATGGCGAACAGCGAAGACGGCAGCGAATCCCCGATCGCTTCTGTTTCGGAGATGTTGTCAGGCTGGAACCCTCTCAACAACCCTCATCCGAACGAGACACCGGCGGAGAAGCTACGCAGAGAGGCGCGCGAAGCTGATGAAAGGTACAAGGCCGCTGTGCGGAAGCTGGATCTGATCAGATGCAAGCTTGAGGAAGAGATTGTGGAGAACCTCCGGTTTATGGAGCAGTGTGAGCTGGATCGGCTCAAGGCGATAAAGGCTGTTGTTCTTGATTTCTCCGGTGCGATTAGCAACGTCATTCCGAACCTGCAAAGCACGGTTGATCATATGATGCTTTACCAGGAGACCATTCAGCCTCTTGGTGACGTTAGGTATCTTCTCGAAAACTACCGGACTGGAGGCTTCGTGCCCCGGGTTCAAGCTTATGAAAACTACTACGGCTCCGTAGAAGGTATGGGATCGAGCATGGCTACCGAATGAGATGGACGATAACTGACTTATGCAGATCAAAATTTCGGCGTTGACCTTGAGGCTAGAGCAAGAGCTGATCGCAAACGGGTCCCTGTTATTGTTACTACGCTCTTGACATATCTTGACAATCGTAAGACAATGGCGGTTCCTGCCACGTCAATATGCTAATGAAGCATTACAGGCTACCCAGAACTCGAAGGTGATGAGGCACGACGTGCAATCTGGCTTTATGATGTTCCTTTGGCAGCAACCCACCACCTCCGTAATATTCTGAACAACAGCAAAACAGACTATCAGGAGGTGTTGGAGAAATATGAGGTACCAATTGTAGCAAGCGTGTTGAAATTGTATCTTCTTGAATTGCCAGGTTCGTGTAGCCTTAAAAACGGGCATTCAGGGGTCGATGCTAACTGTCTTTCATAGACTCCCTTGTTTCTTCGCAGGTTTACGAAATCGTTAAGACCATTTATTCTACTACCGCTCATGAGACGACGGAAGAAGGCCGGATCAAGGTCTTGCAGAGCACACTTGGCCAACTCCGCCTCAATAACATCGCTACGCTTGACGCTGTTATGACCCATTTTACACGACTGATAGACCTCACGTCTGCTGACGAGAATTACGTTTCTACACTCGCCCAAGCACTGTCTCCTTGCATCCTTCGGCCACGCGTTGAGAGCAGCCTCACGATGAACGAGCGTCACAGCTACCGTCTTATCCGTGACCTTTTCGCTCACAAGGATGCGATCTTTGGCGAGTTGAAGCGTCAATCCAGTGCCCTTGGGATTACAGGCTCTGTCAACCGCCCCCGCGCCATCAGTACAGATGAGAGCAATCGCCGAGCAGCCATGGAAGCGCGAGCCCGTGCTATTATGGATCGCAGCCGAGCCAACAGCCCAGCTCCTCCTCGGAAACACCGACGGGAGCGCTCCAGTGGTCCCTCAGAGGTCGGCCGCTTCCCAGTTAATGTCACCAGCCCGACTGAGAGGCGTACCATCGCTCGTAATAGCCTAGACGTTCCTAGCAGCAACAGTTCGCCTACCGCCCAGGAACAACTGTCAACTGTGAACATCAATGCTGGTGCTGAGGCTGCTGCTACCAACGGTACTTCCAGTGATTCATCAGCCTCTGCTGCCGCCAACGAAACTCCTCCCTCTGGCACTTCTAGCCCCCCACCCCTGGCAGAAACAGCATCTGATGATTCTCCTACCCCCACCCCTACCCCAGCCGTCGACGTGGAGAAGCGCGCTTCCATCACGCGCTCCTCGTACACCCGCAAGCCCGGCCTCGGCAACAGATCCAGCTTCCCTGTCATCTCAAGCGGGGAATCGGGAACAGATAGCAAGCGAAACAGCCTGGCTGACAGCGAGCCTAAGGGCGTGACACTGGAAGATAAGCCAATGGATGATGACTAAATGTACTACTTTATGCTCACTTTCTCCGATTTCCAATTTTGATCGAAGCGAAGTGAAGAGATGACCACTCAGGATGCACTTAAAACTCAAAACAGGAAGCAGAAAAAGAGAGAAAAAAGACCCGGGAACCGCAGGTGGGAATGTATGTATGTTGTCAACATCTCTCAAACTTGCAGCAGGCTTTGTGAGTTGAGTGATGTAGACAGTTCAGTCGCGATATATTCTTATGTTTTTCTTTCATGTTCACCTTCAAGTATAAACCATACCGTTCGTTTCATCGTTTCGCATACCCCCCAAATTTTTACCATGTATCTTTATCTCTTTTCTTTCTTTCTTCCCTTCTTTCTCCCACCTTTTTTACTCTTTTATTCCTTTGTCTACATAAAGTATTTATCTGCTATACGTTACTTCTTGCTTTGCACAACTTTCGCAATGTTCCTCTCGCAGCGACTTTCGTGAAATTGATTGAATAACCTCAGATTTTGGCGAGTCCATAGCCTCATATGTAGAGATGTGTTCGTGATTTTATGGTGTTATAACTCATATTTCTTGATTTCCAGTAATACTATAATCGCGCCTAGATATATTATGCAGCGCTATGTTTGAATGCTATGATATAATGCTACAAAAGAGAGAATGTATCCATGGTTCCAACACCTATACAAACGAGTGCCCACAAAACTCATCCAACAGACTCCATCAGTGCGGTACGGTTCATTATACATATCACAGCCCTTGGCCCGTGAGGAGACGTCTGAGGATGCCCTCTCCGGGACCAGCAAGCTGGGTTTCGATCTCTTTTTGGGACACAAAACAAACGAGTCCTTGTTCGTCCATTGCTCTGCTGGGGGTCATTGGCCCACCCATCGATTTTGAGGGAGAGCGCCTGATGTTCGAACCACCAGCGACTGTGCCCCCTCGACCCTTGCCTTGGAATTCCCCAACTAGTCCTAGTGTCTCCAGGTTGCTGAGCACATCTTTGAATTCGGTCGCTGTAAGTGGATGGAGGATATTGTCTGTCCGGCACAGAGTACAATATGTATCGAATATTTGCTTGATTGTTGGGGCCGAGTTTTTGGTCTTTGAGGGTGTGTTCGGAAACTCCCCTTCGCGTCGTTTTCGGTCAAGTGCAATCAATGCACAAATGGCTGCTTTTTGCTGCAAGTTCAGGCCTTGAAGACGTTGGACCGTCCCTTGTCCGAAGGTGGCTGAAGTAATGCGTGCAACGTGAGCAATGCTGGCTCGTGGCGCGGTAAGCGTTGTATATGCTGATGTGTGATTCTGCTTTGTTCTGGCAGGAGATGAAAGGTTGTTGTTCTCAACTAGTATCGTTTTAGAAGGGGTTTCTGTGTTCTCATTCTGCTTTTCTAGTTTCTGCATCGTTTCTTGTTCAATAAGATCAACTGCGCGCTTGATGAGCTCGAAAGCCTTTCGCAGATCACCTGTCTGCGACGCGACCTTCTTCGAACACAGTTGGATAGCTGCTGGTTGAACGAAAGGAATAAACTTTGGGTCGTCGCATTGACCAGCAGGAAGCAACGAGCGGAGACGTTCAGCTATCACATTTGCGATCTGGCCGGCATTGTAAGGTAAGAAAGGAAGCAAACGAGGTTTCAGGTTCTTTGCCTTCAATTGTGGCAATGCTCGATCAGTAAGATCAAGCGCATTGGCAATCCCAATAAGCATAAGCTTGGATTTGCTCTGCAATGACCACTCGAACAATGATTGGAGGATGCCGGCATCCGCCGTAAGGAGGTGATCTATTTCATCCAAGGAAACCAAAAACATGTCTTCTTGCTTCTCGTCAGTTGTGAACATGGTCCTCAACCTCTCCGCCTCGCTTTTTTTGAAAATCTGGTGATCGTCGCAAAGGTCTTCGATTAGCTTGCTGTAGACATCGCGAGCGCTACGCATACTAGCGCAATTAACATGCGTGACTTTCATGGACCCAAGGTCAAATTCATCGCACACTTCCTTGACCATAGCACTTTTGCCAGTCCCGGGAGGACCGCTGACATACAGGCAGCCACCTTGCTGTGACGTTAAACCGTCCTGTATGAACGAGAGCAATTTTTCCCGTTCGGCTTCCCGTCCAATCAGTCGACCCAAGTTAGCGCCCCGAGCAAACAGTTGTCTTGCTTGGGTGTATATTGTTTGTGTTGATTGTGTAATTGTTGGCGTTGATGTCTGTCGCGGCGTACGTGGTGTCAACGATTTCCCCCCGACTTGAACCCGGTGCTTTGGTGTAATAGGCGGCGAGTCAAGGGCATCTCGGAATCTGGTCTTCGAGGGAGTTCTAAATTCAACAGGTACTGCATTTTCGTCTGTATTTGTATGCAAAGCCTCCGCGCTCCTCTTTGAGAGCCTACCGTTGACTGATTTGGAGGTACGGAGGCGTGAGGTAGTTTTTGTAGAATATGACGTTTCATGCTCTGTCTCTGCATGCTTCGCACTTCCATCCCGATCGATATCATTCTCCTGTTGATATACGCCGCTGTTCCTGGTCCTTGACCGTAATTGGCGCGTTGCCGGTACAGATGGCGCATTCTCTTCTCGAAGGATGCGAGGCGGTTGTGTCCGGCGCTTGCTCGCACTGCGCACTGGCAACACTGGAACTAATAAAATTCGGTCAGTATGGACGGAAGCAACACACATGGAAAAGCGATAACGAGGAAGGCTCTATCACGCAACCGTACCTTCTACCGCAAGAGTGCCCCGTTGGCGCTTGCCTAGAACCGAAGCAGTCATTGTGAGCGAGCTTTCGTTAGCCGCTGTGGCAGGAGCAGATATGAAAGAAGTATGAGTAGGCAAGTACGAGGGAGGAGGAACAGGTGAAGAAGTAAAGGTTGAGGTTTAATGATAGTAGGTACTTGGCAGGTCCAACTCGGTATAGGCCTTTTCCTAACCAGGCATAATTGGTCTGTCCTTTTCTATTCGCGCCGCCTCTGACGCGTCTCTCTGCAACGCGTCACGCGTCGGCCCGTCCTGGAAGAACGAAAATCACATGGGCGGGACTACGGCATGGTAGAAGGCCAACAATGCAGTTTTGGGCTGCGCGCGTAAAGACCGCTTATCCCCGCGGTGGCGGAGAATCTGATTATCCAAAGTCCACAAGCAAGTGCGTCACTCCGCTCTACCTGATGATGCGGGTCAATTCTGCAAAGGCATCTTTCACATCATTCCGTTAGCGCCAGTGACCAGGCCAAGTGACAAAAAGCCTGTATGTCTTCTTATTCCTTTAACCCGCCTAGCTACAACATATTCATCATTAATCAATACCTTAGTGGCTTTTAATCCTTCTCTTTCACTGAGCAATTACAGCTCACTTAATCATTTGCGGTTTGCAGCTGTTTGCATATCACATCATCACAAGTCACAGTACTTTCTTGCGGAATATCTTCTTCCTCTTTCACGACAAGTTGACATTACACTCATTCTTTCTGGCATACTCGCTGTCCTCGTTTACCTTCGAAGCATTCTGCCCGCCATGAACGACGATGTGGTGGCTCAGTTCACTGAGTTCACTGGCTCGAGCCCTGAGCTGGCCACTCAGTATCTACACCTAGCCGATTACAGCATTGAACAAGCCATGCAGCTTTATTTCGATAATGGCGGTGCACCGCTAACCGATGACCCAGTACCATCTACAACAGCCCCTCAGAGAGCTCCCTGCACCTCAGGGGTTGAGGGCGACAGTGGCGTCGTGCATGTCGATTCTGATGACGAGGTCACCGTCGATGAAACGCGATCTGCTCCTAGTAACCAAGCACCACAAGGCTCTACCTATGAAGATGATGAGGCCATGGCTCGTCGTCTCCAGGAAGAGATGTACGGTGGAGGAGGAGGAGGTGGTGGTGGTGATGGAGGAGTTGATGCTGAAGGTGTGCGTGCTCCGATAGCTCGCACAACGGAAACACTTGTAGGGCCGGAGGCGGACTTCAACGATGATGATATGCACACAAGTATATTGGGCCAGTTGCGCGCTCGTCAGCAAAGGGGTTAGTCCACTCGTGTCAACGACCCCTTTTTTACGTTCACCAGCTAATTTTCGCCTTTGGTAGGTCGACCTGGTATCTTCAACCAGACAGACACTTCGTCGATTTGGTCAGGGGATGGTGAGGCCTCGCGTCGTGAAGCCCTCTCGGCAGCCACAGGAGGTGCGTCTGACGCTTCGAGTAAGTCAAATATGCTTGCTGAGATGTATCGTCCGCCGTTTGAGATCATGTCAAGACTTCCATGGGACGTGGCCCGCGAGGAAGGCCGTAAGAGTGAGAAGTGGCTGCTGGTCAACATACAAGATTCCTCTATCTTTGACTGCCAAGTGCTGAATAGGGACTTATGGAAGGACGCTGGGATCCGGGATACTGTCAAAGAACACTTCATCTTCCTGCAATACTCGAAGGATGATCCCCGTGCTGCGCCGTATATACAGTACTACTTCCAAGGAAGCGACGTCTCCGACAATTACCCTCATATCGCCATTGTTGATCCACGCACCGGTGAGCAGATGAAGGTGTGGTCCGGGCCACCCCTGATGAAAGCTGCGGAATTCCTCATGCAACTGCATGAATTCCTCGACCGTTACAGTCTAAAGCACAACGTGCGAAATCCAGTGGCCAAGCGGAAACCAGAGAAGAAGGAGAAGGACGTTGATGCCATGACGGAGGAAGAGATGATGGAGTTGGCGATGAGAAATAGTCTTGGTGCAGACCTCTCACAGCCCCGAAAGGCGGAAGACCCCGACGACTTGACCCGTAGCGTCGGCGATGTGAAAGGCAAAGGCCGAGCAGCTGATACAGAAGATGTTGGCATGGGTGAGGCAGACCAGAGTGGAGACGGCGAAACTGAAGCTTCTCCGTTCTTTTCCATTCCAGATGATCGGCCACACACTGAGCCCGCCGCCGACCCGGCTACGACCACACGCATTCAGTTCCGTCATCCATCTGGCAGAGTGATTCGACGTTTCGCTTTGAAAGACCCCGTTCGGAGGATTTACGAATGGCTCAAGGCTGACCCTCCGTTGCCAGATAAAGCGGGCGTGGAGTTCGAGCTCAACTCCTTGGGTCACAACTTGATTAACTCACTTGATAGCAGTGTGGAAGACGCTGGCCTGAAAAATGGAACGGTAATGATAGGATTTGTTGAAGAATAGAATCACGCGGCTGAGGACATGTTACCTGCATTGGACGAGGCGTTGGGTTCGGGGGCTTATGAACCGCCAGTCACGGGCTCAAGGGACAGAGAAGTTCAGTTTTTCTACAAATATGGGTTCTCACTTAGATAGGGGGTATTTCTTGCCTGAGTTAGAATACTTACCTTTCCACTTTTTCCTTATCTTTTACATTTCTCCTGTCTCTGTTGTCATGCTATCGCATAGCTACGGTGGAATTACAAGGTACAATTTGTACATTCAAAAGTAGTGCCCTCATAGGCTTCGAGATCCCTGATATCATGTTTATCCCATGGTTGAGAAACTAATTCCTCGGTATCCCTTTGCGCACTTGAAGCTCTTTCTCCGTGTACTGACATGCCATATCCTCAAACCTTGGGGTAACAAAGCCTTTCCACGGGTTTATACTCATTCAAAACTTGATACGCAAGTCTAAACTAAGTCGGTGCTCCTGCCGTAGAAAGAGTCTCAAATATCGAGAAATGTATAATTTGGACAAAAGTTGCAGTTTCTAGTGTGAAGTGGGGGGCTGCCTCATATGAAATCTGCATACTGCTGAAAGTATCTAACTAAGAGAGGTAACCTATAGCTACAGGGGCTAATTATTGGAAGAATGAACAGGGATGGCAAGTGTCTATGATTAAATCTGAAAGATGAGGCTGGCATTGTACCATGGTAACCTCAGCTGCATGTGACTTTATCGGATTCATCTGTTCTAGAACCCGTTATAGACAAGTTTGATCCTTGATTGATGCGTGCTTGCATCATACATGGACATGAAGTGGTCTCGGCGGCCTCATAGACTCGTTTGCAGTACATTCACCCTTTATTTATTGCGAAAGGTCTTTTCATTTTGCAGTTCCACTTTATGCCGCATAACCGTTAGTTCGGATGCTAAACTGGTTGTCTTGCTTAGCACTCTGCTCCTGGTGAAGAGGTAAAATATGACTGAAACGGACGACTATCTTCTGGGAAGAGCTGTTGCTGACTGTTCGGTTCGTCCTTCTATCTCCAGCCCTTACCACAGCTGCGATAAACAATACCATCACTAACCAGAAGCAGATTAGATGCTCAACACCTGCTCTGGAAGCTGCACAAGGACTACGAGCCGAATCCCCTCACAGAAAGCATGAAGATAGCTCAGCTCGGGGCCGGAACAGCGTACGTATTGTACCTTTGTTTCCCTTTCTAGACTTTTACGTTTGTTCCCTAACCATAAACTAGTATCTGGTTATTTGATCTTGCAAGGCAGCTTCCAGCAACAGTCCAGCTACATGGATATGATATATCCGGTAGGCAATACCAGCCAAAAGAGCAATGACCAAATAATGTTACTCTGGGACTACTGATCTCCTTCGAAGTCCTCCTTTGCACCTAGTCGGGCAATATGATATGGTGCATCTTCGAATGTGGACAAGTTGGCTTGGAAAAGGCGATACAGAGCCATTGAACTTGTTGAATAAGTCAAACTAAGCTTCTTCTTATAGTTAATCAACTGTAGCCTAAAGTTTCTGTCTTTAGAGCCCGGTGGCTATATTCAATGGGAGTATTCAGACTTAACTCACCAGGTCGTCTAGGGACTTCCAGCGGAGAAGTTCGAAACAAGAATGAGGGATTTATTTTCGAGGGTCGGTCTAGATCCTAGGTGGATATATCACCTTTGCACAAGAGAATGGCATGCCCTACTAACAAAAACGTTATAGTAGATGGGTGTCTGTTCTACCCAACCGCTTGCATCAAAAGGACTTCTGCATCTTTGAATCCGAGAACGGCAGATTCGCACCTTATTTGAGACAGTTTTGTACAGACACTGATCTATTGGCTCATCCGGAAATCCTCCAAGGTATCAAGCGTACTGCGTCCAGAAGCCCATCACTTTAAATTGATAAGTATGAAACAACCCTCTGCCAACTTGTTATTCGAGACAGGGACGGATTGTCTATAACTGGTCCCCTGTCACGGTTCTGGAGCAACGTCGGCAGTAAGGTTCTTACAGTTAATTTCTCATGGTGCCCTTTGACTTTGAGTACGGATGGGACAGACATACAGAGCACTCTGCTAAGTTAAACGGGTGTATTGATGTTGTATAAGCATATGTAAGATGAGAAGTTCATACCCTAGGGCTACTTGGACTACATAACATCGGCCGAAAATTCCTACTGGCGTCAAGTAGCGACTATATGAACCAAGTGCATCCTGAGTAATGCCAATGCATCTATCATTGCACATGCTACGTTGGGTAATACTTCAGCATGTAGGTCTTTGCACAGGGGCCAACGTCACGATGGCATGAGTACGAGGCGTGAGATTTCATGATACTGATACGTGTCGCGCTGGTTAATCGGTACCTCTTGAAGATAAATATCCTCTCATTTTATCTCATAGTATGGCTAGATACTACGCAAAAGTATTATGCAATTATGGGGCAACAAAGCCTTCTAGATCAATCCTTTCTATATTATCGTTTAACTCGTCGAGGAAGTATGCAAGAAATGAGTCGGCACAGATGTGTACTCCGCACCTGTAGTGCGAGTAGGAGTCATTGTACCAGCGTGGTGATCGAAATCCGAACACCTTCTTAACGATATCATTGTACTTGAACCGCTGGTACAGAGGTAACGGCCGGGGCGAGAGGAAACCACTTAACTGCAACTGTTTTGTGAGAGCTCCGAGCATGATCGAACTGCACTCAAAAACTACACCCTCGGCTGCCACTCATGAAGGTTTCACGCCGCTTGTCAAGTAGGCCAGAAAATGCGATTCCCCGGTCACTATGTGACGTAATAATGGAGGTAGCTTCTCTAAAAAGAGACGGAAGTAGGTAAAATCAGGAAACCCACAGCCACAGTTCCAAGTCACGACAGTATGTTGTGGGGAACCTTTTCAAAGGGCTGGTCCACATATCGGCAAAAAGTCCCATAGTAGCTTGGCATTCATAGTAATCCGATATCCAGCAAATTTAGCAAGCATTTCAACACTCAGTACTCGAGATATGTCATGGTGTTGGCAGTGCATAATCTGCAGCAGGATCAAGAGCGCCTCAGGTCCCAACTGTCGGCGGTGATTTCAACTGTACCTTTCTTGAGGAATGTGACGCTTTCCTTCCAACCACCAGTGAGTATTCTTTTTTGAAAACGGGAGATGCAAGCATCAAATGCTTTGCGGATACCTGGATGCGAAAGCTCGCTTCATCTGATTCATTGTTGCTGTCATGCTGTGTCACGGTCTTCTTGTCATTCCCTCCGGATCCATCGTTATGAGAAGCCCCTGTAGCCACTTGGTCCGATCGTCCACCAAAGATTGAGGTCTCTGTCAGATTCTGGCTCGGCTTCGCGTACTAGCTCTGACTTTGGCTCTGAGGATTGTATGAGCTCCGAGATGTGCTCCGGCGGTGGAGGTGGTAGCCACTCAAAATCCTTGCCAGGAATAGGTAAGCTTTCTAGTTTCTCTTGGTCTGTGAATGTTAGACTATTCCAGACATTATAGAGGGTGTCTAGCAGTTTATAAACATCCTTGTTGTTACCCGGCTTTAGGCTATCGTAGCGTTATGGTTTCCTCGTCCCATGTCGCAAAAGGAGAGTTCGCATTTCGAAGGATGATTATCACTTCACCATTTGGATCAATAATATGGCTCGGTTCGTTCATAGCGGTTAATTTGCAGGCTTTGATAACTCAGGACGGATGAAAAAAGTTGGGAGAATCTAATGGACCGGACAAGGAGAAGGTCTTTAGGGTTACAGCCTCGTTGACTGCTTGACAACCCCTGCCTCTCTGAGAACGTGTTCACCCCTGGAATTTAGAAGGCTACTGTACATTCTGTTTGTTGAACCCAGAAGTGGCGCTTCAGGATCTACTCTATTCGATTGCCTATTCGAGGGTATGCACGCGAGCGTAATGAAGCATGCACCTAAATAGGCAGTATGCATTTGTGACATCCACGCGCTTGAGCACTTGCAGCGAATATCGGCTAATTAATTGGTAAATACCGTCCGGATATGATTTCTGAGCACAATAATGATGAAGATGCTTCATATTCCTATCTAGGGATCTAGCTGAGGGGAAGACTGAATACCCTGTGGGATGCTAAGCGAGGACCACCTGAGATGAGCGCCTTACACGTCTACATGGTCACTATACCCGCTGCGGTGCGGTCATGCTACATGCACCCAATAAATGGTTAAGTGATTACCTCCAAGGCCATGGATATCCTTGGAGGTAATCAAAATGGTACAGCTTGCACGCGGTACTACAGGCCAATCCACACTGCAGCTAACCGATTAAGATCTCAGCTCAACTGGCTAATTAATGACTTGTTTACTGGATTTTTTGTGGCCTAAGACTTCCAGTGATTGTCCGAACAAAGGGCTGGGAACACGCAAGCAGCTTTGGTATATAGTAGCGCTGAAACCAATTCCTTCAACAATCTGAAACACCCCTAACCCCTACAGAGAGGACCGAGAAAGTAAGAAAACTTGGCTGTTAGAACTAAGTTGGCAAGAGCTTGACCATGAGGTCCGGCCTCTCCCACGCGACAAATGCTCTCTGCATGTCCCAATTCTGCAAAGCCGTGCAGAGTTCAAGATCAAAATTCCAGAGCACCAGAGCCATCAACAGGCGCATCTCCATAAGCAAGACTGCCATTCATTAGTTAGTGCCGACGGTCCAGCAGAAGTGTCAAACGTTCAGGGATGGTACGCACTTTCGACCAATACAATTGCGAGGCCGACCTGGAACGGCTGCAGCGCGCTTCTCTGGTCGTTCACGAATCCCAGCTCATCAGTCAACCACCTTTCGGGGATATACTCATCGGGGCGTGTAAAATTTCGGGGAGAATGAAAGGTGGCCCAATGGGTCATTCGGACGATTGTCTAGAATTTATCAGCCAGCTATCCACGATTGATTGGTTAATAGGCCAATTCAATAGACTCATACATTCGGGGGCACTGGCTGGCCCATTATCACCTCCACGTTAGGTCCCGTATTCCGCGGGAATGCATCCGCCACAGGAGGATAGACTCGCAATGCTTCATTCAAGCAAGCTAGTAAGTAAGGGAGCCTATTCACGCTGACGAACGAGATCTTGTCGCTCGAATCGAACTCGCTCCTAACTTCTTTTACCATCCTCTCCAGTTTCTCTACGTTCTTAAGGAGATGGTAAGTGACTCCACACAGCAATGATGCGGTGGTTTCGCTGCCGGCAATAATCAATGATTGTACCGTCGATCGATATTCCAAATCAGATACGCCACTATCGGGCTGAAGAAGATTGGAGACCAAATCTTGTCGGCCATTCTGAATCGCCTTACGATACTCCGCCTTTGCCTGCATCAATTGTTGTTGCTCAGCTCGACGGCGTCGAATGCTTGCCGGGACGAGCATCAGGAGTACCGGGCTCAACCACGGCCAAAATTGAGCGCATCGAACAAGTGTACCCAAACGAACGCTGTCGAAGATCAGCTTGACCCACGGGTGATAGTCCGAGTTTTGGAGGCAGTTGAAGGACTCTCCAAAGACCAGCTGGCCCATAACGTCGAATGTGAAATACTATAACAAGCTTAGTAACTTAGAGCAAACTCTAACAGCTTCTAAATGGGACATGGCTGGCTTATGCCTAACCCACGTTGTACCATCGGTTGAAGTTAACAATCTTTGTTCCATCTTTATTGATGTTACGTTTCAGCTGGCTAATCATCAAGTCTGCTTGGAATCGTATGGTGTCCTCTTGCTCCCTCATCGCCTTCTCGGAGAAACTATGTGACAGCTGCTTTCGAAGGTATCCATGGCGTTCTTGGGAAGCCCGAAAAAGACCTTCGGGACCGGAGGCTACAGTCGAGTAGAAGGCCGGATCTTTGATGATCTCTGGTTTCCCATGGCGATGGCCGTAGATCTCATTCCATCCTTCTGGGTGTATATACGAGAGCTCGTTGGGGGCGATGCGGACTACATCGCCGTATTTCTGGTGAAGCTCGTGAATGGCAAAAGGCAAAGAACCATTTGCGAGATGTCCAGCGAACCAGATTCTTGTGGCTGCAGCCAGCCGAGGCCCTGGGTAGGTTGACAGTGGATGGAGATACACGTTGTACAATCCCAATGCGATGGTTGCAGTGAAGACCTATACCGCTCATGTCAGGTCATGGATGGCTCAATATTAATTACTAGCGTCCTGGGTAGCAAGAAGGGGTATCAATTGTACCACAACGATGACTCCACCTATAAGCCTCACAGGGCTGGGGAGGTATTGCAAGATATTAGGCAACACCATGATAGATATTTATAGTGATATTCGACTTTGAAGGGTAAATTTATGAAAAGAAAAATCCAGATTCTAGCAGAACCACGTTTCTTCAGACAGGTGGGGGTTACTTTAATATAAACGGCACGACACTCCGCATTAGATGCATGCCGGGCTTGAATGGTAAAATTATCCTGTCCAATGTTTCTCAATGCTCTTGCATAACCAATCGGCGAGAAAAGAGTACCGAATGAAAGTACTCTAATTACACACAATTGTTATTTTTGTTCATTACCCGGAATATTCTTCAATATCTTTCCAAAGTAATTATCTGTTGGGAATTATGTGATTAATGTTCTGAGTTTCAAAAACTCATGTGATGAGCACATCTTTGGATTTCGTGATTTTCGAGACTTGATGCCTTTTTATCTTTCCTTGATGTACGCGTTCCTGATAAACCGTCTTCTACCCAGTCAGTAGGGTAGTTACGTCAGGGTAAAACGATTCATATTTCTGTAAGCAAGAAAGGTCAACTACCGAGCTGCGGCTCAGAACTTTCGCGCTAACATAGCCTTCAGAGTGGACCCCAAAGAGATTGTGGATTGAAGGATTTTGTGACGCCTTGCGATTTGATGATAGCTTCATGCCAAGGATGTCGATCTTTGGGGCTGACGGTTGCTAAACCTACGGAAGGATTGCGCTGCCTTGTTTGTGGGACCTCCTGATGCTTTAAAAAGGCGCAAGGAGTACCCTGGGTAGTGAATCCCGAATGCATCTCGTTAATGTTGCCATTGTGAACGCAGAGTGGTTTTTATAGATTTCGACGGCTAAAAATGACACATTCGTATTCTCTTCTATTTCTTGGGCTTCTCTTCTCAGCTCTATCTAGCACAGCAATACCCCTTCGGAAAGGAATCCTCAACAATGTTGAGGTGACTGGTGATAGAATGGCAGCAAGAGCTGAGAAGGTGCCTCTGAGCATTCTCCCGCTCGGTGCCTCGATTACTTGGGGAGTGAACTCTGCTTCCGGCAATGGGTACCGTGGACCTTTACGCGATCAACTCACCTCTGCCGGCTGGCAAGTCGACATGGTAGGAAGCAAGAAGCATGGTAATATGACAGACAGTGTACGTTGCCCTCAGCTATGAGCTCCCTTAAGCTCTACACCATCGCATTTGAGCCATATAGCCCCTGACACGTATGGTCACCTCTAGGATGTCGAGGCGCACTCTGGCGATACCATTGATCAGGTTAAGAAGGCAGCCCAGAACTCTCTTTCCTACAGACCGAATGTGGTTCTGATAAACGCGGGAACCAATGATTGCAGACTGAATCTCAACATCACACACACTGGGGATCGCATGCGATCTCTGATCGATAGTATTTTGGAAGCTGAGGACACGCGCAGCACAACGATCGTCCTATCTACCTTGATTCCCTCTCAAGTGAAGAACACCGCTGCCAACCGTCCTAGTGTCAACCGCCAATTCCGAGAATTGGTTGATAGCATGCAACAAGAAGGCGTCCACATTGTCTTGGCTGATATGGATCCTGAGACAGATGGCGATGGTGATCGGCTATCGTACCCCGAGGACTACACCACTAATGGAGTCGCAGATGACACTCATCCAAACGATAACGGCTACAGCAAAATGGCTAATGTATGGTATAAGGCGATCCTAGATGCCTCTGATAGAGATTTCATTCAATAGCCTGGGTCAGTGGGCTTCTCCCGACGCTTTTAAGGGACTATGCTGTTGATTCCGCGGGTTATGCAGGCAGTTCTTCGCCTATTGTTATTCTTGCTGTGTATAGACTAGATATGAGGGAGTTCTCATGGAATGCTGCATAATATATCATCTGCTTTAATCATTTCTGACCCGACTGAATGGAGTAACCATGCATGCATGGGAGCATTCCTCATGCTTCAGAATGCTAATGCATATGTCCTGGACATGATGCCCGCCACTTAGATCATCCGTTGAAAACCCAAAAAGGAGGAGTAGCCCTTCACATAATTGTTGAAACAGTGGCCAGCCCTCATAATCCTTATACCTAGGTATGACAGTGCTAAATCACTCGCAATTTACATTCCTACCATCAACGTTCCTAGAAGCCTTTAACACTACAAGTCTCTATAGAACAAAGCTACAAGTACTTGATGTGTCTCAGGTCCAGCGCTGCAAACCGCCCATATCCCTAGACCGATTTTAGGTCGCTTGATGATATAGCCCTATACGTAGAGTAAGGATCTTAGTCTCTCCTATAAGAAGTACACTAAGGTTCCATTCATAACTACCAGGAACAAAAGGACCATAGTCATAAGTTCAGGTTGAACTGAACTTAACCCTTAGGTAACGTCAAGGAGAAGTATGCAAGTTGAATTGAATTTTTTTTCAGTACTCCCAGGCCTCCATGTGAAACCCAATTGATATAAAAGAGAGATTGAAATGTAGACTTTTTGCTTGAGGCAAGGACTTTATATCCCAGTCATGCGTCTAGGTTATGCGTGAAAATTTTAGCATCAGACCTCATTTGAACCATACGCAATATGTCTTGGTCCCATGGTTCATTTGCAAACTGTGTGACACAGGCCCATTCAGAATCCACTTATCAAGAGCGAGACAAGCTGGTATCGTTCTTATACGTGGCACATCACATTGTTTCATTCGGAAGCTGACCGGCCTCGCCATCTTATGCTGTTTCCCATTGACGTAGTCAACGAATCACATTCTCTAGGTCGAGGCATGTCAACTAAATAGGTATTGTTGAATACGTCATGTACAACAGAACCGGATTGAATGTGGTGGCATAGAGGCTTATATCGGGCCGTTTGGTTCCAGTTAGCAGTGCTCCCCTCCAATCAGGAACTTATTGTGCTGCTGCTGATATCAGCTACCTAGAACCTCCTAAGATCTCACGAGGCAACTCCATCCCCAACGAATTATACTTACTTCGCAAGATATGGCTGAATTGGTAGAATAGCTTCAGTAGCACCCTACCTAACTGCCCTTAAATATACCCATTGTTATGATTTACCATTGAACAGCCGAGCATGGGGCTGCGCGCACATTGACACGGATGCAAAACACACTCTCGAATCAGTCGGGCTATGAATCCTTAAATAGAAAGAAACCATGGAGCCTATTCAAGTGAGCCCCCGGCCCTTGACATGGGTGATTTGCTTAACCAATAGCAGCAATAACGAATGACGGAGGACAGCAGACCAGAATGAAATAAGCACTGTAGACACATCAAGTCTCGGGTACATATTTAGTTCCTCGGCCAGCGAAGATGACATGTCAAAGCTCCTACACCCCGAGACCCAATGGGCAGAGTTACTTGTATGCTGTCATTCCTATTGTTGGCCTGAATGGGAGCTTTACATACCTTACGTCCGATTGAAGGTTAGAAATCCACGTAGTCAGCAAGCTGCAACTCATCAAGTTATGAGTTCAAGAGTTCTTGCAATGGTGTGTCTTACCAATAGTGACTTTCTACCTTTTTGTGCCGTTTCTTTTGTCCTTTTTCGGCTTCGTTTGAGCATTACATAGCACAAATTGTGGATTTAGGCTAGAGACGTGTATTCAACTTGTTCTATTGAATCCCTGATATGATTATCTTGTATAGCATTTACAAGTACATTACTAACTTGGTGCATTCAAGTCTAGATTGATTCATTTGGTCTTATATAACAGACTTGTCATATCAAAGTAGTAATAGAAGTATATGCGCTGTGCATGTGAACTATTCATTTACAATGGATTCAGGGGCTCACTGTAGAGATTGAGACAGTTTTCCATAAGTCATCGAGGCATCACTGAAAGTGATACAGGCGGTTATATGAATGAATAAAAAGCAGTGTGTCTGCACTTCATCTGAGAGAAATGCACGTTGAGTATCGCTAATGGAGTGAGACTGATACTGGGATGTGAATATGTACTAACCTGATCAGGTTAGCCCTTATATATGTGTAGCCCTAAAGCAGCGACGTCTTTCACCATATGTCAACCGCCTCACCGCCTGAGAGATATTGGTGCATGACTGGAGCGGAAGTGGGCTCCACCGCCTGGCAAAACCAACCCCGCGCTGCCCCAATCACCGGTCGGTTCCTGTGGTTGCTGTTCGAAGGATCAATCAATGCAAGGGAAAAACAATCCTTTGTTATCCTCAGTCCTCGAAGCTGTTACCAGGAGTCCTCCCAAACCCCTTGCTCCAAGCCTGGCGATCTATCTGGGCAGTCTTCGAGAAAAGATTCAGTCCTGCCTGTTCCCGTGCTTCTCCAGAGGTTCTCGTCGCATTGTTGATGGCCTGCACCTTCAGATCCCACTAGACGAGGGATCTCATCATCAAAACAATAGTAAGTGGAGTATCCAGATCAGCGACAACACTCGCAGGGATAACTAACTCCTGATAGGACCCTTTCTTGATGTGCCACTATTGAGTCTCACGACTACTTCAATGTCTCAGTCCTAGCTGTCTGTTCGCAATCTAGACTGTTCGCTTGTTCCGGGCATTCGGTATGTTATCTTGATCTTCTTACATTGATTATGTATGCACTGTCATGAGTGGTTCTTCCGTCAACTAATATCTTATCGTTCTGCCTACCCCCTCTCTCCCTTCCTCCCAATCCCCCTCCCTCTCTCTTTCTGCATATAGTCCTTCTGCATTCTCAATCTATGATTGCTCACTTCGCTTTTCGTACAGGCCTATGTGACAAAGTGTCGCAGCACCACGTGAACCCTTATTACTCAATTTTCTTTGACAAATCTCGTACTCGGCAAAAATGGAAGGACTAGTGAATCCGGAGACAATTTATATGAAGCAGAACTGCATAGGTATGTAGTGGTTTATAACAAGCTTCGCATTCCATAGCCGTTGCCTAACTCGGAGTACAGGTGGTGGCAGTTTCGGGCGTGTCTACAAAGGGTATGCATAACATTACATCACGGTCTTTCCCTTGACTATTTTCGGCGCGCATCTTCTGACTCTGCCTTGCGGGTTTTAGCGTTGATAAACGGACCGGTGCGTCTGTCGCAATCAAAATCATCGATGTAGAAAATGCCGAAGATGAAGTGGAAGATATTATTCAGGAGATTGCTATCCTATCCGAACTCAACTCTCCATATGTGACGAGGTATCATGGCTCGTTTTTGAAGGGATCAAGCTTGTGGATTGTTATGGAATTTTGCTCTGGGGGTAGTTGCTCTGATTTGATGCGTCCGGGAACCATTCCTGAGGAATATATCGTTATCATTCTCAGAGAACTGCTTCGAGGGTTAGATTATCTCCACAGCGACAAAAAATTACACCGCGATATTAAAGGTAACCCCTTTCTGCAGGACCTCTTGGACTTGGGTCAGAGACTGACAGCATTGGTAGCCGCAAACATCCTGCTGACCTCAAGCGGCCAGGTAAAATTGGCGGACTTCGGGGTTTCCGGTCAATTATCGGCCACTATGACCAAAAAGAATACCTTCGTTGGTACTCCTTTTTGGATGGCGCCAGAGGTTATCAAACAATCAGGGTATGATTACAAGGCTGATATTTGGTCCCTTGGTATCACCGCGATTGAGCTAGCTACTGGAGAGCCCCCCTACTCTGACATTCATCCTATGAAGGTCTTATTCTTGATACCCAAAAATCCTCCCCCTGTTCTGCAGGGTGACTATAGCAAAGCCTTCAAGAACTTTGTTGAGCTGTGCCTGCGCCGCGATCCCAGAGAGCGGCCATCGGCTAGAGAATTACTTGAACATCCTTTCATTAAGAGGGCGAAGAAAACAAACTATTTAACAGAACTAATCGAACGTTATGAGCGCTGGAATGCGGTCCACGGTAACAAAAATGCTGATGAGGAGGAAGCCGTGCATGAACCTCCGCCGCAGCCCACAAGCACTGAAGATGAAGATGACCTTTGGGATTTCGGAACAGTTCGCCCCGCGGGACGGGGGCCCGGTCTAATGCCTATGAACGAAGCGGACATGAACACAAGAGGTCACGAATCACCTGAGCGGGAGCATAAAAATTGTGCCCAGCGAGAACCATCAGAAGCGAACAGCAACACCCCGCAGAGGACTCCACAAATGAAACGCATTCCAGCCCCTGTGTCCAAACCGTCGTCACCTACCAAGGTTCCGTTGCCACCGTCACCTGTGAAACAAGGAACAGCGGAGGTCAAACCCCAGACACCTTCCCACCTACAGAGACCATCTCCTCAGCAACCAAAAGAGAGCCCTGGTAGAGAGTACGACAAAGCTCTGCAACAATCCCTAGCCCAAGATTTATCTTTTCTTCATCTTGATCGTTCCCCAGGCAGCCCCTCGGCTTCTGTTAAAAGTCGAAGTGCTACACCAGCTACACAAGACTCCAGAAAAGCCAATCTACCTCGCTCTTCGGCTGTGCCCGCACATCAAGAACTCATGCCAGCACTTCCTTTGCGGGGTCCTTCGGACCAAGTTTCTAGACCTGCAGTAGAAGCTCGTCCTCACCACCAAGTGTTCCAACCACATCCTCGTCCGCCACCAACTCCAAGACACGCATCCCCTCAGCCACAACGGCAGTCTCAGGCGCCGATGCATCCACCTGGACTCGGATATGCTTTCACTCAGAGTCCCAGAAGTACAGCTATCAATAACATACAAGCCACCAGCGGAGTGCAACAAACCAACGAAGTCACCGCTCTGAACAGTGTCATTCTACCTGCTCTTAAGGCAGCCATACGCCGTCGCTCACGTCGCCTGGAATATCTTTCGCGCCACGCCAGTGCTGAAGACGGCCAAAACAGGATGGAGACATATGAGCTTCAGTCAAGCCGAGCATACGTCCAGGATATGATGGAATGTCTCGTGAACGACCTGACCGGAATATTCACCAGGATCGAGCGTTGGGACAATGAGGCACCCATTGGGATGGGGGCAGAAGTCTCCTCGTTCTTGGAAGGATTTCTCGAAGAGGTACTCGTCAGAATTGAGCCGGCCGACGAAGAACCACCGGCGCCCAGTTCTTAAGAGTTAGACTCATGCATTTTTGCATTGACTTTCAGCGTTATGTTGTGTCAAGTTCTACACACTAGAGAGCCGTTTACATTGAAGTGGACTTGGTTTCCTCCGGGCTTGAAGTCTGGCATAAAGGAAGCTTTTTGTCTGAGCTTGTTGCCTAAGATTTGTTGATGAAACACGATACATACATGAAAAACCAAATACCGTTGTGTGGCAGTTTGAATACGCCTGGCATAATGCATGGATTGCATTCTTGTTTGTGTTGTTAGCATTTGTTCTGTCGGAGTTTCGGGACTGGATCCTACAATTTCTTACTGAGTTGCTTTGTGGAAATCCTGTTATCTTCCATCCCTCTTTTCGATTTTGTCTTTTAACTTCCTTGAGTTGCGCCTGTGGATACGCTGTATGTTTGAAACATGTTTGTCTTATTGTACAGGTGCTTTCGGATGGTTTAAGCTTCGAAAGATGAGATGAATATACATGCATTTCCGGCACATACCCCGTGGTCTCAAAGTCCTAAATAATTAGTAGCCGTTTTAAGATAGTAGTGAAATGGTAAATTCAATTACAGCAAGGCACAACAGCCCTTTTTGAATGTGTCATTACCGGAATAGGGAAGTGATTCAGACAAGCATAAAAACAGCCAAAGAACGATCGATCCCATTGCGAATTGATTCTCTCATATTGATTCATCAACACCTATTTGGTGCGACTAGGCGAATCAAGTTATAATAGCAAATCAGGCGTAAACTTGACTGAGACTTTAAAAGCCATCTATCGGTCCCAACAATCAAATCCATAGCAAAACCTGAGTTTATCCAGTTATGCGACTGTGTGGTTGGGAGTACGCTTTGTACGTATCACGCATGCTGGTCTATGATCAAACCAGGAATGGTACAAACCTCCTAGAGATTGGAGAGGCGGCGCAGATGACATTCGAAGGTGATAACGCTTCGTTATCAGGCATTAGCCATCTGAACGAAATAGCCAGTCAGTCTCTGGAGTCGGGATCAGATAGTTGGTAATGTTGAATTCGTTTGTATTTGAGGGAGCGCCATCCACAACGGCCCCAGTCAGACCATGAATTGACATAGGGTTGTTGACCGGCTCGTTAATATTGAGGCTAGTGATATCAGGCGCTCTCGCGGGAGGGACTCGTGGGACATTGAAGAAGCCGAAGACATCAAGATATTCTAATTCATTTGGTGCAAGGTTTCGTGAATGCATAGCAGGTGTTGGCTCTGTTGGTTGACTGCCAACGGGGGACGATCGTGGCTGCCGGGAGATGAGGAAGTCCAGATCAAAAGCACAGCGTCTCATATCTGCGAGAATCTTCACGCTTGACGGTGTTAGACGCTCGGAGTCATCGACACCGGATTGTTGATATTCGCCATATTCGTCGAGGACACGCTGAAGTATTGTACTATAGCGTTCAGCTACTTTCCAGTATTTTCCCATCTGAGCAAGCGTGTCGACAAAAAAGATTATATCAGGGCTCACGTTTTGAGCGATGGTAGATCCATGGACAAGAAGCAAACGTGCGGACACCCAGAGAGTAAAGGCAAAGGGGGGCCCAAGTTTGTCAAGCATATTGTTGTCTACCACAAATCGCGTCACAGAAAGAATGTTCTCAGCTGCGAATAAGCAACGCTGACTGGCACTGTATGATGGGGTGAATATTGGCGACCGAGTTGTTGGGTATGCAGCTGACGAATGGAGTCTGATAACCGCACTGTAATCCTTTAGTATTTCTGCTTTCAGAGGGAATATGGGGGAAGTCCCGCATGGACTTATACTTACGTTTGATATGTAGCATGGAGCTGAACCCAGTCACAAGGGAGTCCTTTATTGGCTTTTGATCCGTTGAACAACCTAGACGAGTTTTCGTACGCATAATCGGCTGGGAGACCGAACTCCCAGGCAGTCAGTTCACCGTCTAACTTGCGATACGTTGCTTGCCACTCTTCAACATCCGATAAAGCCCCGATGTCCACAGGTCGTTTTAAAAAGAAATGAATGCGGGAGAGGATGCCGAGAATCTCTACGTAAAGCCCAAAGGACCCAACATTCTCAGCACGCTTGAGGTAATCAGCGCGGTCGCTTGAGTGATGAAACCATCTGGTTTCGACAGGCTGGTTTTTCATATAAAATTCGTCTTTGCATGGGAGCTTGCGGTCGATATCTTTATCGTCCAATGCGAAATCGAATGCTGTTGCAATTGTTGAATATCGGTCCAGGAGATATACCATCCAGAACAGTCGGCGCCTGCTTTCATCCTCAATCCAAGACTCCGGTTCAGGGAGAGTGACCGCTCTTAAAGTATAGATGGATGGGTAAACAGGTGCTATGAGCGAGGACTTAGACTCAACAGCCAGCCCCAACTGAACCACGGACCTTGTAATCAGAGCAAGCAATTTCCACCCGGGAGGTCCATTAGAAGAACCCACTAGGTCCAGAGCTAAAATCACCAAAGCTTGGAGCGCCTTGACTGAAGAGTTCTCAAGACCATAGAGCAAAACCTTTTGCTTCGAAGAATCATGATATCGCTTCCGGTTCGGCTCATTGAGCCTACTGTCGCTCGAGAAGCGGAGGGTAGTTGCAACGATCGCGTAAAGCACCATGCGATCAGCTTCCTCAAGAGGGGATGGGCCGAAAAAGGTATCCAGAGTTGTCCGTCGATGAAGGATAGGACACCATGAATTGATATGTTCGAAATAGAGATCGACAAGTGCATATAACAAATCGTACGGTGGTAGGTCGAGTTCTGGGTCCGCGAACGACTGTGCTTGGTTAGAAAACAAATTAACTGGCACCTTCAAAGACGATTCATTTCCCGTGTAGTCATTTTGGTGTACTGTATCGGTAATGTGCGATATGGGAATAGTTGGATTTAAGGCACCCGTCAAATGGGTATGCATCACGTTTCTGACGGATATATCGGAAGGACTGGTTATGGACGCATCAGACTGGCGCGGAGGTGCTGGCAAGGATGGTGGTGGTTCGTGGAAATATGGCACATTTCGGGGACTCGGGCCGTGAGCAGCAGAAGGCTCTGACGGGGAGCTATAGGAATGGGGCCCAGGTTGAGGAAACTCATGGTTGAACCGAGGCTGGCTTTGTAGGATATGAGTTTCAATGAGACGGGCCTGTGTCTGGATCACTTCCTCTAGCCTATCTGTACAATATGTGAGTGAAGGCCTGAAACATGGAAGCAAGTAGTAAAGCGCAGATGAAGAGAGTTGGATGACAAGGGAGAATACTTACCTAGTCGCTGTTCCAATTCTTTACCATATCCTGCCCGAAGGCCGGGCTTCTTTCGTTCTTTGTACTCGCATATCTGCCCGTTGCGAGTGCACCATCCGCAGCTTGGTTGAGCTCGATCTAGAACCCGTCAGATAACTATACAATCGGTAATTGGGAGAGGGAGACAAGCATGCTAAAAGGCTACTCCAGAGTCGCTCAGGTAAGGGATTACTCACCACATTTAACTTTCCGTTGCTTACACAGCTCGCATCTTGAGCCGTTAGCTTCACTATTCCATAAACTACCATCGGGCACTAAAGCTGGACTAGGAGGCGAGGGGAGAGAAGTGGATGACCTCGTGCTCGGGGCCCGGGGGCGAAGGTACATACGACACTGTGAGGGGGCGTTTGCGTTTCAACGCGCGAGATGCACTTCCATTTAGAGTGACCTGGTCATTATCGCTATCAGCAGCAGACCATGATTCGTCTGCGCTCTGATCTCTGTCCTCATCTCCCAGAGGGCGAGCCATCGGTGGAGTCTGCCGTGCAGATTCGGCAGGTGCAGCGTTCGGCATGGCACTGTAGCGAGGTCGGGGTTATGACAGCTCCACGGCCAAATCCCTACAGTATCATGATGGGGACCCGTTATCGGTAATGGATTTGGCTCGGTCCGAAAGCAAAGGGAATCTGTGCAGAATCTAATCTAACACTGGATACTGACCAAGAAAATGAGTCCTGGGGAAAGGTTCAGAGGGAAAGGAGCACTGAAAGAATCAACAACATGAATGGAGGGAAAGCGAACCACCACGTGGGTGCCTGAGGCAAGAATCGGCGGCTAACCCCGCAAAACACTAAAGACTACCCATGAAAATCCCCACAAATCATATTTCCTGCCAATCGGAGTTTCTTAAGCTTCTACCACTGGAGTCCGTCACGAGGGAGATGACTAACAGGTCGCAGAGAAGGATCATCAACTTTAGGAAATTACAGAGCAATGTTTAGCTCGGGGGAGCATTGCACCGAGACGCGGGATCTTGACCGAGGATACCAGGTAGTCGGATAGCGTTCAAATATGGCTGATTCCCCCCCCCCCCCCCAGGGTGCAACTTTGCAATCTATTGCATTGTGCTCTCTTTTCCATCATCTCTGTAGATCTTCCTGTTTTAGCATATTGTGCAACTCCCTAGCTCATCCTCATCATGGGCTCCATATCTCCTTTTCCCCGCATCAAAGAGATCCGGACATTCATCATCGATGGTGTAGGATCGGGTGGTGATTACCACAATGTACGTTTTACCCTCCGCAAGGATGTATATTCCTAACCTGTTTGGAAAATAAATGCGCTGACTATATGACCAGGTGAAAGGAGGCCATTGGCTCATCGACAGCAACATCTCCACCCCCATGACTAAATGGGCACAATATCGTGGCTCGCGAACATCATGGGGAATCAATGTTCTAGGCTCATTTTGCGTGGAGATAGAAGCCACCGATGGAACTAAAGGTTTTGCGACTGGATTTGGTGGTCCCCCAGCTTGCTGGCTAGTGCACCAGCATTTTGAGCGTTTCTTGCTGGGCGCAGGTACGAACCGGCTCTTAAGGCTCTGAAATTGGTGCGCGACATAGCCGGACTAACTGTTCTATCTGACCACAGACCCCCGCGACGTAAATGACCTATTCGAGAAGATGTACCGGGCATCTATGTTCTATGGCCGGAAAGGTCTGCCGGTTGCCGTCATCTCGGTGATCGACTTGGCACTCTGGGATCTCGTTGGAAAAATTCGTAACGAACCCGTTTACAAACTCATCGGAGGAGCTACTCGGTCACGACTGGACTTCTACTGTACCGGACCTCAGCCCGCATCAGCTAAAGCGATGGGTTTCGTTGGTGCTAAGGTGGCTCTGCCCCATGGCCCAGATGAGGGAACAAAAGGGCTCTTGAAGAACGTGGAATACCTGCGCAAGCAGCGCGAGAGCGTTGGTCCTGATTTCCCCTTGCGTGTGGACTGCTACATGTCATTGAACGTTCCCTACACAATTCAGCTCGTAAAGAAATGTGAAGCTGCGGGTATTGACATTGACTGGTGGGAGGAGTGTCTTAGCCCCGACGACTTTGACGGCCACGCTCTCCTCAAGAAAGCCCACCCCACCGTGAAGTTCACCACCGGAGAACACGAATATTCTCGCTATGGTTTCCGAAAGCTTGTTGAAGGTCGGAACCTCGACATTGTCCAGCCCGATGTCATGTGGGTGGGTGGTTTGACAGAGCTGCTCAAGGTTTCTGCGCTTGCGGCTGCATACGATATTCCGGTTGTTCCTCACGCATCGGGACCATACTCGTACCACTATGTTGTTTCGCAACCTAACACACCATTCCAGGAGTATCTCGCCAATTCTGCTGATGGACACACTGTTGAGCCAGTCTTTGGAAATCTATTCCTGAACGAGCCAATTCCCACTAAGGGTTACCTCGACGTCTCTATCTTGGATAAACCTGGCTTTGGACTTGAGCTGAATCCCGCTGCTCCTTTGATCCCAGCGGCTTCCCTACTCACCCCGGCTCCCCAGAAAAGTTTGGCTCCACCCACGGACCAGGAGAATGGAGCCAATGATGTAGCTCACTAGGCGCTTTAACTTGTCAATTTACTCATGTCTGGGAGGATATACAGCTAAAATCTCAATCTTATTGCGTCTTCTTTTTTATGTACATATATGTTATGAATTTCATGTTGGAACTACATAGAGAGAATGCTAAGAATCAATCGTCTCATGGATAATGAATTTTGACGACCCGGTCACCCTTTAGCCATCATTTTTTGTTTTGATTTTCTTTTTACTTTTCCTTTTGAAAACAGAAAAGAAAAAGTAAGAAAAAATTGCTTTAGAACGCCGCACTCCAACCGGTCCGCCCAGCCGACCCCTCAATAATGTGGGGTATAAGCCGGTGAGCTCGGGGTATCAATAACACGAAAAGCCGAACAAAACTCCACCAATTGCGCGGCTATCTTATCGCGCGGCGGGGTTAGAAAGGGAGAGAATACGAGAGGAAACAGAGAAACACCGACAAACGAGCGCTTTCAAGCCAATTGCGAAAAAATCTCTCCCAGTATTATAAGAGATAACCTCACAATACCTTTCCTTTCGCTTACCCCATCCTAGCGCTGTGAAACGAACACACAAGTACAATGCCTCTCCCCCAAATGCTAGTAGGCAAAGTCGCCGCCATCACAGGCGGTTTAACTGGAATTGGACGGGTATTACCTATAATCAACACTCCACTTAGGGAAAGAAACTAATGTCAAAACGAACTATAACAGGCAATCGCCCTCGACTACCTCCGCCACGGCGCAAAAGTAGCCATCAACCACCTAGGCGGACCAAAAGAGGAGTCCCTCCTCGAAGCCATGCAAAAGGATGTCTCCGAGATCACTGGAGCAGAATCAAACCACTTCATCGCCGTCGCTGGAGATATCGCACAGCCCGAGACGGGGCGGGACTTCATCACGAAAACAGTAGCTGCTTTTGGTCGATTGGACGTCTTCGTGAGCAATGCGGGTGTGTGCAAGTTTGAGGAATTCCTAGAGTCAGTTAACCCATCCCCAATTCGCTCATACATACACGTATGACGGATACTTTGGCTGGTTGTTCCTGAGTATGCTGATGTTGATCACGGCACAACAGAGTCGATCCACCCCTGCTCGGCCACACGATATCGACCAACCTCTCCGGAGCCTTCTATGCTACACAAGCGGCGGCACGACAAATGGCGCTGGCGCAGTCGCCGCCTGGCGGATCGATAATTGGGATTAGCTCGATCTCGGCTCTTGTTGGTGGGGGTCAGCAGACGCATTATACACCCACTAAGGCTGGGGTTCTGAGTCTTATGCAGTCGTGTGCGGTGGCGCTGGGTAAATATGGTATACGGTGTAATGCGCTGCTGCCGGGGACTATTCGGACACAGCTTAATGATGTGGATATGAGTGATCCGGTTAAGAGGGAGTATATGGAGGGGAGAATTCCATTGGGGAGACTTGGTCAGCCACCGGATTTGGCGGGGCCTGCAGTGTTTTTGGCTTGTGAAGAGTTGAGTGGCTATGTGGTGAGCTGTTTCCCCCCATCCTTCTTGTTCTAGACATTATGGGTTTGAAGGGCTGAATACTGACGATGTATGTTTAGACCGGAGCACAGATACTTGTTGATGGTGGATTGTTTGTCAATCTTCAGTAAGGACAGATAGACGAGTGGAAGTTGTGTGTTTCATTATGATAGATGGTATATATACTATGTACAAAGGTTGCTACATACTCATATTTCCACGCCGTATGCTTTCACTGCCACTTGGCCCCATACCCCTCTCTTTTGCTCGTCACTCAGCAGCCTCTGCTCCAAGGTAGCCTCCACGACGCTTTTCCAGCGTGTCCAGGAGACCTCATTGCCGCCTCCCCCAACATTACAGACTGGCCAGTCAGATCCAAACATCACGCGGTCAGCACCAAAAGCATCAAAGACCACGTCAGTCCACGGACGAACCCTCTCCACAATCAAAGAGAGATCAGGCTCCGCAGCTTCAGAAAGCGGCGGCACCTCCGAGAAACCTCCCGAAAGCTTCATATACGTCCCAGGATACTGCGCCATAGCAGTAACCAGGGCCGACCACTCCAGAAAATCAGGATGTGCCGTGATCGCCGCAGGGGAAGCATCAGGAAGCCGAAGATTCGGCTTACAGAGATGATCTACAAGTACCGTCAGTGAGAGTAAGAGATAACGGAAACCGTGCTCGCAAAAGAGAAAGAGAAAAACATACTAATCACAATAACAACCTTCTCATCCTCCTCCTGCACACCCTCGTAAGCCCTCCTCATCATCTCCACTGCCTCCCTCAGCTGCCAAATCCCACCCTGTCGGGCATCCACCCCTAGGTCAAACGCCAACTTTTCCCTGCCTAACCACTTCAACCCCTCCACAACCTCCTCACGCAACATAGTTCCACTCGGCTTATCTTGGAACAAATACCGCACGCCTCTCACCTTCTTCCACACATCTGCCGTCTGCACCCGTTCCCTAACGAGCCCCATGTACTTCTGTAGCGCACCAGGGCCCCCGGGTAGAGGTGCCCAGGGCACAAACCCCAGACATAGATCTCGGTCTACATCGCGATGGCCCTCGCCCAGAACAGGGGCTCCGGTAATGATCCTCGTGAGAAATGATACTTCGTCTAGAGCGTGAGACCAGCCGGTCTCAGTCTCTGAAACCGAGGTGATGCGATCTGTTTCGAGGAAGATGAATCCGCGGAGATATGTTGGATTTGCTGTGAAGGGGTCGGTGGGGGTGGATGTTGTTGCGAGGCGGTATTCATCGATTGAGTGTTGGGATCCTAGGGGTGAGTCGGGAGCATACCAGGCGAAGGATGGAAGATGGGATTTGGGAAAAAGATGGATGTGTGAATCCACGATTGGGATCGGAGTTGACATCTTTTGCGATTGTTTCGGGTTTGGGTTGCTGGTGGATCGCAAGTTCTGGGGGGTTTTGATGGCGGGGTAAAAGGTTAAGATGAGTGTAAAGATTGGATAGACAACTATGACTGCGGTGTAACTTCAAAATATGTTCAATTTAGATTGACATATCTCCATATATCTAGAAATGAGTTTTCATTTATCCACAGGGGTTTGAGCTCTAAGAAGGTGGGGCGACCATGGCCATTATATTTGATTCTTAAGATCGGCGCGACGCCATTCGGAGATCATTAGACCGAAGGATTTAGGGCACTATATGTTATTACGGTCGGAATGGGGCGTTATATACCATCATTTCTAATATTAATGAGTACCTTATGGACACTATATGGGGAAAGCTATATATACTGCAGCTTCTCTGAGGTTTTTCTCTCAACGTTGGAGATTCGCTCTCAAGTTTGAGTGATCTGCAATGGTACATACTCTACTCCTCTTTTCGGTGCCGAGGCCTTTTAAGTCCCTCGGCCAGCGCTTCCCCCTCATCTTTGTGTGATATCACTGCCAGTAAGAGCACACTTCTTCGATTGGCTTGGTGGCTCGATTATAATATGCTCGACCACTGAGAGTGAATTCACAAGCCATCAACAGGCCCGCGGTAGATGTGCACTTGCAGCGTCCCCGCAGTTGGATAAGGATCTTCACCTCTTCTTACCCCTCTCGGTTACACGAAAACCAACCCATGCCCAACGATCGTATACTTGGCATGATATTTTCACCCAAGGATTAAAAGAGGTCTCAAGCCCAGAGCCCTGCAGTGACGCGTCTCACAACATCTGTCGTATTGCATATCCCACACCAATATCAACAATCCCATACAGTCACTCAAATATGGCTACTGCTGAGGTTCCAACGAAGCAGAAGGCTGTCGTCTATGACCAGCCTGGAACTGTGTCGACCAAGGTGGTGGAGTTGGACGTTCCTGAGCCTGGCACAGGCGAGGTGCTGATCAATCTGTATGTTTTATTAATATACAAGCTACGATAACCCAAGCGGTTGAAGCAGGAAGAAGCCACGCTAGTTCAAATTTCAGGCTAACAAATCCGCAGTACTCACTCTGGGGTGTGCCATTCGGACCACAGTATCATGACAAACGCTGTACGTTTGTGGGGCCTTTTATATATTATTCACATTTCAATACTCATGGTCTCAAGTGGAAATGGCTCCCATATCCCACCCAGCCCGGACAAGTCGGCGGTCACGAAGGTGTTGGCAAAATTGTGAAGCTCGGGCCCGGAACTGAGTCCTCTGGTCTCAAAATCGGAGACAGGGTGGGAGTCAAATGGCTTGCCAGTGCTTGCGGAAACTGCCGTACGTATTGTACTCGATCTTCTACAGTGGGTATATAACTGACAGACTCATAGAACCATGTCAGGCCGGTTCAGATGGGCTTTGCTCCAATTCGAAAGTCTCTGGATACTACACCCCAGGCACTTTCCAGCAATATACCGTAGGCCCTGCCAGCTATGTGACTCCCATCCCAGATTGCCTAGAATCAGATGCGGCAGCACCTATGCTTTGTGCAGGCCTCACCGTCTATTCCGCCCTCAAACGAAGCAAAGCTCGTCCTGGAAACTGGGTCGTCATCTCGGGTGCGGGTGGTGGGCTCGGCCACATTGGTGTCCAGCTGGCCAGCAGGGGTATGGGATTACGTGTGATTGGTGTTGATGACGGCAGCAAAGAGGATCTAGTCAAAACATCTGGAGCAGAGCATTTCGTTGATCTCACAAAGTTCCCTAGCGATGATAATGGTGCAGCGATATCTGCCCACGTCAAGTCCCTTACTGGTGGCTTAGGCGCTCATGCGGTCATCGTCTGCACGTCTTCGAACGCGGCCTACGCCCAGTCAGTCCTGTTCTTACGATTCAACGGGACTATGGTCTGTGTGGGAATCCCTGACAACAATCCTCAGCCAATCGCAAGTGCCTTGCCCGTAACACTAATTAGCAAGCATTGTTACATCACAGGATCGGCTGTTGGAAATCGAACGGAGGCAATTGAGGTGCTGGAGTTCGCTGCGCGCGGCGTCGTGAAAACTCATTTCCGAACGGAGAAGATGGACAAATTAACTGATGTCTTTGAGGAGATGGGCCAGGGTAAGTTGCATGGAAGAGTTGTCCTGGATTTGTCTTAAGTCAGTGCCTGGCTCTTTTTCATCTAAGATGTATCATCCCCCTGCGAGACATCATGGGAACGACAGAAGAAACCCAAATATCATGGTTTATTGTTTTCGACGAATTCAGATTCACCGCTGGTAGACAACAGGTCGCAATTCGAGAACAAAGGCTATTTATCAGAAGATAAGATACAGCTCAGCGTCTCGAACTAAGTCTAGGCAAGTTTGTAAACTAGAAACCTTATATATACTCTGAGCTACTGTTAAAGTGCTGCGCTTGCACATAGCACTCCTCGATCCCTAAGCACCATATCCATAGCACAGGGCTGTTTTTGGTTTCAAAGGTGCTGAAACGCCGTCTAGTTGGGTGCCTGATGGGTATAAAGTACTGGGAAGAACCGCTACAGACTTTGAGCCATGCTTTTAAGACGGACTTGATCTGCGAGACAATTATAAACGTCAGCAGCGTTTCTTGCACATACAAAGATCCATACACAGTTGAGTACCTCAATGTACGCAGGCTTCTAGACTATCTCCTAAGCTGTATAACAGCATAGGCCCGGCTATACAGTCCTTCGCCGCGATTTCCATGGTAGGGTGCCAGTCGTTCATGACAAGTCATGGCACATTACCAATATTTTCCGGCAGGGAGACTGCTTCATACTTTCCCCGATTGATTTTGTGTACTCTTCTCGCCACGCGCTCGACTTAGCACAATCAACAACGGTGGGACCGTTGGCGTCTTGAACTGGGTGCTTAGTTCGCCAATCTTTCACAAACAGTACTACACGCAAGGTGGTTCAAACGAAAGTAAAGGAAGCTCAGTCGATCACATTCATTTTAGAAAGGCTAGTTCTACCTACAGTGTACCAATCCGGGGTCCAAGTTCGCCAGCTCATCCTTGAAAGATTCTATTAGCTTTTCGAGATTTCTTTGGGCATTAGACTACTGTACTCCTTTGTCAAGTCAACTGAACGGTAGTGACTAGTGGGTTGGGGAGCTCGTATGGTTCCAGATAGAGGGTGATTGTAAAAAGGCGAGGGACATCTTGGATAAGCTAGAGGTTAGCTATCTGGTTTTGTTAAATAGATGATATATTAATCTGACAATAGAAGAGTAGGATATGATGATTACATACCTTGGTGCTGATTGACTTGTCCTTCGACCATGCTAGTCTAGTATGGAGCACAAGAAAGTATAAATGTACATACCTGACATCGCCTCTAAACAAGAATATATCTCTCCAGAACGTATCCAACAATGGTTGCGGCTTACCGCAAAACAGTAGACCATACGAAACTCGACCACAAGGAAAGCGAAGGATATACTAAAAAGTTTCGAAGGGGACCCCTCCCAAAAAAAAAGCAAGAAAAGAGGGTGAACCTCAATAGAGTTGATCAAGCAAGCAATGTAAAAAAAAAAAAAAAACAAAAGTATTGACCGACGCAGGATTCGAACCTGCAATCTCTTGATCCGTAGTCAAGCGCCTTACCATTGGGCCAGCCGGCCAATGATTGAAGAATGCGTCAGGTAGCTGACTATATAAGCCAAAGCTTATCTATCATTTAGTCATACCAGAGCCCACCAGCGTGCAGGTAGTCAGGGACTGGTATGTGAGTCCACTATTGGTTATGGATGGGATGAATTTGAGCATCCCACCAGTTCAATCTTGCTGTAGGGTCTTCTGATGTAATGCTCCTTTATTTGCAATCTATACGGCTGCGGCTACACGAGCTCTCATTCGAGGATAGAATGCCCGAGCGGTTCGAACCGCAAAAGCCAAAAAGAAGTGGCCAGGTGATGCATGAACCTAAGCGATGGTTCTCGCTCGCCATTTCTTGACGTGGGTGGAATGAGGTGACCATGGTATTGGAACAATCCGACACCAGTCCGCTGGGACCAGGAATGAAGGATGTCGTAGCAATAGAGTTGGAGCATTCCAGAGCGCCAGATAGAGTTTGCAGATAACCATGGCGCGGGTCCGTGTCTTGTGTCACCATAGATAAATGAGAAGCGGGGGAAGTATACAATCACAGTGGCAAGTATTCATATTTTCGCTTTCAGTTGGAATGCGAGGCAGTGCAAAGCGAGATGGGAATTTGGCTATACCAGGCCCGCTGGTATTCAGCTGAGTCATGATTCATGGGTCTAAGGTCGGAAGTGAAGGGGCAACTATGAAATACAGGGTATCCGCAAAAAGCATGAATGCGCAGTGCTACCAAAAATATTAGCGAGTCCTCTTGCTCTGGCCGTTACCCCCCGATGAAGCTGTAGCGGGTCGTTTTTGGCCGGAGCCAGAGGAGCTAGATTCAGCTCGACGAACCAACCCATTTAACTTGAGAATGTAGGCCTTCGGGGCGCGGTTCACTTCATTCTTGTGAAGGACTGCCCGTAGCCTTTTTCCGAACTGGTGAAGATCCGAGCCTGCCAACTGCTCCAGGGCATCCAGGATGAAGAATTCTCCTGTCTCCTCGGCCTTTCCGATAAGCTGATAATATAGGTTACGCTGATCCTCATCCTCTCCGTGGAAGGTCACTCCGCCCCAGCGGTTACCATCCATTGCGTCCTTGTTGCGATTGCAGATGTCCTCTAGCAACGTCACTAAGGCTTTAGCGGCTCCCTCCACACCGTGCGGCGTGCGTGTAATAATGTTCGCATGGATCCGATTCACATTTCGCTGTAGTTCTCGGATAACGCTGTCGATATCCACATTTGAACCGTCCGAGCGCCATCCCGTTTGACAGTAGCGATCAAAATCCGCCAACAATCTCCGTGAATTTTCTTGTACCTTATCGAAATATATCGCCGCACGAGCTCCAGGAGGCATGGCTTTGCTCAGACTCGAACGAACGGCGTAATCGTGTACGGCAAGCCGGAACATGGTGGCCTCGAAGTCTCCTTGTACCACGCACTGTTCCGGAGTGCGCGATTGTCCAACATCGTCTATAAGGTCGGGACGGAAGTCTTCGGGGAGTACGACCGTATCGAAGGCAGACATGAGGTCTTTCACCTTCTGTGGACGGCTCATACCACCCTCCACTTCGGAATGAACATACTGCCAGTTCAGCTGCTCTGCAACCATTTCGAGTTTCCCATCAAGGAGTCGTTCGATGGGGGCAAAGGCCGGAGGGTAACCATCGCTCGATAAAGGTACATCATAGGCGGGGATTTGAGGGACGAGACAGCCATGAAGCTGGTCGAGAAGCCACTTCTCAGGGGTTAGCAGAGATTGTCGATTGTGGGTAAATTGTGTGGGAACTCACGAAAATGTGCTGACAGGCAACGCCAGGCCGGCCTAGGAATGTCGAGCAGGTGCACGTATAACTGTCTGAGTCGAGATGAACTCGCGGCCGCTCTGACAATTGGAAATCGAACCCCGTCTTCGTTTTACGGCAGCCGATGACATCGAACTGACTCGTTAACCCAACAAGAGCCCTCGCCTCGGACTCGGGATCTAGTCCATTAAGGTCATAATTGATGCCAGATCTTCCTTGTAGTGTAGATGATTCAACCGACTCTCCTTCTCCAGCTTCGCTTTCGTCACTCTCTGTTTCCATCCCCTCACTATCGTCCTCCGGGTGTGGTGTTCCTTCGGGCTGAGATGGCGCTTGTGGCATTTTGCCGCCGATGGACAGCCTGCGAAATTGCCTTGTAGGAGCGGACATCGGTGACAGATAAATTACAAGTGTTCCAACCTTGGATCAGGGCTCGGGAAAAAAAAGATGTTTGTAATCATGAATTCAGAACGAACAACGCCCAACCCAATATTTATAGTTTGTCGCGAACCACGGGTGGGAGCGGGTACACTTTTGACCAAGAGAGCCCCCCGACACGCCGTAGTCAATTTAGTGCCACAGCAGGAAGGGGCATAAACCTTGGGCATGATCTACTCCTAGTCCACAAGTTGGTTCTAGAGTGGACTGCCCTCGGTGGCACCTGCCTTCGCCGCATGACGAAAGTGAAAGAGTACTAGGCCTTGAAAACGTAAGAATATAGTCGCTCTGGTGAAAAGGACGGCTTAGATGGCTCGCACTTGCATCGTTACACCAATGGTGCCCTAGAGATGGAGCCTTAACTGGAAAGAAGAAGAACCACGGCCATCAGGCAGAGGCGGCGCAGGAATCTAGGATCAACAATGGAGAATAAGTACCATGATAACAAAGTTAAGGATACTGAATCACAAGACCCAAGTTGAACATAGCCCAAAAAAAAGGACAAGACTCTGGAACTTGGCAGCCAATTACGGAACTCGACCGAACCGGCGAGATCCCGAGCACGAAGGAGTTTTAACCTAAATGCCCAGTTAGGTAGGTGTATGGGAGGACATCATAGTAATTGCTTGCTGCGGTACAGACATTAACAGTTGCGGCAGCGACTAATGGACCGAGGGAGTGAGATGCACCGTCTCCTTATGGTCGGAGCCGCAGGAGCTGAGCCGCCAGGCCCTTCGTTTTACATTCGCGGAGTGGATGATGGTGGCCACTAACCCTTGATACAGCCGGCCGTATACCAGATCCTGCGCCGTAAGAAAATTGGTTGACACGTCTAGACGATAATTGAACGCTAACAGCAAGAACCGTTCACGGACCATGGAAAATCCCTACTTGACCGCAATTGGACCACAGTTTAGAGTTTATCCCTGGCGTGTAATGCGATAATTTATGAACTTGTAAGCCTGAGGTACTAACAGCACAGGCTGAATAGAATAAAATTGCTACATTCCGAATCCTGTCGTGTTGAGCAAATCACAAGCGACGACTCAATAAACGGAAACCTCCTGACGACTAGAAAATAAAAAAAATTAAGAGCCTCATTAGTTAACAAATTATGAGAATGAATAAAGAGAGCTAGTGTAGAACATGATGGCTTGAGCGGCGTAGGTCCTGTGCCACATGCTAGGCGCACGGCAGCAGGACTTGCGGTGGATAGGCTGTGGCACAGCAGTGGCCGTTACCAGCACACATTGAGACGTCCTTTTTGTACGCAAAATGTGTCAGCTGCGGCCCATTTGATGCTTGTCCTGTGTTTGATACCAGTGTCCGTTGATGCTGCTGTTGGTGATCTCATTTGATTCCCTTTCTTCTTCTCTTGATTCATGAAGAAGTGTCTCGGAGTCTGCGCTACTCTCTTTGACTTCAGGGGTCATGAGGAAGATGGCGTAAGTGGTGGTGGTGTTTGCAGCGCTGTCTTCAGACCCGTGACCAGTCACCACCATCCCAAATAATTTGATCTTTGAAACAAGGCGATGAAAAGGTTAACCTGCTGTATTTTTATTGTGTAAAATCTTGTAGGCCTGAAATTGAGTGATACTCATAAGTAACTTCTGTTCCTTGCACAGAGAGAGTACCTGGCATGTATCGGAGGTCCTCCTTAACAGCACATACCACGACCATGGGGTTGGTAAAAAAAAAAAAAAAAAGCTGAGTAAGGTGCCGTTATTTCATGAGTGTACTATAATCATTATAGAAAGCAACAATCTCTAACAGTATCTAATTCTGCGGTTGTGAACCAGTCTTCGCGGCATTTCTCCTCTTGGCATTTTCTAGAGCTTTTCGAAGTCGCTCCTGATGTTCCGTGTCTTCATTAGGTTTGTTTTGTCCAACGCTGGGTGTAGGACGGGGACCAGGTAAAAGAACATTAACTGGATGGTTTGCAGGACTAGAGTCGGACAGGCGGTTTGGTTTGGCAATGGGAGCTTCGCCTGAAGACTTAAGGAGGTCGTTTATGGTGGCAGTGATATGGGCTGGGGCTGCGCGAACACTATCCAGCTTAGATTTGAGTTCTGCCTGGATTTTCGCATCCTCTTTCTTCTTCTCGACCTCAAGTCGTTGGAACACATCTTCCTCAGCGTTGGAATAACGTGCTTCGGCAACGGACACGCCGTAATCAGCATCATTGAGAGCTGAATCTGCAGTACCAAAGTTATGCAGAATGGATTCGGAGTCCTGACGGAGAGAGTCTACCAGAGTATAGAGGGATTTCAGCGTATGTTCGATCCCAGAGTCGGCTGAGCTGGGTGAGCGCATAGTTGTAACATCTATCTTCGATAACTTCGCAGAAACATCGTCGAGAAGGCTCTGGTTCTCTCCTAGACCGTGCATGACTGCGTCATCAAAAGAATCCATGAGCCTATTAGCCCTCTCATCACGGTCTTTCGCCGCCTCTAAAATGTTTCGCTTCTCCATTTCATCGAAGTTTCCATCCAGTTGCTTCAGGGCTACCGAGTCTCCCATGAAAACGAGGGGTCGTCTTTCTGTCTTCCTTCGTCGCTGCTCACGATCTAAAGCAATTTCGAGGCGTTTCTGATAGCGACTCTCAAGCTTCTGGTAGATCTCATTGACCGTCTTCATCGTGTGGGATAGGTTGTATTTGTCTGTTACGGAATTCTTGATCTTGCTGTTTTCATGGTCAAGCTGACCAAGTGCCGAGTCATATTGGGCCTGAAGCGCGGAAATCTCTTCTTTCAAGCGCTCATCTAGAGGATTAAAGACTTTTGCAACAAAGTCGTCCAGTTCTTGTCGTTCTTCATCTAGCTGGGCACGAGCCTCCGTTTGGCGAAATTCTTCTTCTAGGACATTGATGTCCGCATAACCTATCTCTCTGTCGTTGAACAGTTCATCGATGCGTTTCTCTGACTCTTCTTGGCGACGCATGCGCTCCTGATCTACTTTTGCTCGGCGAGGTTTGTTGTTTGCCTCCCAAGTTTTTACCGCCTCCCGGATATAATCAAAGTTATTTGAATACTTTTCCAGGTCCTTCCGTGTTGTGATGTGCCATGAGCTTTCCGACTGCTTGGCCAAAGGTGATGATACCATAGAGCGCAAATCATCGATCGGCCCAGTAGGCCTTCCTTGTCTGAGGGACATTGGCAATGGGGGCGGAGACGAATTTCTCCGCGACGCCTGTTTACGATAAGCAACGCTTTTCTCCCTGATTAGCCCGATAAACGTTTCATCAAGTTCATTCTTTCCTCCTTGAGAGATCGTGGGAGTTGGCTCTTCTCGAGCTCCCAGGGCTGGAGCATTGGACATCACCCGCCCACTTTCCGCTGAGGCCTGTCGTAAGGCTGAGTAGGCCTGGTATGCAGGGCGATCAAGTGCAAGATGTTCAGAGCCCCGTTGAGGGCCTTCTGTGTAACGAAAAGGTGTATATATAGGTTGCGGGGGATTAGTTGTTAGAGGAGACAACTCCTGTTTATCAAGCATAGAAGGTGGTACCGACGTAGTTCTTAGTGGGTGAAATGGCCCATGTTCTCGACCTGGTGGTTGAGTAGCAGGTCTCGGAAAACCAAGAGTACTAGGCGTATGAGCCCTAGGAAGGATAGGTCGTCCTCCTGGGCTGTATTTTCCGTCTTCAAGGTCTTCCGAGGCATCAGCGAACACATTACGCTCCTCCGACTCAACAGGTATCAGGCCTGACTCAATGGGGGGAGTCTTTTTACCAGATTGCGCTTTCGGAGACTGCAAAGCTGGTGTCGGTTGTCGACTAGGGGCTTCTTCGGTGTTTGGTTCATGCTCAATATTGTACAGAATTTCACGGAGCTTGGTCTCCTTAGACATAAATGCCGTGAATATCTTGAAACGTTCCGCATCAGAATCAGCAACCGCCTCCTTCCGTAACATTGCCACGTAACGCTCTAGAGAGGACTTAGACCAAGGGTCCAAATCTTCATAAGGGTCCAACAGCTTGTGTTGCGGAGAAGATGCATCCGCTTTCGCGCTCGTTTCTTTGGGAGTATTGCTTGACCGAGGCGTATCTGCACCTGATTGGGCATTTTTCTGCGGTATAGGAAATTCTTGTTTCAATTTGGGAATCTCAAGGGGACTGAGCTTCTGCATTGGTGTGGGACTATCCGTTCGAGAGCTGGTACTCAGACCGGTTTGCTGGGTTGCATGTTGAGTGTCTATGGCAAGGGGACGATTCCAAGCTTCAATGACACCATCTATGCTATCAGAGGTTCCAGTATTAGAGGCAGTGCTGCACACGGATTCATAAGTGTCCATCCTGACTGGGCGCGGCGGATTGTGAATGTCTTGAGTTGTGTCCGAACTAATCGGGGAGCTTTGCACCATCGCACCGCCTGGAACATAAGCGGGTTGAGTTATAGGTGACACATTAGGGGATGGTGTTGAGATTATTGTCTGCCTGTTTGGGATCGCACTATGGACTGGTGCTGGATAGCTTGGAGGTAGCTCTGATGAAGCACTCGAATGAGCAGCGTTGTCCCGCTTCGGCCCGAAAGCGTCCACATCATCAATATCTCCTGGGGCATGTAATAAGTGCTCCCAGTCAGATGGTCCACCAGAGCCCAGTGCAGAGGCACTAGTGGAAATAACGTTGGGACTGGTCTTGGGTGGTACTGGGGGAGCGGTCACCGGAAGGGCTCCTGAATATGGTGCACTATTTGAAGTAGTCACTGGAGCTTGCCCAGATGGTGTTGGCTGAGGCGATGGGAGATTCGTGAAAGAAAAGGGAGCATGCTGCTGGGTTTTACTGTCTTGCAAATTCTGGGTCTCCCCAGGAGGAACGGCTGAATATGGTGGAGGTGACAACTGATGCGGTGGCTGACTGCTTTGCTGTGGCATTGAGCTTTGGTACCCGGGTGGGACTGGAGGGGGCGGGGGTGCCGGCAAAGGGCTAGGAGGCTGTTGGGGTGCATATGGAGCATTTGTCGTCCATTGTGGTTGATATTCTACTGCGGAAGATGGGGTCCCACAGGTTGGAGCGGCTTGTATGGGCTTGGTGGATTCCAATAGACACACTATCGAAGACTGTACACTAGAAGAATGACCTGGAGTACTTGAGGGTCGAGGCTGTAAGATATCGTCAATAGAGCGATAATCAGATGTACCGGAGTTGAGACTTACTGGAAGCGGCGGAGGCGCGTAGATAGGATACTGCTGCCTATTGTACTTGACCCCCCAAGATGTAGTATCCACGTTCGCCGTACCAGGAACAGGCGATCCACCTGCGCTAATACTAGGCGCAGTTTGTGAATGACTGGAAATAGGGCCGTAGGTATTCGGATTATACGGAGAGGCTGATAACGGAGGATGAGGAGGTGGTGGCGGCGGAGTAGGCCCAGGTGTTGGTTTCCGTGAGGGTCGTTGTTGCGCAGTCGATGGAACTCGCCATTCTGGTTGCGAAGGACCTGAATTTTGTTGACTAGACGATTTGGAATATGGATGTGTTCCGTACATGTCTAATAGGATATGCCTTTGAGCGATTATGCCGGTGGTTGTAGAGGCTCTTCGTCAACTTACTGAAGAGGAGCAACAGTGCGGGGGGTTAAATGTCAGGAGGAGCACAACGATATCTGAATAAGAAATGATCTGATCTGCTGACCTGTCACCGACTGGGTTCAACAACACAACTTTTACATTAGGGCTCGTCTTGCTGAAGTGAATGAAAAAAATAAAGAAGAGAGAGGATCGAGAGCAAAAGGCTATGTCTGAGTGATTGAACTAATGATTTATTTTAGGTAGCATTTGACCTGCCTTACGCTATCTCCGGGGTTCCCCACCAGCATATATTTAGCAAGCTATTGATTGCTATCCATTGTTTAATATGACGGACCCCTTTCCTAAATTGCCCAGTATTCTAGAACGACTGTTAGGGGAGTGAAATATATAGTATTTCCAAATTCCATTATATGCATACATACAGAAACACATCAAACCCAGTATAACTAGTAAAATACATATAATGTGACAAAAGCCGATTTCAACCATAGCGCTGCAAGTGGACAGGAAGCGGCGACTAAAAAAAAGGCACACACCTAGGACAGCATAGCGGATATCTAGACAACGCTAGAAATGAGAGATGCAGTTCCAAATCTAGTCAGTCACTCTCAGTCGTCTTCCCAACTTCTCCAATTCACCGATCACGCCGCCGCCCGCCAAACTCCATTTTTCACCAACCCATTCGTCATTGATTTGCTCCCTCAGCAGGCCACTGCGGGCGAAGTATTCCATAAAGCCCCGAGCTTCGTCACGGGTGAGACCACCAAGTGTCTGGAGCTCCAGCATGCCTTCCTTGGCCTCGGTGGGTTTCGCATAGTCAAAAGCATCAAGCACACGCTTGTCAGCTCCGCTGTAAGGATCAGCCCGAGGAAATTCAGGAGCCGAAGGATCCACGCCAGCCTGGCGAGCCGTGATTTGCTTGAGGGCGACTTCAAAGCTGTAGATAGTTGGACTGTTGGAAGCTGAAGTGGCATAAAGCAAAAGACCACCATTAGGAAGAGCGGACCTTGCGGCACCAGGCTTCAACAGGGAGAGGAAGTGTCGCGTGAATACAAGGTCGTGAGCGTGGATGGGTTCAAATTCCGCAGTGCGGTATTCGCTGTTCTTCATCCAGTGAGCCAGGCCATCAACCGTAACAAGCATAGGAGGGCGAGGAGTGAAACCCTCCTCAAGGCCAGGGGCCGGGGAGGTTGCAGTAAGCTCAGCCCACAATGCTTGGAAGACGGTCCAGGCAATGGCGGGGTCCTGGATACCAAGTTTGGCAAGCTCCTCTAGAGTCATACCGGCCTTAGCGGCAGACTTGAGGGCAGGGTGCTGCTGGGATACGTTGAGCTTCTTCAAAACTTGCTCATTAGCAGTAACTGTGCGAGACAGCAGTGCAGCAGTTGCATTGTTCTGAACATATAAGTGCGGCGTGTCATCAGAAAGCGGCGCGTAGGGTGTGTTGGCAATGACCAGGTCCTGGGCTGATGAACATGTTAGAAGATTTAAAGGAAAGATACGTAGATTGCATATACATACGTTCCGGAACGGAAACAACAACCCACTGCTTAGTGAAAGCCATGGACATAGCTTGCAGCAAATGAACAGTTTTCCCTGACCCTCTAACACCAGTGACGATCTTCTTGACAGCCTTCCCCTTGTCTTGACCCTCATTAGAGATACCGTCAATCAACCTCCCCAGTTCCAATGTCTCCCGTCTAACCACCGTACCAGGCCGGCGGAATATCGACCAGCCCTGTTTCGGCTTGAAAGCCTCAACAGCCCTCAGCTGAGTGAGCATAGGTATAGGAAGGCCGAGAACAGATCCCCGAAGGCGCGCATCCATCATGTTTTCTGCCGAAATGTCCTGCATACCCTCGACCTCGAGGGCGTTGGGGTTGCTGAGAACAATACGTTTCCGCAGCGCTTTCCGCTCCCCGACAGGAGGGGGACGCGCTCTTTCAACTGGCTTTCTCTTCTTCATTCTGGCGGATTTGGCCTCACGGTATTTGGGAGGACCATCCAGACTGTTTTTCTTTTTCGTGGGCAATGCATAGCGAACTGTCGATGTGTGGAATGAGGCTGTTCTTGGTGCTGCTACCGCCGGAGGTAAAGCGGCTCCAGGTGTCGGACGAAGCCGCGTCAGGCAACTCCAGCAGAAGGAGGAAACCATTGTGCTGAAACACTGGCACAGTGGCCAGTGGTATGACGGTCAATGGGAACGCTAGGGGTTATAGGAAGGGGAGGTTGCGCAGAGTTCCCCAAGCGTACGAGTTGGATTGAAATTCGGAGCACATTTTGGAACTTCAACTAAGATTCCTCTGATTACCTGTTTTAGTTTAGTGTAGTTGCCGCTGGTTGAGTTTTGGAAGGCGGTCTGTGTATATGGCGCTTACCTTAAAGCGGCTCCCCGGAATTTATCAACCAACTTTTTTTTTCCGCTTCAGATTTCCTATCGGCTAGTTAAATTTGCACTTCTATTGCACTTTTTTCTCAGCGCATTAAATACATCCTCGGATTAGGGCCGGGTGTGCTTGTGCTTGACAATGTCGGAAGTAGACAAAACAAACGCTGCCTCCGCGGCAACAAAATCCAAGCCAGAAAGATTGTGAGTCGCTGATTCTATACTAGTTGGTGTACTTATGCATCGCATTCACGAGACATACTAATTGCCATGGCGCACCAGACCTATCACTGTCTCCAAACCAACCCCATACACCTTTGATCTCGGCCATCTCGTCGCGAACGACCCTAACCCACTCGAAACATCCCGCTCCGAACCAGTAAATGTAACTCTAAAGAACACCGCCCGTGATGGCGTGCAGTCTCTCCTCAACCAACTTCTTACTGCTTGCCCTATTACCTCCTCGCCACAGGGAGTACTCTTGACGCTTCCTGCCCCCAGCACTGTCCTTCCAAGGCACAAGCCGTTGCCGACACCCAAGCCACCAACCAAATGGGAGCTTTTCGCGCGCAAAAAGGGTATCGGCAGATTCAGTGGCAAAGCTGGTGCTGGACTTGCTGAGAAGGAGCGCCGGAAGAAGCTGGTTTATGATGAAGAGAAGGGCGAATGGGTGCCTCGCTGGGGTTACAAGGGCAAGAACAAGTCCGACGAGGATTGGCTAGTTGAGGTGAACGAAAAGGACTGGAAGAAGGAGGAGGAGGCTGCGGCGAAGGGAAGCTCGATTCGTGGAATGTCACGGGCTGAGCGCAAGGACAGGATACGGCGGAATGAACGGAAGATGAGGGCCAATGAGCGGACCTCCAGGAAGTCAGGCGGTGGCTAAGCAATGTGCTGTGCTACTTGCATCCTTCGTTAGTTAAGGCTCTTTCGTTGGGCTTTTGCTAAATTTACCAACTCTTATTTGTCTGGAATACTGGGCTTATCAGGCGTTTGGGTTGGAGTCGCCGGTCTTTGATGTCTCATGTTGCCTAAATGAACTGTTGTCACTTAGGCTCAAAAAAGCAGTTGGATTTACCGCTCATTTTCTTCGTTCTTACATAATGACCGAGGACAACACTTGTATATTTTGCTAGCATATTCAAACCACCTTTGCAATGCAATAGAGCATTTACATATTCCATTGGACTCTTTCAGCGTGACGTATGAAATAATCATTGATCTATCTTACAAAATATGTACCAGCATAGCACTCCAGAAACATGCAGTTGGAAAATGAACCATAGAGGGAAAACGTGTCGAAACGAGCTCCTACAGGGGGAATCAACGAATGAATGTATAAAAACGTCAAGAGCAAGAATACATCGATGCAGTCTTGTGAATATCTGGAGCAAACTCATGCCAGAGCTACATAATGAAAAGGCAGCACAAATGGAAAATAAAAATAAAAATAAAAAAGCTTAAAAAATGAAGAAACCAAAAGAAAGAGATGACTGAAGAAAAAAAGAAGAATGCGAAAAAGTTAAGAGACCAGTGCCAATTTGTACAAGACAAACAAGACAGAATGGAAAGGCTGGACAAAATCAACCCACTCCGACGACGCCAGTATGCACTCTGATATGAAAAATGAGAAAAGTGGTGGCGAAATCGCTAGAAACAGAGAGCAAAAGTCCAAAGAGTTAATTAAAGTGAAATAAGGAAATATTGCAAGTATGCAGGTTCAATGGTGTTTGCCCTGCGGATCCAGTCCGTGAATATGAACTGGACTTTTTCAGGACATCTCAACTTAAAAAAATGAGAAGATAAGCGCAGGCCAGCCTGATCAAAGGGCTTAAATGCGTAATGCTGGAGTTTATGTGCGTCAACCCATTAGAAACACAAACAGAAGGCTCATATCGACGGAATGAAGTGCTCAACCGGTGAATATTGAACATCGAACGTTCGAATAGCGGCCACTATGTCGAGGTAATTCTTATATCTGTATAGGAGACAGCGGAGGCCCCAGTTCTGGAAGCTGGGAAACACTCCTAGTATGTGCTGTCTGAATTTTCTTGGGCTTTTGCTTGCGCCCTTTAGCCGTCTCGGGACGAGCTGGTTGCTCTTGAATGGAAGGTTGACTGCTACCGGATGAAGATATGGCTCTCTCTTCGATGTTCGTAGCTTGTTGAAAACTGGAACCAGTACACTGTTTCCCGGGTGCTGAATTCTCCTTTTCATCCATTTCTTTTTCGATCTGGAGATACTCCTTCTCCGTCCAACAGCCCTGCCAACAGTTCTTCCAATCACAGACAAGAAAATTGAAACAGAAGGCATCGATTTTCATGCAAGGCTGGAAACAGATGCAGAGATTGCGGTAGTCCATTTTGTTTTGGTCAACATAGGAATGCAGGAGATTCAGGTGACATGTGATGGCGAAGAGAAGGTAGTAATGATAGGGTGGTAATTTTGAGAGCTCATCTTTAAGCATCTGTGGAGCAGTAGTTGCGCCCTCACATTTTTCGGCGATCATGGCCTGAGTTTCTTTGGGGAAGAGCTCATCGGGTAATTCTCGAAGCCAAGCCTTGAACATGGACCCAATTGTATTGATGTCATAGAGATCCGGTTCATCGAAGAGGTTTATATCACGTTCTGGAAGAATATTATAAGATGATTCATGCCACACAAAGACCCTGCTAGATGGGCTTACCGGTATCAAATCGTCGTTGCCAATGCTTGACTTCTTTTCCGCTACCCGGAACACGGTAAAGTCCCTCTTCTTCACAACCCTTGAAATTGAGGTAACTGATGCAACACGTCAGTCACCACCCATCGAAAACGAAACTGCGCTATAACTTACTCAATGCAGCGGTACGGTAAGGCGGGCATCCAAAACTCAGTCTTATCCTTACAATCATCAAGCCGCTTCGCTATGCGAGTTCGTCGGGCTTGTTCAATAAGCGGCAAATTGATCACAGAGCAGATATAGTTGTCATCATTAATGAGTTCCCGCTCATTGGTGCTGCCGCTCCTGGTGATCTTCCCAAAAAATCCCTTTCCTGCCTTGCCAAGTCGATCCGCAGCACCACTCGATGATTGCTTAATATTGTTAAACAGCGCTGCTGATGCGCCTGAAACTTGACTCAGGGAAGCTGATGGGACCATTGACCCGCCATATCTCTCCTTCCGTACTGGGCCATTGTTGACTTCCGTAGGCCGGTCAATGGTGTAAGTGCGAATATGAGGATTTCCCGTGGGCTTGACTTCTCGCTCTGGACGCGTGGACGTCGCTTTCGGGAGTGCTTGGCCCTCCCTCTTGACGCTTTCTTCAAGTCTCATAAGGCTGGTCGACGGACGCCTATTCGTGATTCTGTTCACGGAGGAGTCGTCCAATCTTATCGAGCGAGAACGAGAAAGGAGATTGGCAAATCGTGGTTTGCTCTTTCTTAGAGAGTGACCAGGCTCAACCTCTGTGCCAACTTTATTGATCTCCGACGGTTGTGCGTGTTTGTCTTCGGAACAATGGCCGTCTAAGAAACCTGTCAGTGTACTCGAACGGAGAACCGGATACAACCGAGGGCTTACTGTTCTCTTGTTGCGCTGCACGTTCAATGGCACCCGGCAGATCCGGCGTTGACTCGTACAGCTTCGATGAAATCTGTGTCCTGCGATCCCTGGAACTACCACGGCTTCTGGGCTTGTCACCTGAATTTGCCGAGCTGTCCGACCTCTGGGCCCTATGGGAAGATTTCGGTGCCTTTAAATTCGCGAAGAACGAACGTGAAGGATCACGATTATGTTTGGGAGAGTCTCTAGGAGAGGGTGGATATTGAGGGATAGCTGTGACTCCTTGGGTAGGTGACTCCGTGGTAAGGCCGGGGGAGACTGGTAGGGTAGGGCTGTTTGATTTGCTGCTGGATTCTTGTGTGACAGAGCGGATTGTGGTACCCTTGAAGAACGTTGAACTTGAGGAAGACTTGGGAGATCGCGGCGTTAAGGGACTCAGACCATCCGAGCTTGCATAAGGTGTATGTGGAGACGAGGACTTTATGCTTGTTTGGAGGGTGGAAGGGCTGAGATCTAAATTGGGAACAGTGGATTGTCTAGACGGCATTTTAGACGTTGATCGCGGGTCAGATAGCGGCGTTGGCAAGTCGTCAGGGGCAAGAGCGGCAGAAGCGAATACACCAAGCGCTAATTGAATGCCAAATAAAAAGGGAGATCGGTCTATTATTCACGGAAATTCTTGTTAGCACGGGATGCGCGTAAGTTCCCAATTGAGCAGTGGTATTTTTGGGATACTGAAACAGACTAACCGAGAAACCCCAGATTCTAGAACTTACCCTTTTTCTAAAAACCGTTGGCTTTTCTTTAAATCCTTCGGAGCATGAATATCTCAAAATCTATCCCTTCTTCCAAAAAGAAATCAGGCCCCATATATTCTTGGAAGATACCGAGAGATGAAAGGGTGAATGAGATGATGACTGCAGTGGGACCAGCCTTGCCAGAGGGTTTTCCTAAATGTCGGTGTCGAAAACGCTGTGAGAGCAAACAATGATTGTACGTGGGAAAGGAGAATATCTCGGAGCGGCCGCGTCTAAGAAATAGTTGCATGGTCATTAGCGATCCAGACGAGAAACAAAGATGGCTTTGCGTTAAAGCGATAGGAAGAAAGAGTGGCGTGCAGCATTTGACGGTAAGGAGAGCGTCGACAAAAGAAGGGGAAGGGGGGGCTATGAGTGCATGAAGCCATCATGAAGGCTAACATCGTCATGGTTTACCCCTTGGTATGCATCAAGGAAAAGGGAGAGGGCGAGCGACTCGGAGTTTATCATGTGGTCATTGGATAAAAGTCATGGTAAAATCCACGACTATCCTGCTCTCAGAGCAGACGAGGGTATCATAACATACCAGAATGCGCAGCCCCTCATATTAGGAAAAGGATGTTGATTGATTCTGCGTCCAGTCCACACCAGTATCTTGCCGAACAGTGTCCCTCGTGATACCTTCGGTCGCAGTTGAATTAACACGGTCCTAGTAACATGTATTTTATCCTTTTTATTCCCCAATTCTTTTTTCTTTTTTTTCCCCCTCTCTTTTGGCGGCGGAGCGGCGTTCAGAGGGCGGTCGGTAAAGAGAGAGAGGAGCGACTAGCGTGCTATTGTCGGATTAATCTAGTAAGGAGGCAGAAGGCCGCAGAAAAAATAACAAAAGAAAAGAGGAAGAAAAAAAGGAAAGGGAAATTATACCCCAAGAGAAAGATCAAAGTGAACGGAAAGGAAAAAACGTGAATTCTCTCAAGTATGGAAACTTCAAGGGAAAAGTATGGAGTTGGTCATCAAAAAGCCTTGACACGAGAGACCGAATCTCGCACGGTTCTGAAGGTGCTCAGACTCGAGTGTCGCAGCGACGACACATTCCTTGACAGCGTTATGCAAGCGCGGCTGTGTGTTAGGCTAAGAAGCCTCCGTCTTTTAAGGGGCGAACTGACAGTGGAGTTGGCGTTGTGCAAGGCTCCAGAATTACTACTGCGTGGGTTTTTGGAGCGCTATGGAAAAGCCTATTTGTATTTAGTGCACTGACTGATGGGGATTTCTAGAGACGGCGAGGTTGTTGTTTCTTGGTATCTTTGGAGTGTAGTCAATACATTCTAAGTGCTAACTGAGGAGAATTCCTTCTCTTTTCACCTTTCCCGCTTCCTAGGTTTATAAAAACAATTCGGAACCAACCAAAGTGTGTCAAGCTAACTGTAAGAGCCAAATTAAAAAGGAAGGGGGCAAAAAAAGTGGCTTGAAGTGTAGAGGGTGACGTTTGGTCCAACCCACCGACCGATCGTCAAGTTAGTTGGAGTATCAGAATATGTTCAAATCATTGGATGATACATTGCGTTCTATGATATAATCCATTCTGCCCCCTCAAAGATGATCCCAATGATTTCGAAAAATGCCACAGGATCTTAGTGGGCAGATTGCTGTATATTCCACTTTTTTTTGGGGGGAAATTATAGCCTACCACAGATCGCTACTATGCAATTTCGAAGGACACATGGTGTACATGAGGTAAATGTGTACAAGGGTATACACCGAAAGATCGGGAGGACCCATCCAAATAATGGAGTTCCGATAATGATTGGCCTGAAAGATCGGGCCTGGCAGCTGGTGCCTTGGGCGGGATGATGTACGCTCCGACTAAGACACAGCGATGCAGCAACGGATTGGCTGGCCGGACATCGCCCTAGGCCAGCGTTCCATGGCGCGAGCGAATCAACGGCGGGCACAGACAACCCGAGCGAGGTGCCTGGCGCGGAGACGGTCATAGCATCACCGTCAATTCTACATCGATTCTTAACTATCGGCTACCACCAACACTTCTCTCTAGGCCAAGTGGATCATAGTGGCAAGCCATAGTTCTCTCTTAAAGCTAGACGAATAGTACAAATCTCGGTATCCAACAATTCGGCGCATCAAAGAGACCTATTTTCAGGTACCACCTGATCCTTCTAAGCCTCCGGCGGGCAAGTTACCACGGTTCAAAATTGACATCGTGATACCACTAGTTGTAGATAGTGGGGTTGATATAAAAAGCAATATGTACCAGAGAATACGATAGAATGGTATATATATTGGCAGTGCCCCGCCAGCCATCTCTATTTACCTAAAAAAAGGGACAATAGAGAATGAGAGGCGGACCATCTGGAAGCATATCATGTTAGAATTATTACAAGGTAAAATCGCGGTCTACTAGAGATCATCCAGATAGGGTTTTGCGCATTACGTACGCCCTCATCCAGGCGCCCAATGTGGGCTTTTCTTTTTAATTTTTACTTTCTCTCTCTTTTCCCTTAAACAAAAGGCCGGACTCCATACGGAGTACATTACTTTATTCTGCAGCAATGAAAAGTTGACATGAAAGTGGAGCAACATGATCATTTGGCCACGGAATTGAGACCATGGATATGTCTCTGGACATGGATGCATTACACTGAAAATGGAGACAGTACACGTGGGGAGGATTGATTTTGAGAACAAGACCCGCTTTTGTACAGTACCTGGCACCTGCATGGTTTCTCTCCTAGATAAAAACTTGAGCAGTATTACCAATACTCGGTACTCTCAATAGCTATCGTCTCAATCGTAAGATAAATACGGTCTACTTCTCATAAAGCCACATAGCGGACTGAGCAACAAACCGAATCCGCAGCCACCGAACACTATTTATTGACTACTACTGTTGTGTTGAAGCAAAGCAGGGACCCAGGGGCAAACTGTAAGCGGTTCAGGGGTTAAGTCCACACCGCTGCCGCCCTGGCGATCCCACACACCTCAAGACTTGTCTGAAACATGGCCCCGCTTATGCGCCGGCGGTACACCCGGTGGCGCTAAGTCACGTGGAAGGAAGCCCTCGTCGTCTCCGGCACTCGACCACACTCTCATCCCTGCAAAAAAGCTTTTCCTCCGCCCCCTCTCCCCCCTCCCGAGTCCGAGTTTCAACTAGTCTGCCGAAACTCATGCAGAGTTTGCCTTTTGTCTGATAACTATTCTGCTATTACTTACATTGGCGATACCGTGAACGTTAACCTTATCTCCCCGAAAACCACGCGTGGCTCCCTTCTGGCGTAGCCCTTGATAATACAGTCTCACTCGTTACCTCTTTTACACTAACCCCAAACTTGGCTGCCTGAATCCTCAGCCGCCCAGAATTGCCTTTTCTCCCATCTACCCCAAGCTAGCCAGCTTTGTGCTAGTAACTGGACTACTAACGGACACCACCCTGTCGATAATATATCCGTGTAAATTATGCCTCTAGTCTCGGGACCTGGTAAGGCTGTGGGAACTCAATCCGACCAGAACTTATGTGTTCAAAAACACGTGGAGTACATCAAGAATCTGGACAGCGTGCGTCATTCAAACCATAGCTCTTCTTACCATTAAGGGGAAGATGGTTGACAGGTGATGCTAGAGGAGGGATGAGCTTGAATACTGGCTCACTGAGCATCTGAGGCTTAATGGAGTTTATTGGGGCTTAACGGCTCTGCATCTTCTCAACTGCCCTCAAGCACTACCACGCGAAGATACTATCAATTTTGTCCTCTCGTGCCAGCGCGAGAACGGTGGGTTCGGAGCTGCACCTGGCCATGACGCTCACATGCTATACACTGTTTCTGCCGTTCAAATCCTCATAATGCTGGATGCAGTGGACGAATTGGAAAGGCGTGGCCTTGGCGGCAAACATAAAGTTGGCTCTTGTACGATATGATTCCATGAGGTATCTCCCGAAAGTCATACTAAACAGTCTCAGTCATCGCAGGATTGCAAGACAAGGAAACCGGCTCATTCATGGGTGACGAGTGGGGTGAGTTGGACACACGCTTCCTATATGGTGCTCTCAATGCATTATCACTCCTAGGACTCCTCGATACTGTTGATGTCCCGAAGGCCGTTGCCTATGTCCAGAAATGCGAGAACCTAGATGGAGGCTATGGGATTCATCCTGGAGCCGAATCACATGCTGGTCAGGTCTTTACCTGCGTAGGAGCTTTGGCAATTGCCGGACGACTTGACTTGGTAAACAAGGACCGCTTGGGTGGTTGGCTCAGCGAAAGACAGCTGAACAACGGAGGGCTGAATGGACGTCCGGAGAAGTTGGAAGATGCGTGTTATAGCTGGTGGGTTGGGGCCAGCTTGGCCATGATTGACAAGCTTCACTGGATTAATGGCGACAAGCTTGCTGCATTTATTCTTCGCTGTCAGGTAAGTTTCAATATACAATCGTCATATATCGGTTTCTAACGCGAATCAGGATCAGGAGAATGGTGGGTTTGGGGACCGGCCTAACAATATGGTCGACGTCTTCCATACACACTTCGCCCTCGCAGGGTTGAGCCTCCTGAGATATGACGGCCTAGACGAAGTGGATCCTGTCTAGTGAGTTGACCCAATATCCGATCTCTGATAGCTTATGGGGCTAACAATGACTAGTTGTATGCCGAAAGCAATAATCACCAAGTGTTTGTCGACGTGACATCCACCACTGTATTAAAAATGCTCGTAGTCTTACACCTCCTGCAATCTAATAACCCATTTTGCCCTATTTCATGGATTATGGGATACAAGGCGGGAGAAGAGAGATTGGCACTGTGACTTATTCCGCTTCAATCCCTTCACAATGACCTGTTAATAGGTCGTTAAGACTCAGTGGCACATGATACTTTTATAGAAGTGAGATTTAGCGTAACTGTTCATATCATCTATCATTGAACTTGTTATAAAATGTACAATCTGTGACTTCCGGTACATGTTCCTCGATCCCAATCTCTGCTTGCCTGAGGCGTCATGGCCCTGTCCAGATACAGTGGCTTACAATACTATTGAACTTACCTCTTACCGTGAACGCAAGTCACGGTATTACGCAGAGATGCCTTGCCCGGCTGAGTGGTCGCCGGAGCCTTAAGTAGGTACCTGCCCGTTAGAACTATGTTAGGAGTTCCTTCTCAAGTGGCTCAGGTGGAAAGAATACCATGTCTTCTTTCCCCATCCTAGCACTTGCCCTGGCCGTAGCTGACTCTCTAGGGCAGGATTTCTGATGCTCTCCGCTGTCACTTCTTCCATTTACAGGGAACCACCTAACGAGGCACGACAAGGCCAGTCTTTCTATCTTGGTGCCTTGTCTTGTGCTAGTTTTGTTTGGGTCTCATGCCTGCAACAACTTACCGATAACTAACTTGTTGCCTTCCTTGAATCTTGCCCTAATTGGTTCTTGCATTTTCTTAAAGTCATTGATGATGGATGCAACTGCACTTTTGTGCAACATCTGCCCCAAAAAACCCAGGTTTAGTGATGTGTCTCATCTACTGACTCACGTTTCATCAAAGGCTCATCTTTCTCACTACTTCAAACTCCAAGTGCGCAGTCACCATGAGCCCCAAGCCATTATTTTGCTTGATGAGTACGACCGATGGTACAAGGCCAACAATCTTGCGAAGCTGCTCTCTGACCGGCTATCATCGAAAGACGCTCGGAAAAAGAAGATTGAAGGGAAGGCTGCAGCTCATGTGAGACCGTGCCCTGCAAAACGAAACCATGAACATCAAAGTCCTCCAGTGACGGTATGCCCGCCGCTCAAACCCCCCCTCCCTGATAATCTGGATCCGCGCCTTGTCGGGTCCTTTCCAAATGTGGAGCATGAGGATAGCAACAAATGTACATCTGCCTCTGCCAACTACGTTACTGCGACTCCTCCTTCAAATTCAAGTCAAACTCATGCAGAACCGAACTATCCATTGCATCCTACGCTTGTTTTTCAGACTCCCAAGAAAAGTACAGCCCGCCGATGGAAGCAAGAGCACGCGTTAGATTCTGATGATGAGGGTGCATCCGTGTTGCAACGCACGCCCTGTTGGTCCAGAGTGTTGGGGCAAACAGCGGAGATGGCCACGCAGTTACTGAATCGACAACGGAGCTACGACCCCTTTGTGGACGACAACGAGAGTGAAGTGGACAAGGACCGGGTGGATGAGATCGCTAGACTCAAAGGGGTTCTTTGGCCGGGAATGGATATCTTCGATTCCGCCACCGAGCAAATGAGGCGTAAACGCAATCAGAAGAAGGATGAGAGCATTCTCAGGATGATGGAGAAGACGTCCATGGGGGTCGAGCCTACCGAACTCGTGTTTTCCCCTACCGGCATCTTACGAAAACAACGCGTGATCTCTGGAAATGTAGAAGATAGCAGCCCCCTTAAGGGGGAGACACCAATACCAAGGCGGAGAACGACTCGCCTGAAACGCGCACTCTCCCAAGCTGACCCTAACCTTCAACATGGACGGGACAGGAAGCGGAAGAAGAAGGCAACCAAGCGAGGCCTGACCCCTGTTGGGGAGGATATGGACCCTCGAGGTTTAGACCTCACACGGGCTACCTTGACCGACTTACCAATTTGTGGTAGTAATCACTTATCCCGTGGAGAGAATCCCGACGACTTCGCATTGACATTTGGCGGGCACGACTCCAAATCTCGCCATGGTATGAAAGTTTTCTGTGATACATCAAACCAAGATATGCCGGTTATGAGGGACCATTTTTGTGGGCAAGGGCTACAGTATGAATTGCCGGCATCTTCTGATTCGCTCTTTCTCCAGCAAGAGGCCCCAGGCAATCGTTCACCTAGCTCAATACTTTCTAACGATTATATTTCGAACTTTGCAGAGAGGCTTTGTCGCTTTACCACAGACAAAGAAAATATCGAGCCGCTCCTAGACGCACATGGCCGGATCGACCCTCTCGTGGGCTGGCACTCCCCTGCTGTGAAGCGGCATCTAGTCAGCGATGCAGGTTATCCATCGCAATTTTTCTTTGGTGATGGCCAGCACATCGGGCTAAGCATTTTCGAAGACCACAATAGCCACGCAGGATATTCTTATAATCCATTAGCGGCTTCGTTTCCGAAGCTACCAACTGAAGAGAACCCTATATACACTACCAATGCCAAGCATGGTCTCACCTCTCAGGATGGGACACATGCGACGTCGCCCGAGGCGACAATTTCAGATATTGAAGAAGGTGATTTTGAGCGACTCTATTTGGATGTGAGCTCCTGCTAGGCTTCGTCATTGTTAAACTCTTCTCGTTTGCTGCACACTTGATTACTGCTTACTTTCCAATTGTGTCCCTATACTCATCTGCCACGAACCAGCAGAGAAATTATTGAGAACAGCATTGCTATTGGACGTTGATGATCACCTGCGTTGAATTCATTTGCATATATTTATAACCTGACGTTTTATAAAGCATGAATAGTAGTTGCTTCCCTGCGATTGACTTACTGTACATGGCCGATGGAGGCATTAATGCCTACTTACCACTTCAGCCATTGGCATATATATAGAGTATACTCTATTACATTTTTAAGTGGTTTGCCATCGCATTGACTTGCCAATTACCTGGTCTGTCGCTAAAGAGCTCCCTAAAGTGACTGAAAAGTATGGAGCAGTTTCAGTATCTAAGCACAAAACTAACCAGTTAGTTAGTTACTGTAAAGTTAACGTAAGCGGACACCGAGCTGGCCGGTGCCTGATTAGATAAGCCCGTTGTAACCCATCTTAGTTAGCTAGTTAATTGATTTTAATGCATGTAACACGGTTACCGCGTCTCCACGCGTCAAGCTCCGAAATCACGAAGGACTTCGTAAGATTACTGATCTCTGCGGAAGCGTTCTTCGATAACCAAGACGCCTATATTATGCCGGGAATCTGAACTGCGAGTGGCAGCAAATCATTCAGGTATCTGAAATTTTATTAGAGCTCTCTTGAACATTGTCACGACCTGTCGCTGAGAGCTACCCTTTGCCACTACACCTTGTTTCGTCGTTGGCTTACAGCTGTTTTCCTTTTCGTCATCTGCTGCTTTAATCGTTTGCTTAGTGAAATCATATGAGTGAGCGCCTGGATTGAATCTTGTGTGACTTACGTACGCAAAGTTCCGGGCAGACAAAACATGCCTGTACCTTCTTCTTCACCGTCGTCTTCGTCTCCGAACTTGAAACGAAAGCAACCGACCATCTCCAGCTTCTTCACAAAAAAACCGCAACAGTCGCACAAAGACTCTTCACCTGGAGTTCAGAGGAATGAAGATCAAGTTAGAGAAGATGTTGTAAAGGAGGGAGAACGGTCAAGAGAAAATGGGAGTACTCCGACAAACAATGTTGATGACGGCGACGACGATATAGTAGCACCGGCCCCAAAGCGAGCGAGATCAAATGGGTCAAATCTACAGGATACGGCTCAGAACCCAAAAGAAACACCTCACTCTCATAATGAGAGCCCTCTACCGTTAGACAGTAGCCAGCGAACTGAGCTCTTTAAGTTTGCCAGTTCACCTGTTGCGGAGCGGGAAACGAAAGAACGAACAAAGGAAAGAGAAAAGCTACATCAAAAATTCGTGCGGAGGCTAGGTGGACCAGACTGTCTGATTGGAATCGGTAGAAAGGCTGTCCAGCAGGCTGTTTCGGAGGATGCTGCGGAGGATGAAGAGGATGACGAGCCCTCTCCGCCTCCTCCTGCCAAAGGGAAGGCTACGACAAAGAAAGGCGGAAGCAAGCTTACCCCAATGGAGAAGCAGGTTATTGATATCAAGCGGCAACATATGGACACAATCTTGGTAGTCGAGGTAGGATATAAATACCGATTCTTCGGCGAGGATGCGAGGACGGCTGCGAAGGAACTGAATATTGTCTGTATTCCCGGAAAATTCAGATTTGATGAACGTAAGTACCTACCTCAAGTTGAATCATGCCTCTCTTTCTGGACTCCGCTCAGGGTGCTTTAGATCCTTCCGAGGCCCATCTTGACCGGTTCGCATCGGCCAGTATACCAGTACATAGACTACATGTTCATGTTAAGCGTCTCATCACTGCTGGGCATAAGGTCGGTGTGGTAAGGCAAATAGAGACTGCTGCCCTTAAAGCCGCTGGTGATAATCGTAATGCGCCTTTTGGACGCAAGCTCACCAATCTGTACACGAAGAGCACGTATATTGATGATATGGAGGGCCTAGAGGGATCTACGGCTGCGATATCGGGGGCCGGTACTTCGATGACAACTGGGTATATGCTCTGCATTACAGAAACAAACGCGAAGGGCTGGGGTAATGATGAAAAGGTGCATGTGGGAATAGTCGCTGTGCAGCCAGCAACAGGAGACATAGTGTATGACGACTTTGAGGACGGGTTCATGAGAAGCGATATCGAGACTCGATTGCTTCATATGGCGCCCTGTGAGCTTCTTATAGTTGGTGATTTGTCGAAAGCCACTGAAAAGCTTGTCCAGCATCTTTCCGGCAACAAGACCAATGTCTTCGGGGACAAAATTCGTGTCGAGAAGGCCGCTAAGGCAAAAACAGCAGCGGCCGAGTCACATAGCCATGTTTCGAGCTTTTATGCGGAGAGAATGAAGAAGGCCGACGCTATAGATGACGTGCAAGCCAGCAGCCTGCTCCAGAAGGTGCTCAACCTCCCTGAGCAGGTAACTATCTGTCTATCTGCGATGATTAAGCACATGACAGAGTACGGCTTAGAACATGTCTTTCAGCTCACAAAGTACTTTCAACATTTCTCCTCTCGGTCACACATGCTTCTCAACGCCAACACTTTAACGAGCCTTGAGATTTATCATAATCAAACTGATCACACTACCAAAGGCAGTCTTTTTTGGACACTGGATCGAACGCAGACTCGTTTTGGGCAAAGAATGCTACGAAAGTGGGTGGGTCGTCCTTTACTGGACAAATCTAGCCTTGAAGAAAGGGTTAATGCTGTCGAAGAAATGAAAAGCTCAGAAAGGGTCACTCTCGTAGAACGGCTGAAGAGGCTGCTCGGTAGAGTCAAGACGGATCTGGAGAAGTCCTTGATCCGAATTTACTATGGAAAGGTAATTTGATTCTCCAAGACTCGCGATTGTTGGTGCTAATAACCTGAACAGTGCACCCGGCCTGAGCTTCTTACAGTTCTTCAGACCTTGCAGATGATTGCACAGGAATTTGCTGACGTCCAATCCCCTGCTGATGCTGGATTCACGGCGCCTCTTATTAGCCAAGCAGTAGCCTCTCTTCCAACAATTCTGAAAGAAGTCGTGCTCTTTCTGGACAAAATAAATATGCACGCAGCCAAGAATGACGATAAATATGAGTTTTTTCGGGAAGCGGAGGAGACAGAAGAGATCAGTGAACACAAGCTTGGAATTGCTGGCGTGGAACACGATCTTGAGGAACATCGCTCCACGGCTGGTGAGAGTATCGGGAAAAAGAAAGTGGCTTACGTGACTGTTTCGGGCATAGAATACTTAATTGAGGTCGAGAACAACTCATCGTCCATAAAGAAGGTGCCGGCGTCGTGGGTGAAGATCTCTGGTACCAAGAAAGTTTCTAGATTCCATACGCCGGAGGTTATCAGGCTCCTCCGACAGCGGGATCAGCACAAGGAAGCATTAGCCGCAGCGTGCGATAAGGCATACGCAAATCTTTTGGCTGAGATATCCGCCAGCTACCAGTCTTTCCGTGACAGTGTGCAGTCTCTTGCGACGCTCGACTGTCTCATCTCACTTGCGACTATCGCTAACCAGCCCGGATATGTGAAGCCGGAATACGCAGACCATACAAGTATTATGGTTAATCAGGGACGTCATCCAATGGTTGAGCAACTTTTGCTAGACAGCTACGTCCCCAACGATACCGATCTAGATAGTGACAAAACTCGTGCTCTCCTTGTTACAGGGCCCAACATGGGTGGTAAGTCCAGCTACGTGCGACAAGTGGCACTCATCGCCATTATGGGACAGATTGGCTCCTACGTTCCTGCCCAGTCGGCGAAGCTTGGTATGCTAGATGCTGTGTTCACCCGTATGGGAGCTTTCGACAACATGCTGGCAGGAGAATCTACATTCATGGTTGAACTGTCTGAGACTGCGGACATTCTAAAACAAGCGACACCTCGCTCTCTCGTCATCTTGGATGAACTGGGCCGAGGTACTTCTACGCACGATGGTGTCGCAATTGCGCAGGCGGTTCTTGATTATATGGTCCGGTCGGTTCGAAGTCTCACACTTTTCATTACCCATTATCAACATCTTTCCACCATGGCACATTCCTTCCCTGACAATGAACTTCGAAACGTGCATATGCGTTTTACCGAGTCAGGATCTAGTGAAGAAGAAGAGATTACGTTCCTCTACGAAGTAGGAGAGGGCGTGGCACATCGCAGTTACGGTTTGAACGTAGCGCGTCTAGCGAACTTGCCAACTCCTCTCCTCGAGGTGGCCAAGCAGAAGAGTGCCGAACTAGAACAGAAAATCAGCTGCCGGAGACTTGCTGGAATTGTTGGGGCGGTTGGACATATCTTGTCAGATCCAACAAATGAAGATGAAGGCTTGATTGATCGACTCATCAGCAGCGCGGAGCAGCTATAACTGGATACAATTAACCAAGTCCATTATTTCCGTGATAACTGGTGGTCGAAACAATCCAATATTTCAACTATTGTATAAACCAGTCACTGTCTGTATATTAGGGAAAATATGGATATCTTTTAAATCACCCTTCAACTATCGTAATAGACTACAGGGTATACGTACTAGCACCAATAGGTGAGTGGAACGATTCGTCATTGATTCAGCACCCCACACAGCCTGACTTATGCCGAAGAATGATTTAGGCTAATTTTCATTTCCCTGCACACATCAGCCAATCAGATTACTGCTACCGTGAACATGGTCAGTACCTGCCTGATTCGTAGGGCATCACCGGCTGTAGCTCCACTCTGCCCTACATCTGCCTGAAGATTCAGGCGTCCAGAGCCCACCCCCTCTATTGAATGACTGATTCAGACTCTGCGGTGCTCTCCGATTTCGTCCTCTGCTCCGATCCAACTTTCTTCCTCCCTGCTAAACTCCAACCCCAGTCAATCCTGCGCAGCGTAGGACAATTAATATTACTTGAACCGGACCATTATCTCTTCATCCTTGCGCATACTATAAACTCTCTCCACTATAGACTCTCCACGCCTCTCAAACCCTCAAGCAACTACCCCGCGCTTTGATCGTCATGGATCTCGTCAACCAGTGAGTCAATTGCTCCGCGAAACCCCTATAGACCTTCAGACATACAATAGTGTCATATGTATCTTCTGTTCGCTAACAATTCCCCCATAGCCTCGAAGGAAGACTCCTCTTCGCCGTCCCCAAAAGCAAGTAAACCCGCCATGACTCACCTCACCACACTTTCGCAAACTACCCTACCACAATAATCTCCTAGACTATAGAAGACCTCGAGCTAACGCGAATATCTCCGTAACAACAGAGGGCCGCCTCCAACAAGCAACCCTAGACCTCCTAGCCGGCGTCGACATCCAATTTCGCCGCGAATCCCGCCTCGACATCGCCCTAGTGAAGAACCTCCCCATCGCGCTCATTTTCCTCCCCGCCGCAGATATCCCCACTTTCGTCGGTGAGGGCCGCGTCGATCTGGGTATCACCGGCCGCGACCAGGTCGCCGAGCACGATGCGCAGCTGCCCGCCGGCGAGACCTCCGGTGTAGAGGAGATCATGGATCTGGCTTTCGGAGCCTGCAAACTACAGGTCCAGGTCCCGGAGAAGGGCGATGTCACAGAGGCGAAGCAGTTGATTGGTCGGAATGTTGTTACTAGCTTCACTGCTCTTACCGAGGCGTTCTTTGCTAAGCTTGAGGATGTCGAGGATACCAGCAAGCTTAGCACCAAGGTTAAGTACGTTGGAGGTAGCGTTGAGGCCGCTTGTGCTTTGGGTGTCGCTGATGGCATTGTCGATCTTGTTGGTTAGTTTTTTATTTTTATTTTATTTATTTTAATTTTTTGGGAGGGGATTGGAATACTGACCACTATTATAGAATCCGGTGAAACCATGAAGGCTGCCGGTCTCAAGGCCATCGATACCGTCGTCGAGACTACCTCTATCCTGGTGAAGTCCAAGAACACCCAGAACCCCCTCGTTGATCTCATTACCTCTCGTATCCGCGGTGTCATCAGTATGTTGCTTGAACCACGCCACGATTATCCACTTTGTCTCCCTTTCAGAAACTAACATTGTCTTACTCCAGCCGCCCAGAAATACGTCCTGTGCCAGTACAACATCCCTCGCACCGAACTCGCCACCGCATCCAGGATCACCCCAGGCAAGCGCGCGCCCACCGTAACCGCCCTCGAGGAAGACGGCTGGGTGGCCGTCAGCTCCATGGTCGAGAAGAAGAAGATCGCCACCGTGATGGATGAGTTGACCAAGGTCGGCGCGACGGATATCCTAGTCTTGAACATTGCCAACTCCCGGACGGGTTAAAGGGGACGTCCTTCAATTCGATGCCCTGTCATGCCATGTCATTTTGTCCTCTTTAGTTTATCTTCTTGTTCCTTTCTGGCATAAAGGCGTGTTTTCTCTGATATTCTACAATTCTTGGTTTGCTTAAGGGAGTTTCCTTTTTCTGTTTGTTTCTAAGATCTGGGACATTTGGTTGGATAAAATCAATAGACTGCGTGATTACGGTTCGGTTCCAGAAAAGAAGGATTATATCAAAAGACAATTACAATGCGACAAGAGATAAATATGAAATGATGTATATACAGTTTCTAATTTATCGGTAAATATATACAGATATAACCAGCAACAAATACCCCGATGCAATATGAGTCTCTTCTTCCTGATAATGGGATGGGAAATGCACAGATGTAATGTGATGCAAGTTTGTCATTACTCGTATGGTCATCAACGTTGAACATAATGTTTGTTTCATTCGAGACAATTGCCAAGAATATTGATTTGCTGGTTTGCAAGGTTCTTTCTTTATGAGAGGGGAAGCAGGAGGGGGTATGTATCACTTAGAGAAAGGTAAAATGGGTAGTGAGAAGAGGAAAAAGAAGGTATCTTCCGGGACATTTATGACGATTTGTCAATTCCTACATTCTCTCGTCTTCCGCGGACCAAAGCTAGAAGACATTGGCCGACGCCTTCTAGATCGCCCAATAATCCGACATGGCCGCGATCGCTTTTCACCAGGCCATTCTTAATGATAAGGTAGCCTGGGGGAAGCATTGCCGCGGACGCAAGACAAACGCCATCGCCTGCTGCAAAGGCAAGATCATCGTAGGCATCTTGGTGCTTGATTTGCTCGCGCGACCCGACGCGGGCGCCGTATACGGTTGGGACTGATTTACCGTAGAGGACTGTGAAGGGCGGATAGCGGTTGTTGGATTGATGAGCGGGGTTGAAAGCGAGTTCTTGCTTGAAGCGGAGGACCTCGGCGAGGGTGCGCTCGAGATAGGTGATGGCCGTGGCTCGGGGGATGGTGACGGGAGTAGTGGCTTTGATGTTGGACGAGCCGCGTAGGTTGGATGTGGGGCCTACAACGCCGTCCATGCTCGGGGCCAGAGCGGAGATCTTCTCGACTGGATCGTGTGTAGGAGTGGGATTGCTGCGGCCGATCTGATTCGGGCTTCGCTGGTCGTCTTCGGGTCCATCCTCTGATGATAGGCTGTCCTTGCTGCCGAGAACAGCAGAGAAGCGTTTTCCGATATTGTCCTTGAGGCCGAGGCCCTTGTTCGTCATGAGCGGTAGGGCTTCTTTGATGCAGGGTGAAAGACGATACTCGTCCCAATCCTGGACGGAAAAAAAGTTCACGCGATATTCTTCTTTGGTGCGCTTGTCGATGAAACAGTGCCCGTCTTCGGGAAGAAGGGCAAAGCTGGTTCGGAAAGTGAAATTCACTTGAGCCGTAAGGACACGAGAACTAAGTAGGACGTCGTCACCGTTGCGCAGGGGCCCCAAGATATTGACGCAGTGTTGCGGGACACCGGCGTAAAGAACGCCGGCGAAGAGTTCTGGACGCTGGTTGACGGCGTGTCGGGTAATCAGCCCCCCCAGACTATGTGCTACAACCCAAGCACCCCGCTTTTCGCGTGGCATGTTCGGTGCATTGCAGGGCAAGCCCTCCAGAAACTTGATCAATTTCCTTGAGAGGAGATGTGGGCTTAGGCGCCAATCGTAGCCATAATCCCATACTCGGAGGTCGCCCTTGACGGAATTCTCGCACTTTCGGAGGTGCTTCATCAGCCGCCGGCAGATGTCCACCGGTCCAATATGAGATAGGACTCCTGATGGAATGATCGTCTCCTCCATGCGCTCCTCGTCCTCTGGGTTCAACCCCACTTCAAGGTCGACCTTGCGGAGATTCAGTCCTACTTTCATGGGAACCCACAGTTGACGCTGCGGTGGTTTTGCTGAGCGCAACACAGATCCCCGATAGCCTCCCATGATGACAACATCACCAGTTAACTCGGACATGGCTTCATTGAAAATGGGATGCCACGCATTGGAATTAGCTCGTTGAGGTCGAATTCCAAGCTGCGGTGATGGCATCTGTTCTCTAGGTACTTCTTTCACCGACGGCATTTCCTGGGGGTAGCTGTTGCCTTTGCGTGCCGCGACATCGCCAAGGAACGGTTTATAACCCCACTCACTCCGAAAGTCCTGTAGATGCAGACTGGGCATGCTGAGCAAGCGGCTGCTAGAGTCCTGGAGACTATCCTTAATGGCCTTGAACCGACTATTGACTTGAGAATGTATGTGTTCATACTGAGGTCGCTGCTCGAGTGACGATGCCGTGGACGACGCTCTCAGATACAAGGATTGGTCTGAGGATGACCTCCGTAGCATTGAGGGACCACCCGCGATAGTTGCACTAGGGCGGCGAGTGAAGGAATGTTTAGCTGCCGTCGCGCCATCGAGAGGTTTCAGATCAGAAATCGGCTCATCCACGGCCCCATTGTTGGATTCGGAATCGTTCAATGATCGGCGCCGAGGTTTTGCATGATTCGCCCCGTCTTGGTCAAGCGCCAACCTAGAAGAGGAGGGCTTCAATGTCTGACTGCGAGAGCGATTCTGCGAGGAGCGAAAAGACAATGAAGTCCGTTTAGTGAAGGATCCCAAGTCCGGCAGGAATTTCTTCATGGCATCGCCCGACCAAGCGCGAGGTCGCAGTGGCAAGCCATTCTTCAAAATTGACCGTGTGAAACTGGTGCGGCCGTTGGCACTGTCTTTAGAAACAGCTGTCTCGACCTGGCGCGCCACGGTCTGGGCGGGAGCTGGCGAGTGGCTAACGCCTGGCTTGGAGGCTTGTGGTAATTCTTCTGGTTCAGCAGTGACCTCACATGTATAGAGAGCGCTGGAGTCGTCGGCATCGGGGATGGGGTCAAAATAGCCACCATTGCGTTCCATGATACGAGTCTTCTCCTCCGCTGGTGTGGAACGGGCCTTCATTCGACTTTGCGTGAGACTGATACTGACGCCGACCATGTCGTCGGCTTCGTCCTCTCGTATGGCGTCCACGCCGCTCATGACTGCCTCATCGCTATCAGAGCCAGTATTTCCAGGAGGTAAGGGCCTCAGGAGCGAAGGCTCCGCAATGGCATTGGCCGGGTCATGATGTGCAGATGGAGCTGGGAGGACAGCCATATTCGAAGAAGATGTGAAGGAAGAAAACGGTGGACGAATTCGATTGACACATGCAGGAAAAGTGTTTGTGAATCAGACGATATAAAATGTTTGCATATTAAAGGGAGAAAGAAGGGAAAAGAAGACAAGTGAGGAGATTTTCTAATAATAATTATGATAATGATAATAATGATAATAATAACAATTCGTATGAAGAATCGAGATGCACGAGCAATAATTGCATGTGAAAGAAGATGTTCAATAATGCGCCTAGTCGCGACGGACTCGAACTAATAATGGAATCGAGTGTTTGAGAGATGGAGCCAAAGGAATGATGCTTTATCTTCTTTGGATAATCGTATTCGTACTGGTCGGATACCCTCTTTTTTACTGTTTTTGGGTTCGTTTCCGTTTGGAACCGGGAGTTAGTAATCTTTTTCGGTCTTTTTTCTTCAATTTGTTCAGCTGTTCCAGGAGCCAATTGATCATTTAAAAAAAGAGCTGTGTGGGGAGTATTGTGTAATCAATGGAAAAAAATTTGAAAAAGAGAAAAGAAAAGAGGAGAGAAGAGGTTCCACTGCACAGCCTTCCGGCAAGCCCGGAAGAAGCTTCCTGTACGGAGTAGTTTGGTTCATAATCAAGAGGTTATTATTGAAAAATAGTTCGAAATCTTAAAAGATCAAAACGGTTTGGCATGTAGTAGATAGATCCACCGTCCGATGTTTTGGGTGGAATTCTTGAGACTATACACAGGTCAAGTAACGGCAAGGAAGTATGAGAATGTGTTCATCATTACATCGGATCCAATTGCTTAAAAGTTGGTTGGTGAAGTCATTCTGCATACACCTGATCGGATCGGTCATTTCAACAGTGGTTCGCAACGTGATTGGCCACATGGGTCAAATTAGATCTAATTGCTTATATTGAATTTGCGCCACTCTCGTGGGCAAATAACTACAATTTCATGCCCTATCTACCCAACAGGAAATAATTTTCCACTATCCACGACTTGAAAAGATAAAGATTGGTCCATGTATTAACTATTCATTCTAGAGTACAGGATTACAGGAATTGCTCCCCGTTTCACAAATTCTTGCAGAAAAAGCACAAACTAGCAAATACATATTAAGTTCCTAATAAGAAATAAAAAACATATCGTCGTAGCATCGTAACCGAATTCAAGCCGTGATGACCCATCTTAGTAAGCATTTCCTCTGCCGAAGTTTCCAGTCCGCATTTCACGTTCACCTTGGCTTGCAATGGCATCATTCTTCGCGACGCCCTCCTCATGACCAAAGGTTTTATCGACCGCCGCATTTAGACCGCCACGCAAGGATTCTCCGACACCCTATTCAAAGGTTGGCTATGTTTATGCATAACGTGGAGTAGTGTCACTTACGTGAGCACCGGCAAAAGCGCCTTTCACACCAGAACCGACGTTCGCGCCGGTCTGGGCAGACTTGGATCCGAGAGCGCTGCTGGACGGCTGCGCCGGGTTGTATCCTACACCGCTCGATGTGTAACCGGCTCCGGTCGAGGCTCCAGTAGCACCAGTCTCGTATTGACCGCGGGTATCACCCGAGAAGCCGGGGCCGTGGTGCTGGTTGGTGGTCTTGGTAGAAACGTCGCCGGTCTGAGCATCCACGCGAGGGTCAAGCTTGTTCATCATCTTGGACTGATGAGGACCAGCGCTGGAAGAGTTGAGCGAAGTGTCCCGAGTAGTGCTGTAAGGGTGCTCATTGCCCGCCTTCGTAGTTCCTGGCGCGTACTGGGCGCGGTTGTCGAGGTCGCTGTCAACACGGGGGTCGACCTTGTTGGCCATACCAGAGCTGTGGGGACCAGCTGTGGTCGAAGTAGCAGCTCCAGTGCCGGCGACGCCGCCACCCAGATGGGAAGTATTATGGGAGTGGGTAGTGCCGGTAGCATGCTTGCCACGGTTGTCCAGGTCGCTATCAATGCGAGGGTCGCCCTTGTTGGCTAAGTCAGAGCTGTGAGGACCAGCAGTCCTTGAGCCAGGACCAGTATGGGTATCGCTTGCAAGAGTACCTGGCTGGTGACGAGCCCGGTTATCAAGATCGCTATCAACGCGAGGATCAACCTTGTTGGCTACGTTAGAGCTGTGTGGACCAGCAGTCTTCTGAGCAGATCCAGTATGGGCATTGTTAGACAAGGCTCCAGAAGCGTGCTGACCGCGGTTGTCTACATCGCTGTCAATTCGAGGGTCGGCCTTGTTGGCCAAGTCAGAACCGTGGGGGCCAGCAGTTCTCGATGCAGGCCCGGTGCGGACATCGCTTGCAACAGTTCCTGGCTGATGGCGGGCCCGGTTGTCCCTATCGCTATCGATACGGGGGTCAGCCTTGTTGGCTACGTTGGAGCTGTGAGGACCAGCTGTCTTCTGAGTAGATCCGGTGTGGGTGGTACTAGTGGTACCAGCACCGCCAGCTGCGTGGGAAACGCCGGCATCGCTTGACTTCTGCTTGCTTAGGTCGCTATCAACGCGGGGATCGAGCTTGTTGACAATGTCGGACTTGTGTGGACCAGCTGTGTGTGGAGCAGGACCAGTAGTGGGATCCTCTGGGCTGACCTGAGTACCAACTGGATGAGAAGAGTGGGGGTGCTGTGTGCTGCTCATGTTGGACGTTGTTTGTATAGATCAGATGAAGTTGAATTGCCTTTAAAAGTCTGTTTGTTGTGGTTGATATATTGTTGTCTTGAGTAGATGATAAGATTGTCTGAATCGAATGAGAAATTAAGCCCTACAAGGCCCATCATACTCCAACCTTATATATTCGAGTGGTCGTCAACTTCAAACCTGCGACATCATAGCTGATGTGGATATGACGTCAGGTACAGCCCAGGGGTAGTGAAATTCAAGAGTATTCACGTGGCAAACTACGGGGAATGTTGATCTTCATCTCTGACGGAAGGAATATCACTAAAGATAGTACAATATTGCATCAATGGCTGGCACCTGCAGCAATCCATGTTTGATGAGGAACAATGACGATTCTGGAAACTTGTAGCCATGGATTGAATAAGGGATTGTACTACATCAGGTGACCCCTTATCATGATAACAATAACAATGTTAGTGGTAAGTTAGTTAACTAGCCTTACGTCATCATGGCTTCATCATTGGCCATTCCTACTGCTGGTTCAGGACTTCAATCATCATGAAGATGGAGGAAGGTCTTGTTCAACCCTGGGGAGCTAGAAAGAAATAATGATGAGGCTCAATTAACAGTGGCTAGATTATCCTCAGCGGTCAAAAGTCCTTTAGTTATATGTCAACATATAACTATGTATTTCAGTGATTAGTGAACTTAGTCAGCCCAAATCGGCAATGAATCCAACTACCGAGGTTCTTTTGTTACAACGGTCAGTGACACAGGGAACTAGAACTTTGCCGTCGCCCACTCCCCAATGTAGATAAACTTCTTCATATGCATGCTTTTCCTCTCGCACTCTAATATTCTTTTCTAGAAGATTTGCGTAGCATCGCTAAGACCCACCAAAATGCCTATCACCAACCGACAAGCTATCTACGCCAATACGCCCTCGCCGGCGATTGATCCCTCGTTGTCGAACGGCACCTTCACGATCTCCACAAATACCATCTCCGATGATGTCCCTGCTGATAAAGTCCTCGTTCGTGTCCACTACCTTTCGCTCGACCCGGCGATGCGGCAATGGCTCACAGCCAAGCGATCCTACGTTGCTCCCGTTGAGCGCGGCAGCGTCATGCGCGGTCAGAGTGTTGCTCAAGTGATTGGCGTCGGCAGCAACCTTAAATCTGAATACAAAACCGGCGACTGGGTGATCGCCTACTCCGGCTGGCAAGAGTATGCCCTATTGGGACAGAAAGAGGCTCAGAAGGTTATCGTTCCTCCGGGATGCAAGCCCACCGACGCAATGTCAGTGCTCGGTATGACCGGACTGACTGCATACTTTGGTATGATCGAAGTTGGACAACCGAAAACCGGGGATACTGTCGTGGTCTCCGGTGCCGCAGGTGCAACGGGCATGGTCGCCGGACAGATCGCTAAGATCAAGGGAGCGAAGAGGGTCGTTGGCCTGGCTGGCAGTGCGGACAAATGCGCCTTCCTGCGCAACGAGCTAGGGTTCGATGCTGCTATCAATTACAAGGACAAGGACTGGAAGAAGCAGTTGAAGGATGCGACCCCGGAGTATATCGATGTGTTCTTTGATAATGTCGGAGGTGAGATCCTCGATGCCTGTCTTGCTCGGGCTGCACGCGATGCACGGTTTGCTATCTGTGGTGCGATCAGTCAGTATAATTCGGCTAAGCCGCAGGGACCGGCTAGCTTCATGACCGTTATTGTAAGTTCTCCATGCGATTAGTCTCTATTGTGCAACCGCTGATTATTTCTGTCCACAGTCGCAACGGGTGACAATGAAGGGTTTCATCGTCTTTGACTATGCAAAGAAATACCCGAGCGCGCTGAAGGACTTGTCGACATGGTTGATGGAGGGTAAAATCAAGCGCAAGGAGCACATTGTTCCTGGCGGGTTAGAGGCTGCGCCTCAGGGCTTGGTGAACCTGTACGAAGGTATCAATACGGGTAAAATGATGGTCGAAGTGGCTCCTGTAAGTGATGCGATCGAGGCCAGGGCCAAGTTGTAGACAGCTGGTCTGTCACATATGTAGTTCATTTGAATAGGTAATACATTGTTAGTCTCTGGACTACCATATCAGAAGCCTTGTATTGTTAAGGGAGGATACCCAGGAAAGTAGAGGGGGGAAGAGCGGGTAGATTGAGTACAAACAGGATCTCCCAGCCTTAAATGCTATGAATAGTTTAGGTTGCGGTTCCAAAAAGAGTGCGTACTTATAGGTACTAGTAGAGTTGAGTCTATGAACTACTCCGGAGTATATCCGGGCGAGCGTCATTGCACTATACATCCATCCTTTACAAGCCTGGTGTAGGACCCATGGCATGATCTAGACGTTTATCGATATCAAAATGACCTACTGTATGATATAATATGTGTTTTGTTGAGGTTCGCTGTTGCAAATTGGCCGGAAACTCTTCCGAGCCCCATGCGACGTCATACTGATGAGGCAATTCTTGCCTCACCACCACAACAAGCCCAGTTCTCAAGTGCATGGTGGAGCTGGATTCAATTGGTATAAATATTTCCCTTTTCCCTACGGCTAAATCTAAGTCTCATCATGTACCGACAGAATTTCCTATCACGCTTTCACCGGTCTACCAATCCATTTCATCGCAATCACAGATCTAGCTGTATCGCACTTCAGAAGCCTTTCCTAGTTTATTCCAGGGCCCAGTTCTCTACATCATCAGCTTGCTCATTTACCACTACACCTTATCTAAAAGTATCCAACAAGATCAAAATGGAGGCCAAGACAAGTAACGACAGCTTCAAGTTGGAGAACCTCTTCAACGTCAAGGGCAAAGGTATGTGCAATGCTCGTCTTTGCACATGGAAACAATTTGATTGCTAACCTGAACCAGTCGCCCTGATCACAGGAGGAGGCTCTGGCATTGGTCTGATGGCCACTCAAGCTCTAGCCGTCAACGGCGCCAAAGTCTACATCACGGGACGAACAGGCGAAAAGCTCGACCGGGTCGCTGAGCTATATGGCAAGGATGTTCCAGGCCAGATCATTCCCATCACAGTAGACATAACCGACAAGGCCTCGGTCGACAAGCTGGCGCAAGAAATCTCCTCTCGCGAAAAGTATCTGTCGATCCTAATCAACAACGCCGGTATCAGTAGCTCGACCCAGACAACAGAAAAGGAGGATTCCGGTGAGCTACGCAAGGAGCTATTCGAAAGCAGCGCGCTCGACCCCCTAGAATGGGACAATGTCTGGCGCACCAATGTCACGCATCTCTTTATGACCACCACTGCCTTCCTGCCGTTGCTTCAGAAGGGCTCCGAGCAGGAGAGGGGATGGTCGAGCACTGTGATCAACATCTCGTCGATTTCGGGCATTGTGAAGGTGTCGCAGCATCATTTTGCTTATAATGCGTCCAAGGCGGCGGCTATTCATCTGACCAAGATGTTGGCTCATGAGGTTCAGTCGTCTGGTCTGAAGATTCGTGTTAACAACATTGCGCCGGGTGTTTTCCCCAGTGAAATGACGGCTGGTGAGAGTGATGAGAAGCAGAAGAGCGCTATCCCTAAGGAGAAGTATGAGAGCAAGGTGCCTGCAGCCCGCCCTGGTAAGGATGAGGATATGGCAAGCACTGTTCTCTTCACGACCACGAATCAGTATCTCAATGGGCAGACGATCGTGGTGGATGGTGGATATGTATTGGCTGCTGGTACTGTGTAAATGAGTTTATGGTTGGTTGACATGTAACATTAATGTATCTAATCTATCACGAATAGCATGAACGTCAATGGTCCAATCCATCTTGATAATTAATTGTCGGGGCATCAAACCCACTGTAAATGTCCGTATATACTTCATGAAACCACCCACGATATATCCAGTCAAACTGTCACTTACCATCCCATCTCACCCGCATCACACAGCCTTACCCCATGCACCCATTCAGACCTCAGCACCTCCTCTGCCCTAATTCTCCTCTCAGAACAAGGATTCAACATCGCATAAATCACATTCCGACAACGCATCTAAACCCATACATAATCAGCACACGACATCTTCCACAAACCTAACCATACATACCTCATCCAACCCCTCAATAGGAGGAAAGCCCTCATACGTCCGCCGCCCCCTCAAATACGCACAATACCCCCCATCCTCCTCCGCAACCGGCATCCTCCAAAGTAACCGCCCACACCTCATAGTCATATACACAAGCCCCGCAGCCCAAACATCCCCCGCCCTCGCGTCCACCCCACAGCCGTCCCCAAACACCTCCGGCGCAAGATAAGGCATCGAACCCGCCACCTTCAGCACCGGAGGATACAGCGATGACAATTGCATCCGTATCCTACTCTCCGCTCGTGTCCCATCGGCCGCGAGCAGCCACTCCGCACTCCCGAAATCAGCTATCTTCACTGCGCCACGGGCTGTGAGGAGGATATTCTCTGTTGTAAGACCGCGATGCGCGATGGAATTCTCGTGGAGATACGTCACAGCGCGCATGATTTGCTTGAAGAAGCAGTTTGCTTCTTCTATCTGTAGGGATTGGGCTGATGTAGTGGCGATAAAGGTGTTTAGATCACCTCCGGCGCAGTAAGGCATGACTAGGCAGGTTTCCCCGCGGTCGTTTTGGAGTGTATCTATGGCTTGGAGGAGATTGGGGTGCGGGAGGGTTGAGGAGAGGGCTTGTTCGAGGCGATGGGTGGCTCTTGTGTAGGCGTTTGATGAGCGACGGAGGATCTTGACGACGTGGAGCTGTTTTGGGGTTGTGGGAGATGTTGATGATTTTCGGGCGTAAAGTCGTACGGAGCTGTGAGTGCCATAGTGGAGGATTTCTGTGCATGAGCCGTATTGGGAGGTTAGGGTGGCTGGGTTGGAAGGGGGCGGGGGTGATAGTAGGGTTTGTCGTTCTTCGTCGGTAGAGTCGGTTCGTGGTGACCAGCAGCGGGTTAGGACGGTGGGGATGGCTAGTGAGGCGAGGAAGGTAGTGGTTATTTTGGAATGGGGGTTGGTGTAGAGGTGATGTTGGTGAGTTGAGTAGTTTGGAATTATGGACATTGTTTGACTGGTGATGTAGTAGCTACTAGTATATAATATATGGGGAAAGTATGTGGGTTATGGGTTGGAAAGTTATCGAGATCACATTTGAATGCGAGAGGATATATATACGATCCATGCATTCAGGTCAACTGACCTTGGAAATCCCTTGAATGCCGTTGCGTAATTTGGCATATCCTATCAAGGGGGGAAAGGAGTGGTTGGTTAGCTATATCTGTCTGACCAAGGGGTACATACGGCGGCTGTCTGCATGAGAGGTACGGGTGGGTTTGGGGACACAGGAAACTTTACCTTGTGAAGCTTGGATTGGGTGAAGAAAGCCCTCGTCCAGGTTGTTACCCACGATTTGAAGGACTGGATTATGGAACTTCGCTTTGGTATGATAAAGTCGCTCATATGTATGTCAAGGGACGTCTCTTGTTTAGGCTGGGATGGGATTGGCCATCCGCATTATTATGGCGTAATGGTTTCTTTGGCAATTGGAGGCCATTATCATATGCTGAAACGGATAGTTTTGTTCTGGGACTTGTTCAATGCATCACATTTGTAGACTTCTTATAGATGCATATGATATCCTATCTCATTTACTGTCTTTGACCAAGATTGAACACCTGCCACAGACAGTAAATGGGGCAGCAGACAGACAAAAAGAACCTCTTAACAACCTCACCATATGCTTCAGCATTTATGGCCCCAATTTCAACTGACGCCTGCAGTAGTCCACTCTCCGGATAGAGCCCTAAGGGTAACAGTCAATGACACTCATATCTATATGGTCCGACTGCCACGTGATGAAGACCTGGGGTCGCACAAAATCCGTTACCCATTCAGAGTCTCTGATACCCTTTGTTCCATTACAGGCTGAAGTACATCGAAAGAGGTAAAAGAAAAGCGAGGAAAGTAAAAAAAAAAAAAAAGAAAGAAAAAGAAGAAAAGGAAGAAGAAATCGAGGGAAGATCCCGAAAGGGATCACCGAGAGAAAACCTTTCCGGTTTCGACATAGATTTGACAGCTTTCAATTTTCATACGCGGTTGTTCGATTGTGGTCTTGGATCGCTAGTCCGTACACTTCGTCAAATGATGAAAAATTTATGCCCGGGCTCCTCAATTGGATCGCTAAGCCCCGAAAGACATGCCATGCCGTCTTGTACAGTAGTAGCAGAGGTGCCGTATTAGAGCTTATGTGTAGCGACTCGGATTGCCTCTTTAGGCCGTGGCTGAAGTTGAATCGCCATGAGATAGCAAATTGAAATTTCATTCAATATTGACACCTTCCCGTTTGGAAGCGATACGAAAGAAACAGGGCCATGGAAAGTAGAAACGATGCTATTGGTGCTAATAATAAGCGCATTGTGGTGGTGAATCTGAAAGCGGTGGTGGTTCGTTTAATTTAGCTCAGACTCAAGCTTGAGGGATTTTCCTCGACCACACACTGTCAACCGGAGAATAAGCGACAAAGTCTATCGCAATACAGCATGCTTATTGTCAGTCTCCATAACCAAGTTACTCGACCAAAGGTACTGGGGCAGTGTGGCGTACCCACCGATCTAATATGAGCTTGATCCAACCCAAGTTAGAAAGGTTTCATGGCTTTTTTCTGACGGAAATGGATGCGGGATTTTCTTCTGCCATTCTCATCACCATGAACCCCAAAACGGGGCTCATCACGATCGATGTCGTTGGATGGGAAAATTCCCTCGCTCGTCGTCTATAAGTGAATCTGATAGAAAACCAGGAGTGACCATGCTCTTTCTGGTACATGAGGCAGTCCACCCGCTAGTCACAAACGGCAATTCCTCTGTCATCGAATCCCACGAGATTTGGTAAAGGTTACTATCTTCACCCTTCAGGTTCATCCGCTCGTAGTTTCTGCGGTTTCTGTATTGTGTCTCTATTCCCTCAACGGCTAGGCTCGTCAAGCTAACTGCCCAGCGTCTTCCTAAGCGAAGACCCGTATCACTTTTTTCAATCATGCTCTTACTCAATGGTTGAATTTGTCCGGATTGTTCTCCCACCTTTCTTCCTCCTTAGGTCTAGTAGCAATGGCTGCCTACGTATTACCAGAAGGATAAATACTACGCCTCTGTAAGCTGATCTCTGTTCAGAACGTGTCGTCTTCTACCACTCCCTTCCTCTCTTACCCATATTTGATGAAATCCGGCAACATCGCTGAAGGCCTCCCTCCTCGCGATATATTTCTCGTTATCCTTTTATCTTGAGAATCTGTTAGCTACCATGGCGGATTCACCTTCGACTTCAGATCCTTCGGATAAAGATCTAGAAACGGGCGGCGAGCAGCGCTTGGGCCGACCAGAGCGGCGGACAACCATCAGGTTCGACGGCCAATCGCCTCCAGAAGCCCAGGGTATGGTGTATCAGACTCAGCAGTCAAGTCGACCCCGTTCCCTAAGCAGGGACACTGCTAAGAGCGGACGAAGCGCTATTCAAAACTCTGGAACACCCGGTATTCCTATTGAATTTCGAACTCTGTCCATCCAAATATCAGAGGCCCAGAGAGCTACCGAGGAAGTGATAAAGGAAAGACAAGAGAAGGAGAGTCCTCCAGACCAGGATTACTTCGAGAGTCTAGATCTTCATATCCTCAGTACAGACAGACTGTCGCAGCAACTCAACGTTGATTGCAGATCTGGGCTTAGCTCGTCAGCTGCTGCTCACCGACTGCAGCGCGATGGCAAGAATGTCATCTCACACCATCGAGAGAACTACTTTAAGAAGATCCTTGGTTATGTTTTCGGGGGGTTTTGTTCGGTGCTATGGGTGGGTGTTATCATCTTCTTCATCTGCTGGAAACCTTTGAGCAACCCCCCTTCTGTCACTAGTCTTGCAATGGCGATATTGGTTATCATCGTCATTGTTCTACAAGCAAGCTTTTCTGCCTTCCAGGACTGGTCCACAAAGCATGTGATGAACTCGATACTTAACCTCCTCCCATCGGAAGCACTTGTTCTACGCGATGGGAAACAGATCAGAGTGCCATCTACAGAGTTAGTCGTCGGCGATATAGTCCAAATCTCTATTGGCAACAAGGTCCCAGCAGATATGCGTCTTTTTCAAACCTCCGGGGATGTTCGCTTCGACCGTGCAGTCCTCACTGGCGAATCTGATGAGATCGACGGAGCAATAGACGCCACCGACAACAACTTTCTGGAAACGAGGAACATTGCTTTCATGGGCACAAGTGTTACAAATGGAAATGCTATTGGCATGGTGGTGCTTACTGGTAGTCATTCTGTAATGGGCCGCATAGCTAAGATGACTGCTGGCGTCAAGGCGAAGCCAACGTTGATCCAGAAGGAGATCACACGATTCGTTACAATCATTATCTGCCTCACCATCACCTTGGTTCTAGTTATCCTATTTACTTGGGTTGGCTGGTTGCGTGTCGATCACTATGCCTTCATGAATGTCGTGTCAATGTTGAACAATGTTATGGGCTGCGTTGTTGCTTTCATCCCCGAGGGCATGCCGGTTGGCGTTGCTCTCACCCTTATGATGATCGCAAAACGCATGAAGAAAGCCAACATCTTGCCAAAGGGCCTTGCAACTGTCGAAACCTTAGGCTGCGTGAACGTGATATGCTCCGACAAGACAGGAACTTTGACTCAGAACAAAATGTCTGTCAGGTCATTAGGGCTGCTTGATACTGTGCTAGACATGAACCAACTCTTTAGCTTACAGCGCAATGAGATGTCAGAGTCACTAGTAAGCCTACTTCGGGGATCGGTTTTATGCAACGACGCTTTCTTTGATCCTGGAACGATTGCTCTGCCAGTCAATGATCGAGGTGTCACGGGTAACGCCACTGATGCTGCTGTCCTGCGTTTTGCTGAGTCTATCATGCCCGATGGTAGTAATCAGCTATCCGCATATGAGAGGATTCACCAGATACCCTTCAACTCGAAAAACAAGTGGATGCTAACGATGCATCAAGACCCTGCCAATACAGATGGGTATCTTGCTTTCGTCAAAGGTGCACCTGATGTTTTACTTCCCAAATGCTCTTCGTACCTATCAGGTGTCGACAACACAGTTAAATCTCTAGATGAAAAGGCAAGAGGGCTATTCTCGGATTTCCAAGCTGAATTGTCGAGGCGAGCAGAGCGTGTGATTGTTCTCTGCCAGCGGCGCTACAATCCTCGCGCTGCTGTTGGGACCAACGACTTCAATGACGAAGTATTGACAGAATGTGTCCAGAATTTGACGATCGTTGGGATCTTCGGAATAATCGATCCACCACGACCGGAGACTGCCCAGACGGTTACCGCTTGTCGAAGCGCGGGTGTCCGTTTCTTCATGGTCACAGGTGACTTCGGTTTGACCGCGGCAGCGATTGCACGAGACATAGGTATATTTACTGGCACTGCTGAGCCAGATACTGTGGATGACCTGAAGCCCTTCACGAACGATGAGGACGATGAGAAGCAATCACTACGCTCTCGTCACAGTCTTCTCGTTGATGGAACTCATATCTCGTCCCTCAACGATTGGCAGTGGGATACTGTGTGCAAGTATGAGGAAATCGTGTTTGCTCGAACATCACCTGAGCAGAAATTTCGCATTGTTGAAGAACTCAAGAGCCGTGACAATGTGGTTGCTGTCACAGGAGACGGCGTCAATGACGCCCCAGCGTTACGTACAGCTGATATTGGAATTGCAGTGGTCTCCGGCAGTGACGTTGCAATCGAGGCGGCAGATTTGGTTCTTCTCGACAAATTCGATTCGATCGCAGAGGCCATTCGAATGGGTCGACTAGTCTTTCAGAACCTCCAGAAACTGATCGCATATTTGCTTCCCGCTGGTAGTTGGTCTGAGATATGGCCCGTTCTGATGAATGTTTTCTTTGGTGTCCCCTTGCCGCTGAGCTCTTTCCTCATGATTATCATCTGCGTGTTTACGGATCTATTCTGCTCCCTTGCTCTTATTATGGAAAAGGAGGAATACGACCTTCTCAGCGTACCTCCACGAAATTCCAAGAGAGATCACCTGATAAATCTCAAGATATACGGGCAATCTTACCTGTTCGTCGGTGTCATGGAGGCATTCTGCGCGCATGCAATGTTCTTCCTCTACATGTACAAGAAAGCCGGTATTCCATTCCATGCCCTCGTCTTCGCTTTCGAAAACTACTCGGATGGCTTCTATGGTTACACGCAGGATGAGTTGACCAACTTCAACAACGTCGGTCAATGCGTGTACTTCGTGAGTCTCGTCATGCTCCAGTGGGGTAACATTCTCTCTGTGCGAAATAAACGCATGTCCATCCTACAAGCAGACCCCGTCCGCAAGCAACGACGTAATCCGTGGCTGCCATTGGCTATGGTGATCTCCCTCGTCATTGCTATCTTTGTCACAGAGGTTCCAGGCTTCCATACTTTGTTCGACACCGCACCAGTGCCCATTGAGTTCTGGTTTATCCCTCTGGCGCTGGCGCTAGGTATCTTGCTTATGGACGAGCTGCGGAAGCTAGTGGTACGACAGTTCCCGAAAAGCATAATTGCAAGGGTTGCTTGGTGATTTGGATTTTTAAAAAAAAAGAAAAAGAAAAAAGAAAAAAGAAAAAAGAAAAAAGAAAAAAAATGAAATGAGTGCTATTTATCACTGACATTTCGCCCGTTGCTCATCTTTCGACTCGAACCTAAAGAAACAATATTAGGCGTTTGGGTTAGAACTAGTGAAAGTGTTATGAATGGTGTATGCAAGTACATATTGTACATATACGAATAAAATTTTACGAAGAATCATGAACCCCCTCTTGTTGAGATTACCACACGAATAAAAACACTCATAGGCTTGCTCCGTGCTGAGCCACAAAACAAAGTGGATATGCTCGGCGAGTATGTACTTACACGCAGAATCGGTTTGATCTTTTTTGGCTTTGTCCACATCGGTATCGAGGAACATTGCAACTTCTCCTTGTTTCATGGAATTGACGGAATCCAAGAAAAAATCAAACCCCTGTCGTAGATTAGCCATTGTGTTTTACCAGTCTATGGTTAATACGAACTACTGCGTGTAAGATTGCGAACAGTCCTCCCGCCAAGGAAAAGTCAAGGCAACTCTGATGCCTATATCATGTTTAGCCAGGAAATAGCATGGGCCACTTCCAACATACATAGTAAGGCTTTATCCAGCAGCTGTTAGATGGTTGAAGTTAAAAGTAACTTAGTCACCGAAATTTAGAGTAGGTTCTTCGCCTTCACGGAGAACAACTTTCTGGCAGGGACTCATGATTATCAAAACTATACAGTATAGGCCTTAGGCAGGTCTGGGTTGAAAGGTACAATGAAATAAGGGCACAGTGTGGGATAGTCTGCTCTATTATGTTGATTTCTGTACATTGAAAGACCTGGGACTTATATATATCCATACCTACAAACTAAAGTTGCTGTATGTAATGCATCACCGACAGGTAATTTCAAAGCCAAGCAAATCCATATCCACGAATATAATCCTATTCACAAAGTGACGCAAGGTAACCAATTTCCTGTCTCAGTACCGCCTGTTCATCTTTGTTGAAGAATAACACAGAGCAGCCCATTAACTAAGACTTGTCTAGGTGTTTGACCCTGACTAACATAAGAGGCTCGTGAGATGTAGAAAGCAAAACTCCTGCATAGCTAAGTAACTCTATTTTCCTTACAGATCGACTCATCTAGAATAGGAAGACCCAGCATGTCTACTCCAGGAAGTTACCTTTTAAATAGCGTTATAGAACCACCGGTGTCTAGATAAAAGCCACTTACTATTTTAGACCTATCTGGACTCGGGAGCACGGTAATTTCTCCACTATCCTTGGATGTTGACGCGCTTATGGATGGAATCGATGATGGCAGGTCCTTATGCAAACTTGGTGCCATTGTAGCGTCGGGCCCGCCGTCTGTTCCCCTGGGTGAAGCTGGTTTGATGGACCGTATCTTGGGGGTGGATTGGGGGCTTGACTGTTTTGGAAAGAAAGAATATGATACTTCCATTAGTCGACACTGGCAGATTCAGTTGATCTCTGCCATAGGACGACGATTCTGGGATCTGATACCCCTTAGATCCTCCGACAGGCGCAGAACCTTGGTGTTGGATTGCATCGGGTCTACCTGGGAATGAAGACAGCGTTCGCGGTCATCGTTCTGGTCTTGCCCCTGGTCTGTCAGGTCGGCTGAGTGGCGCCAACTGAGGGTAGAGACACTGCAAGCAATGGGGGTTTTACCACGTCCAAAATGGACACCCAGAAAAGTCACGGTATGCGAGAGCAGTCAGAAGTACAAAATCAAAGCACTCTCGTGGAACTGGATCTATCCGGTATCCGAAGGAACATGCGGTGAACACTCAAGGCTCATTTCGGCCTTAAATATCTATGCCTGGCATACCACGGAGAAACAATATGTTAATAGAGGTGGAAAACGACTCATTCCTGCGAAAATAGATCAATATGCACTAGATTTGCCTAGAGATGATTTGACTGCTTCAACTTAGATGATAACGCAAAGCCGCCCAACTTCTTACCAGCACTGAATTCACCAAAGCACGACATAAAAGCTAGCATGTCAGACTTGACGGAAAATGTTCCGCTCATACCATGATCAGAAATGCTGATTGGTCATTCTGACCTGGGTAAAACCATGATGGCTTCAACAAGGTGATTTTCGTTAATTTTATCAGTAGGTGACGGTAATAGCGAGCGGCTCCCGGAACACAGGGTGAGTTAGTCACCCCGCAGCCCTGAACGGCTCACTGAGCGACCCTGAGCTGCTCCCTCAGCGAATACGTTAGTTAACTAAGTAGAGGTCGCGACAAGGTGTATACCTTGCAAATTGCAAAAGCTCGTTGTGGCACTAGGGTAATATTGTTGACGGTAACTCTGCCGCTTCAGGTTGCGATCGGCTCTGGTATCATACAGTGAGTTGTTGCTCACTGCGCCGCACTGAGCTGCTCAGTGAGCGGCCTAGGCGCTCACCCTGTTGGTCACCCCAACCAACCTCTCCAATTCCTCTCGTCTCCCTTCTGGCTCTTGCTTCCTCCGAAGCCAACTGTGATGTTACCTACTGGTGTTCCTGGGACACTCGGGTTCTGACACCTGAAATGACGTAGCGCAAGCGCAATTTCATAATGGCTCTGCGATAGCCGTCGTCCTGTTCTGCACGCCGCCTCGCTTTCCGAATCTTCGTCCACGTCTATCGGTTCCGATTTTCTTAAGCTGCCTCGAGAGTGTGACAGCACTCTGGTCTCTACGTTCTATTCTTCGCGGTGTTCGACATCGAGTGTCGAAGAAACCTCACTATCGACCCGACACCGTCCATCTCCTCCCGTTCTCAACATCGACGTCGATCCCCCACCATATATGGCCGCATCAACCCTACAAGGCCCACTTTTTTCACTCCTACCAGATGTACGTCAATTTCTGTCGATCGACAGGTACCATACTCGGAGGGCGGCGCCCGCACGGCGTCGACCGACCGAGCTGACCCAACTCTCTGGGCCTTGATCATGGATTCCCTCTGAGAGATGTCGTCAAGCAGTCTGGGTCCGCCCGTAACAGAAGCGCAATTTGACGCGCACACCGCTGCCCGACAGAAGATGTTTGCGCGGCTGGACAATTATCAATCGCTCTGAGTGACGATGATGATATGGTCCAGTTCCTGAGGTCTGTCTTCCGATTCCTTCCCACCCCAAGGCCAGGTTCACATGACCAACGATGCATACGACTACTATAACGACAACCAGCTACGACAACTGAAGCCGATGTTGGCCACAGGTGGAACTACGCCCGCGATCACACCCTCCCCCCGCCCTGGTGTGGACGACTGTATTGAGGATCTGCTGTCACTGAAATTCGACTCGGCGACCCGGCGGCAGAGCGAGTTGCGGCGGATTTGCCTGCAGCGTGACAACTACCAATGCGTGGTGACAAAGGCTTGGGAGCACGAGCACAGCCACTGACCTTGAAGCCGCTCACATCATTCCATGTGTCCTGGGGAGTTTCCGGGAGGATGAGCGATTGTGGCATGGACAAATCTGGTACTGTCTCTACCGCTATTTCCCGGCCATCCGTGACCTCTTCCACCGCAGCGATGAGAAGACGTCAACCGCATCGACAATGTGATGATGATGGTATCGCCCCCGCATAGAGAATTTGGACCTTATCGATTAAATAGCTTAGTTACCCAATCCAAGTTTACCTAATAATGAACCTCGGACACGAGTCTCTTCTGTACGAACTCTTAAAGGGGTAAAAAAAAATCCATGGAATATTTAGTCATTGGCCACTGTCCCGGTATCGTAGAGATGAAAGGTTGTCTCTCACTTCCAGAACATCTCATGATGCCACATAGGATATGCCCTTGTGCACAAGCAATGGGTGTAAGTACGGTGGCGCACTAATGAATGCTATCAATCTAACAGTTCATAGATGGGGCATGATCTCGGGATAATAAAAGGAGAGGCTATGTTGAGAAGGTGTCAAAAGAAGGAGTCCCACTCGACGCCTTATTGCAACGACTGGTCGAGATCTAGCCGAGGATCCATATACTCCGTTCAAGGTTGAAAAATTGACGAGAGACTACTGGTTAAAGCCATTCACTGTACATACTATGTGACACATTCTGCTCCAAATGATAGCTCCCTCTTGCGGCTGGCGTGACAATATATCTCACCAGTGCCCCAGAAATCCGGACACCATGTAATCCGCTATGTCATGCTAAAGCGTCAAGAGGCAGGGCCCAGGCTCGACTGGTCTGACTGATATTATATACCATTTCGTTTCTTCGCCTAGTGAACTAAGCAATTTGCTAAAAATTAGCCAAAGTTAATATAGGGATTCGATAGCACTTATGGAGGCACTGTCAAGGTACAGATGTAGTATAGTCCTATACCCTATTATGATGTGCAATGCAAGGAGGAGAATGCTGTTCTTCGGGCATAGTTTCTACTCTTATCCTGAACTTGAATGGACCGAATAGTAAATTCATGAATTTAAATAACCATACAATCGACTGCATAGGATCACGATTCAGAACCGCCCATGCATTATCCATGCTTGCACGTTGTTGAGCCTAGATGCAAGCCAAGACTAGGCTGAAAGCTTAGCCTGAGACAAGAATTCAATCTATTACCTAAATCAAGTCTATCTATCACAATCGATCAAAAAGATCGGCAACAGGGCCCGCGATCAATTGCTGTCATTCATGTACTTACAAAGGTCCTCTCGCTTTAGAGATGATGATGATTTTACGAACAATAAGATTTGTAGAGATAGATATCAAGAGTAAAATAATGATCAGCACGGCTAGGATAAATTTCGCAACCTGCCTAGACAATAAGTATGTCCGACGGTAAGAGGTTGATGAAAAGAAAACGCGAGTCAAGCGAACGATAGGTTTGCATACAGCAATAGTAATATCTCAAAGGATACATATTGGCTAGACGAAATAATAAAGACCTGACCGGCTCAATCACCTAATTCCGCACTTTACCCGCTTCCCTAACCTCGTTCATAAATCCATCTTCGTCTCCCGCGGTCGTGAGCATCCAGTACTCACCGATGTCGGGGTTTGTAATCTGCCCACCACCGAAGCCTGTTGCAGACGATACCGGAGCACTATGACGCTCCTTGGGTTTGGCTCCAGCACTGCGGGGCCCCCATCCGAGGATATCTCTAATTGTGGCACGACTCTCGTCGTCTGCCTTGGTAAATCCAAAGAGTTGTGGCTGCAAGCAGCCAAGAACCGCGACTGCAGCGCGGATGATAATGCGATCTCCCTCAAATACCCAGCAGTCCCAAACACGACTAATACGCTCTAGGTCCAGACCATTTGTGAGGAGGGAGCGGAACATCGGTTCCCAGATCTCCTCGTCGGAAAGCTGGAGCGTCTCGGAGAGATGGGAATCTAGACGAGGAAACTTATAGCGAAGCATCGCAGATGCCAATGAGTAAGTACGACTAATTGCCCCGCGGTCTAGAGTGAGGAAGGCAACAGGCAAAGACCGATTGAGTGCATTAGCCATTGCAAGGAATGCAGAAGCAGGCGTAGGGAATTGAAGAACGAGGAGAGCCGCAATTGTCTGTCAATTGATTAGCACCGATGATAAATGCAAGTTCATTAGCCGTATCACTTACATGGAGACCGCTAATATAGCCCACATCGCTCCGATACATCGAGTACGCTTCCAAGACGTCGATCAGTGTTTCCCGTAAAGGACCACCTTCCTGGAAGAGTCTTAAATCCGGGAACGCTCTTGATGCATCGGCTTCAATTGCCTCGAACCATTCTCGCATTCGTTTATTGCTTTCTCCAGTATCGGCATCCGACTTCGCCCGTACATCTTTAGCGCGCTGTAATGCCTTCTTGTACGTTTCCTCAGACAAAGACAGCTCATTGCCGATAGCACGTTGCCAGGTTGTTCCTCTGCTTCGCGCAGGCACCCCGCGCCACCACAATTCACGCGTTCTGGTCTCACTGATGGCTTGATCCCAGTTGCGATATACGTAGTCATCCCAAATACGTTGAAGCGTGTCTCGAGTGTTGTCCTTCTCACATTTCGCGGAAGCAGCCTTGGCGGCCCGGCGTTTGTCTTGTGCACGAGGTCAATAACAAATTCCAAGATGACCAAACTTTCAGCCTACAAGGATGGGCTTACCTGCTTCCCGTGACTGGGCCATCATTTTCTTATACTCTTTCAGGTGTTTCTTCTCTTCCTTCTGGTCCTTAGGAGGAAGCCAGCTCGGCCGCGTCCGCGTTAGAACTCTCTCCTTTTCCTTGCTGATGGGTAAAGGATCAATCATAATGTTGGACTTTTGCAGCGGAGGCAGCTCAATAGTAGCACCCCTAGAACCACGCTTGGACTCCGTGCTCGACCTCAGGGAAGATAGACCGCTCTGGAGATTCTCACCCCGCTTCTTTTCGCGTTCGTCTGCATGATACTCTAAAGCCTCGGTGATGATCTTTGCTTCTTCCGATAGATCAGACATCATGTTATTGTACGAATAAACACGTGGATTGCGGGGAGATATCTGGCCGCGTTCAGGGCCTGCGGAGCTGGAACGTATGGCTGGTCGAGCGGGTCGGGATCTGCTTGGTGACTTCGCAGCCGGTAATGAAACATCCGAAAATGTATGCGACAAAGGGAGGGGTCGAGGTCCTGGGCTCCGGCCATTCGGGCTGGTGCTTCGAGAGGGAGCACGATCTTCAAATGGCCGAGGGGAGATTGGAACATTCCATAGACTTGCATCTTCTGGTAGTTCCTCATCTGAATCATGATATTCTTCCTCCAATTCTTTTAGGGTCTTACGGCTTGGTTGCCAGGACTGCTTTCGGTTCAGAGGGGGCCGAGCATTGACCGGTGACAAGCTATGAGTAGATGGGGATGATCCCTGATGAGACGCTGGCCGAAGAGGCGATGTGGATCGGGCACGCTGAGGCTTATGTGCTTGTAATGGTGACGACTTAGTGCTACCCGGATCACGTTTGTTGCCAGACTTCGGTCTAGAAAGGTTGCGTGTCTGCAAACCCAGCATTCCGTTGGCTTGTGCATGAGGTGTATGTAGACTCTTCTTTTGTTGTGAAGTAGTGGTCAATTCGCGCGTTGCGATCATCGGTGACTTGGCCTGCATTCGGGCCGTCGATGCCCGTCGGCCATAGGGCGAAGCAGCGGCATTGCTGTAGGATAAATCTGCATCGTCTTCAAGACCAATTTCTTCGAAATTGGAGATATCCGTAAAGATACCGTCAGGGCCGTCGAGTTGAGAGGAAGAACGGAAGGAGGAGGATTTGGAGGACTTTGAACCGGAGAGCTCGGGCGGCGAATTGGGGGTCGTGGTGCAAACGGTTGTCATATCGTAGCGTGGAAAGTTGTCTTGACTACTTGTACTCAGGGTACCGCAAAGAGCAAGTAAAAGCAAGTAATAGCAGATCGGACAGTTACCGATATAGGGAGTATAGAGAGAAAAAGAAAAGGTTGTGACTGGGTTAGTCGCGCAGCGAACGCCGAGTCAAACGTAATTTAAGGAAATCAATATGTAAGAAACGAAGGGCGGTAGTGTAGGACCGGATTTGAATCAAGCACAACAAATTAAAATAATTCAATATTTGAGGTGACACCAATGACCATCCAGTACCTGGTGGATATCCAGACCCAGGGACTGTCAGAAAAATGCCCGGAGATTATGTCGCTGTTCCGGTGATATCGGGAGATCAGGAGACAGAGTAGGACATAGATGTTCGTTGAAAAACTGAACAGGAGTCACTAAACGAGAGGAGGTTCTAAGAGAAGGGGAAAAGAAGGAGGAAAGGGAGAAATCTAGCGAGAGACAGAAATGGATGAAGGAAAAGGAAAACAGGAAAATGACGAGGTAGGGAGAAGAGAAAAGATGGGGAGGAATAGAGAAGGGGGATGGAAATGAAATGATGGAGACTTGAAGCTGCAACCGGCGTGGCCGTGCCCACCCAGGGAGCCTGAGGCCGCCTAGGTCACCGTCTTTGGACGCGGTCTGGCCAATCCTACGACTGCGGCTGGTGCGGTGAACTATACCGGAACAATACCAGTTAAAATGCCGATCACTGGTCAAAGGATTCCGTGCTCACAGGGTTAATTTACCGTTTTCGTCCAGGGAGATACTCGGAGTTGGTATTTGGATTTACCGTTTCCATACAAATACCACAGCCACAGGCGGCATCACTGGAGCGTCATTAAGCATCGTTGAGAAGAAAACAAGGTAAGTAAGGAAAAAAATATACAAAAAAAATGTAATCAAAAATCAAATATCCAACTTGCCAAACCTTTTTTTGGTCCAACAAACCCCCAATTGTTGACATTTACCTTTAATGGGCGACTGAAAACAACACTAACATATTTTCGCCTCCCCCTTAAACCACCCCCTTCTACGCCCTGTGATCCAGTCACAATGGCGTCCACGCCGAAAGGTTCCATGGTATGTGAGGTTCGTCCCATGGGCATCAACCTACCACAAATTGGCTGCATACTTTAATTCTTTCACCCCGGGCACGCGGTTCGGTTGGTTTCATCGAACAAAGAATGGTTCATAGGAGCAACACAAAATTAGTTCTAAACCACAATGGTTCCCGCTTCACGATCGGAGATCGATCTACTCCGTGGTTCAGACGCGAGAGATTCTGCCACTCTCGCTCCACTCTTATGACCTTTTATCCTCGCTCGTTCTATCTTCTTTTCCTTTTTCCTTTCTTTTTTTTTTTTTTTTTTTTTTTTTCCCTATACATTACTTAGTGTCCACCACACATGGTTGAGGCCCGCTGAAGAAATAGCCTATGTAATCAATCATTCCTGATCTGTGCTAGTGACAGGCCCCAATACCATCACCCAAAAAAGTACCGATTTGTCATACCGTGAAAAATTAAGTAGCATTCAAATAACCACACTATGGGTCAAGTAATTTAAGTGAGAGACTATTTGCATCGACTGGTCCTCACGCATAGCAGGGCCCTTAAGTATCCCGTCAAAACCTCCAGCTACCGTACATTAAATTCCCCTTTTCTACCGCCTGTGCCAGGCGTATAGCCTTTGCGTTGGATTTTGGCCGGCTGCCCTTCAACACCATATCTAACCAGCGCAATGCAGTTGTGTATCGGGTTTGTTTCCGAGCTAACACGAACCGAAAGGCTGCTGCTGCGAGGTACTGAACTTGCGAATGCTGCACGGTGCACACCGAGGGCGTAGACGGTTCCACTATCACACCTCCACGCTGGCCCCATTCCCGTTTACCTTGAATCAGTCGATGAGCGAGCTGTGTTATATCTCGGATGATTCGAATGACCACCTCTGCAGTAGGGTGCGCTCGACCCCGAAGCGACCTCATATACTGATACATCTTCATGGCGGTGGTTAGGTAATTGGCATACAGGTTGGAAAGGACCACGGTAAGCGAGTTATGGTTCGTATCCAGGTACATAGGATGCATGAGTAGCTTGAATGATGCAAGTATCTTCCGGTGTAGCGTGCGACCCGGCGCTCGTGCAGACTCGACAGTCAACGAGTTTGAGAGGGTTACGGCGGCAGAGTCGCCTCCTTCGAGCATGCGGTCATGATCTTTGTGGATCTCAAGAGTGCGAGTATTGATCAAGCTCCCGCAGTATGGGAAGAGTAACGTGTCTACCAGCCGTGGGATAGGGGTTTCTTTCACTATGGTGGTAAAATTGACGAGGCTCTTAGCTGGGTTCACAGAGACTCCGTACGCAGGTTGCCCTTTGATCATCACCTGTAAGAAACGTTTGGCAATGTCAGAGTTTGAGGTGATCAGCAAGAAGTCGTCAACAAGACGGAGAAGCAATGCTTCATCCGACTGTAAAAACCCTAAGATTTCCCGCTCCATTTCTGCATAGAATAAGTTGCATAGGAGACTGGATAGCACTGAGCCCTGAGGGATACCATTACGTTGTCGGAAGTACTTCCTCCCGAACTTCACTAGATTATTGCGGACGTGCTCATCAAGCAAATCTAGCAAATCCTCGGAATTGTACTCTTTCTGTGCCGGCATATCAACAAAAACCGTGTTTCTCCTGTGGCTGGTTCCACCATTGTCAATTGTTTCCGTCAGATGCTGTGGTCTCGCAGCAGGGGCTGCTCTGCCAACAAACCTACGGAACGCTTTACTTTGTCGTGGCTCGCGCATCGGCCACATGCTACCAAATTCATCGGGGGGTCGCATTTCGACATACTTGGTGAGATGATACACCTCCTCGGAGACCAATTTTTCGACAAGACGAACCAGCTTATCCTGAGGAATAGTATCGAAGCAAGATTGGATGTCCAGCTTGACAAAATAGAAAGCGGGCAGCGAGTCAAGTCTTTCGTGGCGCAGCAGCAAGCGTTCTTTGAAAACTTTGAGACGTGAATGTATTTCTCCTACCGAGGATAAACACGAGCCCAAGTCATCCTGTTTCTGCGTCTTCTCGTAGTTCAACATGTTGTAGATAGGGGTAATGGTTGAGTTGATACTCGGCCCCAGGTAGCTGCTCTTACTCCCAGTCCATTTGCTTTTGACCAGTATCCTTCGCCTTAGGTTTAGGATCGGACGAATGCCTGTCGTCTTTGGAAGAAGTCGCAGGCTGCCGTATGGCAGGGACCTACGACTGAGCATGCGCTCTGCTTTATCGGACTTCAGCTCCTCGAACGTGGAGATCTTAAGGTCAGCCAGGGGCTGCTCAGTCAGGTGACGCCAGACATCGTGCCGGAAGTAGAATAGCCGATTCCTATGTGTTTGAGATTCAGTGACATAAAAGTTGGCACGTATAAGAGGTATCAGGACTGAATCGAATATGTAATATATGAGTTCGTGGAATATCTCTGTGCGTTTGCGTAGATCAGATAATGAGACCTTATTTTGTGATGAACTCTGGCTGTGGACTGTCGTAGGGTCGAGCCAGGGGATACATGTAATCTACAATGGTAGGTAGTCGTGTTAGCAAATAATCCTTGGTAGGGTGCGTTAGGCAGTCGAACCTTGATTCCCTTACAGACTTCATGGATGCTTAGACTTTCAAACCGTCGCATGCGCACGAATCGATCAACGTGCCTAGAGACAATTGTCCGGTTGGTAATTTTGTGTTGACCAGTGCCATAGAATTGAGGTGGGATAAGCTTTCGTAGCACTGCTCGGCAGAAGGCCGATACCGAGGAAGCTGGTGTCGCGTAATCAGTTAAGCTCATCTTCAGCCTCGTAGTGCTTGATTCGGTGTCAGGCCGTCCCTCATCCATTTGCAACTGATTCTTTACCGGTGAGTCGGATAAATCATCAGGTACCCCTTGCTGTCGATATCCTCGCAATTGTGTTATCAGCGGTTCTGATGCTGATGATCTTGGTTCTCCACTAAGAGTCTCAGACTGAGAATCAAGGGGACCAAGCTTCCAAGGACCAGTGCGCTGAAACGTTAGTACTCCTTCTCCGAGGAAAAGATTTACAACATACCAGTGAAGGACAGTAATAGCGCAACAGCTCTCCATATGAGCATTGTCTATTGCGATTTTGCAGTTGTTGAACCAGCTCTGCAGTCTTTCCTCGAAGCCTTCTAGGTACCTTCGTTGATGTGCTGCGTTCACCATCAGCCATAGCAGGTCTTTTTCTTGAGCTAACTTGGCCACTTACCTCCGCTTTTCGGACTGGGCGATCTCTTCTTCGCGAGTAGTATAATCATTGGCAGGGAGAGTAGATACGCGGGTATCGGGAGTACACGTAAACACATTGTGTAAACCAAATTGCCTAGGGAAAATGTATTTCATCACATGCACCGTCTGCGAGAACGGATCCGAGGAGGGGAAACGATTCAGAACGTCTGCTCTAGCCGTAAGTATCAAGCCTAGTAGAAACACTGGCCTCCAAAGCACTCACGTCGACTTGACAATCCAGATTGGACTCTTTCTTTCACATCGAGCGCTGGGCGCGCATAAAGCATACGTCGTCGGAACATTACTATGTTGTTTGGCTTGAACATGGCGGCCTTGTGATCTTTCGTGCTACTTTTGACCTCGGGCTTCCCCCCAGCCCGTACGTTTTGCAAAGAGCTACTTTTAGATGTTGATACCACTTTAGAGCTAAGGACATTTCCCACGGCCAGCTCATTCAATGGCTCGAGAACCGAAAGCGGAAGCCCTGGATCACACGTAAGCAATTACATCTTCAAGGCCGTTGGGACCGCATGACCTACCGCTTAATTGATAATAGATCCCTTTCCGACAATCTATGGCAGTGAATATCCCACAGTTAAACAAGAGGTCAACCATGATACCTTCCCCATTGCTTCCCAAGAGACCAAGGACCTCTGTCCATGGCTCCTGCTTGAGGATCTGGATATTCTTATTGGGAAACCGTGCAACTATGCCAGGAATACTGCAGGCGAGCGCCTTATTCCGCGTTGTGGCTTGCGGCCCGCACGCACGTTGAAATCCATGGGTCAGGATGTGCTGTGGCTTCTGATGCGAAAATCCGCTGCGATTGAACAGCGTCAATACAACAAAATCCAGAATCTAGAGTTAGAGTTAGCCAGAAGCCCGCGCAGCAGCCACACCTTTTTGATCCCATATCTAGTTGAGAGAAGTTTGATAAAGGAACACAGTGTTAGAGAAGAAGGGGAGTAAAATCTTCGATCCGCGCTATTCATGATCTTACGCATCGAGTATTTCATCTTACCTCTGCCTGCGGGCAAGGAGGTCCAGTATCAGTACTAATGAGCACCGACCTATCTTGCGATGTCGTGAATTCAGCCAGCTCTCGTCGTATTTCCTGACTGTGTGCAGGAGATGACTCCTTCAGCACACCCACTAGTGTTGTGTCCAGTAACTTTGACAACCCTTCAACTAGTTCCCCTGGACGACTAGCGCCAGTCGGGTCATAACTATGCATCGATGCAATCTTTCGGTGGCGTGACTTGGAGGACACAGGAATATGCTGAAGAAGATACTGTCTTAGTGTCACAACCTGACGGTAGTAGATGGAGATAACCGGATGGGAATGTTCAGATGCATGCTCTCCAGAGACATTGGCTGCCTTCACCCGGTTGTTGTTCTGGGTGCATCTTTGCTTCTGGTTCTCCCGTACGTGCCCATCCTTGATGGGCCTCTTCCTTTTCTTACCCATGGAGTAGAAAACCAAGAGTATTCAATCTCACATGGTTAGAGTACAGACTATTGATTGAATTGATTGGTTGGTGTTGTATAGGTATACTGGAAGTGGCCCTTGGCAGACGCGACTCACGCGACTCTCAACGCGATCTAACCTCTTTTGGATAAATAATCGCAGTAGATCGATGAGTCCATGTCTCTTATTCAATATATTGAATAAATCCATTATCATTCACAGAAGCCAATCTTTATCTGATACAGAGTTCTCCATTACCTATAAATAGAGATCTACTTTGAGGAGTTACTTACCTTTAACCTAAGGCGGATTCTCTTTGTTCAGTAGCTACTACCTCCTACTCTGCTAAAAAAAAAAGCCCCCTTGCTGCGGTATATATATTTATTTCACTTTGTAGTTCTCTCATTATGATTGGATATTTTCATTGTAGTGCGGTGAGTTATCATGGTCATGATGTCTCAATTTGCATGAATAGTTCACTATTACTAAAGATTCCTCGGTTGCCTCTTACACGAGCCAGATCATTTGTACCCTGTAAACTGCGCAGCTTCAACCGACTATTTACCTAATTTGGAGGCCTACTAAGATAAACAATACAGTGTGTATCAGGTTAACCATTGTGGGACCGAAAAGCGGGAGCCTGGTGTGGGTATTGTTCTTTAGTGTTCGATAAATATATACATCCAGGAGGTGCAATATAGGAGCATGTGATTAATACCCTATAGTCCCCAAGCAAGATACAGTGCAGCTAAACAAACAAAGAAAGGACCGTCTAGCAAGGAATAACTCTAATGCCAGTGTAGTGTTAAACCAAGCGAAGTAAAAGCAAATAGAATATCAATCTCCTGCAATGGTTCCTTACCAGCACGGATGGAGCTACTGGTGCTCCAGGCTAGTGATCACTCCCCCCCGGTTATACGCTTCACATGGTAGTATCGGAAACCCTGGGGCTGCATATCAATCGATATCGTGCCTACGCTCCCAAAAGAGTAGGAGTGCCTAGTCTAGACGTAACAATAGACAGGCTAACCTCCCAGGGATGCGGACCTATGTTCCGCAGGTTGCATTTGACACGGAAGACTCCCTGTTGCCAATGTTTTAGCATGAGACAGAATTAGTCTCCCATGTCAAAGAAATATGGCCACTGGAAAGACTATCAGTCAATAGTTGCAGACTTTGAAACGCAGTGCAGGTGGTTTCCAGATGCCTCCCCCCCTTATGTGACAATGAGGTTCAATATGCGGTTAATATAGGAGTATGTGCTTAATTTATCTTCTTTCCATCCAATAATTGCCTTGCGTATTGCCACTCTAAGGGGTGAGTTTAGGGCGGTAGTAGTGCCGTATCAGCCAGAATGGATTTGTTTGTTTTGTTTGTATCTGATAAGGTGGTCGTCGCTTTGGTACAATGAATTGACAGGCTATGCCCATCGTAGAAGTGCTTGGAAGTATCAATTAGTTCGAGATCGAGATTCGATTCTCTATCGCCATTAGGGAAGTAACCCCGTGCGAGATACCCAGGCGGCGATGCGATTGATCTACAGGATCGTTAGGATATACTCTACATACCACGAGTTGTACTCTTACGGAGAGCATGCCCCAGAAGTCAATTCCCCATGAGTACTCTGTATTGTTGGATTGGTTTATTAATCGCAGAGCCACAGTATCTTAATCCTTGGACTTCGAAGGCTCTGCGACCCGCCTGCCAGAGACCGTTTCTGCCAGAAACATGCGGATGCAAGAAGGCTACATCCGGCGGGCCGGACGGGTGGCTATTGTTTATTGGGGTTGAGAAAACACCCGATGGGCTTGACACCGCCCGAAAGACTAGGCAGCGCATACAGGGTTAACCCCTGAATAAAAGGGTTTTAGGGAGCTTACTTGTGCGAAGGGACAATTTGGCATTTGTATGATGTGTGTAAGAATTACCGGCCTATAGCATCAAGCAGCCGACTTGGACTTGGATAGAAGAAAGGAAGCCAACGCGGAAAGAAAAACCTAATTTTTTCTTTCCTTTTCTTTCTTTTTTCCAAAAAACAAAATTTGGAAATTGCCGATATCCAATATACGACGCGGTTAAGTAATAATCTAAGGATCGGAACTCTGTGGGTCCTTCATTGTGAGTGTGTCAATAGAATTATCATCCAGGACAGGTCAATGACTTGTCGATCAATTGTTGTCCCTGACGATTCCGCATACAATAATAGAAAATCATCATCTTCCAGAGTGAGGGGAGTTGTGGTTTGGGGGCAGCATCGCCAGTCAATGTGCTCGCACGGACATGGAGCATTAACCCAGATCCCTGGAACGACGGTGGTCTAGAATAGTGTCTAGAAAGGTCGCAAACGCTAGCAGCATTCCCGAGGAAGGGTAATCGTAAATAATTACGTCCCCACCCCACTGTATGTCAGCCGGCCTCTGGTATGTTCCGTCTTCATGTTACGAAGTCGAAGGGGACTTTTTTTGGTACAGCCCCTGCGGAATATGCCATTGATTAATGTCCTGACTTTTTGGTTCCTGGAGATTGCATTGACAAATGAACCAGTGTAATCAAACTACAGGCGGGGAGATTTATTTTTCGCTGTCTTTTGGCGGGTTGGGCTATAGTACATGCAGATAAAACTGAATGCAAGGCATCAGGCTTGCGACCACAATTCAATTTCATAACCAGCGGTGTGACCCCAGGAGAATTTATGGACGAAACAGTCAAGCGAAGAAAACGAGCCATTGGCCAGTGACATTATTATACATGAGGAAGTGGATGGCAGTGTAATTAATGGGAAAATATCATACATAACTTTATGGATCCTTCAGGCCATAACGAGCGGGAGGAACGTTGACAGATGGAGAGGCCGCACAAATGATAAAGAGGATCATAATCGTTGTGAATCGGACATATACTTCCCTGGCTGCTCCATGGCTAATGCTTTTTTAAATCTTATAGGTGATGAAGAATAGCTTATACTGAAAAGCAAGGAAATCAAAATATACCGATAACCTATCCGAGCTGGCCCAAATGGGATGGATCTGAAATAGTACGCATACGTCCAGTTGTACTGGGTTGTATGTACTTCGTACACGACACATTCCAGACGGGATTTCTAATCCCGGCAAATAAGATTAAACTCGGGATTTTCCATGCACATTCCTATCTTGAAGTGCCCAGGTCATGCGGTCAAGGATGTATGGACAGGACTTAAAGTGCGAAGAAAAGACACTGTTGCACCGCACTACTGCAATAGCACACACCTGGTATCGAATGACCTTGTCCCTCTTTCTCCCTTGCTTATGGATTGAGAATCGTGGTGCGCAATAAGACCATAATGTAGGAAGAGATTGGAAAGGAAATGAGAAATAGGATCTAGAGACAATCAGAGGAATTGATTGATTTGTTCTCAAACCTAATGTATGTATATCTTCTGAGACCCCGTGAGAGGAGTCAAATCTGCATGGCATGATCGTTTTCTACTGGTCACAGACACTATGTAATCTCGATTTTACGAAAGGAACAGGACCCCGGCTACTACCTTATCGATCGATTCCGTGATCTGTTGCCATTTCAGGCGTCGACGTGGTTCTTATGCAGACACATGGATCAAAGGATGTCTCAGGCTGAAATTGACCCCATGGAGTATTCCCTATGTACAGACAACTGACAAAACATGGGAAGCGCGGAGTCTTGATACACTGTATTTACGAGGTGCTGACTAGCCCTTCATTGTTTAGCGTGTCGCTATGAGTACTGTACAATAGATACATAAATAAAGGATATAGAGAAGTCTCGCAATCAATAAACAACCGACTTTCAATATCTACACCAAGTCAAAGCATCTCAAGGAAAGAGAAGAGAAAACAAACAAAAGGATTTGTCCCGAGTCAGGAATGTGGAAGGAGCGAACAGAAGTCAAACAAAGATGTGTGGAGCCCTGAAATAGAAGTTCCAGGGAAGCGATGCAAGAATGATACATGAATAACCAGACATTGGTAGAGATTGACCAAGCCGTGTCCAATCAATTAATATTATTCTGATATAAGAATTTTCCTACATAATCCCAAACCTAGCACCTACTAGCGTTCATTTGGTTCAGTAATAACTTCCATTTTTCTTGTCGAATGTACTCCGTAGGCTGCGGCTGTTCCAGCTGCTAAAACAAGGTCCCCGAAGGGGTCGTCTTTTGGTAATCGGGTCAGCGACCACACGATGGCTTACAAGCCTTCAAATGGTGTGTAAGTACTAAGAAGAAAGGACAAAGGTACTGTACGGGGCTAGAAACAGAGAAAGAAAGATAGACAGAAGAAAAAAAGAAAAATGAGAGAAAGAAAACTTCTTTGTAGCAACGTTTGTATATATCGCTGGAAAATACGGTGCCTTTACTTAATCCCCCCCTCTTCTCCCTTCTTCTATTTGTAGACTAGGTAGTTTCAAATTTCATTTGGCCAAATCCTCTGTCTTTGCCCTGTTCTTTTTCTACATCCGAGGTCCACTTTTGAAGATCTACTTTTCGAGAACTAGTCCGTAAGGGTAGACTAGACCGCTAAGAACCACATAGATGGTAATAATAATACAGCAACGATACGTAGCCGTTCTAACTTCTTCTAGAGTCTGATCTTACTCTTTTACCGAGATTCTTTTCTTTCTCTATGGATGGAGTAGGGTCTTGAGGATTTTCTTTTTTTTCTTTTTTTTTTTTTTTCTGTGTCTGAAATTTACTATTCGGTAGCTTTCAACCATTAGTTCGTACCCCAAGTCGAGAACCTTCTTATTTGATTTTTTGGTTGATTTCCAACGACCCCTTCTGTGTCGGGCAGGGATTCCGTATAAGAGGGTAAGATTGAAATCATGATTGATGATTAGATCAATCAGACTTCGCTTGCTTATTTTTCATTAGTACTTTTTTATTTTACATATTTTTATTCTATCCTATTCTATTACCCCCTGGTTCTTCACTGATCTCCGCACTATTTCTTTTCTTTTTTTGTACTCAACCTCCCCTGCAAACGATGGAGCCAAAGTCTACTACGGAGTAGATGTACAGTACGGAGTAGACTTAGTGGGCTAAATCAAGTCAGTGGACACCGTCCGAGACTCAAACAGGAACAGGGCGAACTAACTAACTGTCGGCCCACCTGTAGCCCTTCCTATTTGATAGGACCACAGGATCGATGCCTGGTCGTCATCGATGATTTATTACTACTTATTTATTTGATGGTCATCATTTTCTTCCTGGGCCTTACCTTAACGTACATCCATACATACAGTACAGCGCAACAATAATACTGTGTTTCCACCCCCTCTCCTCTGGTTGTTATGGTCGTCATTATCAATTTTCCGTTTTAATCGTTGTCTTCCTCACTTTGACATCAACCACCCCTCTCGGCCCGCTTGCGATAACCCTCCACCTTCCAACACTAACACCAACACGAACGACAAACACCCCTGTTAGACGCCGTGCAAACGCTCATCCCGCCCGTCTTACCTAACTGCAGTCTCACTCCTGCTCCGGCCTTTCATTGACTTCCAAGACACTCTCGGCCGTCGCTCCGTCTGCCAGCGGCATCCGTTCGTTTCTTTTTGCTTTCTCATCTCCTCTACTTCTCATCCATCCGAAGCGCGTGAGTCAAGCATCGTGTATATCTCTGGGTTCTCCCAAAGACGTACCAATCTTCAGGATCGCACCAGTGGCTTAGTGGTCTTATACTGCCCCAAATATGACGCCGTCCTGGCGTGGTGCTACCCGGTGATGATTGCCTTGTAGTTCCGGCCGGTTAATCTGCAACCTCATCTGTGGCCTACCAGCTGTGAACAACGCATCACAAGCCTTGGTCAGGAAGGATCACCACCAACCATTCCGTTGGGAGAAAATTGTCTGTTTTTTTATTTTATTTTATTTCTTATTCCCAGGTTAAGGAAAAGTCAAAAAATAATCTGAACGACACATTCGCGCTGACCATCTGTCTGAAAGAATGCAATATGTCCGGCAATGATATCGAGCACGGTTCTTGCTTTCTGAACGGCAACCCTCAGGAGCTCCGGCGCCAATCTTCTCCGACAACCAACGAGTACTTTTATGATGCCCTGGCAGATAACTCTTTTAAAACATCACTAATCGCCTCGTCCTCCTCTGCCGCACCGCCTCTTGCAAGTACCACATATCCTGCGCAATCGGGTCTCACAGACTCTCCCGCATTCCCCGTAACCACAAGTTTACCCTCGAACGATCGATCCTCGCCCGACCCTGACGACTATTACCGCCCGAACCCATCTGTATTGGTGGCAAAGGATGATACTGCTCTTGATTCAGGTGATTCCTTGATGGTCGAAGTCAATAACGCCGATGCCCTCGAAAATTGTCATTTCCAGTTTCAACGAGTATCTTCAGTGCCAAACCACACACTGGAGTCCGCTGAAAGCGCAGGACAACATCGTTCGGCCTCAGACCCATCATACAAGAACCTTCGACTCGGGTCCGCCGGTGGACTTCCGCCAACGCGGTCTTCAACAGTGAGGACAAGACAGGTATCATTCAAGGATCTTGTGAACAAGTTCAATAACAATCCTGATCAAATTCTCCCATTACCGGCGACGTCCACGTCAAGGGCTGTCGGCCCGGCCAGCCCCACTGACGGGTCAATATCATCCAAAGCTTCATCACGCCCGCAAGAAATTCACGATTCGTTATCTAAGGGTAACACAGTGCCTTGCTGGAACTCGACAGGCAACCTCGACCCTAATTCGACCTCGGAGCTTCTTCTCCCTCGGCTAAGAACAGGCGATGCCAATAAGCATCGTCCCAACTCTTTGAACTCACCTCCCCAGCGACCCCCATTTGGAGAATTGCTTGTAGTGGATACGACCTTTTACGATTCGGGATATGGAACAGCGTCACATATACGACGTCGAGGTTCTGAAGGGACCATCCCTAGTCCAAATCCAGTATTCTTAGAGCATCCTGAAGTGTCCCCTGGCGTGACACCCCTGACCCCTACTGCCTGGTATCTGGGACGTGCGCCGTTCCTAGAAGCAGTGAATAACATTTCGAATACTAGTAATCACCGAAGGACCAGGAGTGACTTTGCTGGAAACTGGCCAGGAGGTGCGGCGGTGTGCCTTCCTGCTACCCACATGGCTGTCGAGCCCCCCTTGCAGCCGCACTCCGGAACATCCCTGGAGAGCCCACATTCCAGGTCGCGCATTCCTATATCTTCCCGCCGCCTTAATTCAGCTTCCGCCTCTGGCGATTCTTCGCCGTCTTCACCCACAGCAAGGACCGAGCTAGCTTTCGGTAGCCGGTCTGCCGCCCAAGTCTCTCTGCCGCCGAAAGGCGTTAGCCGCCTTCCCAAGCCATCCCTCAAACAGTCGTTCAATCCTGCCCTTGAACCAACAACCTACAATGACGAGGCAACGTTTGCGATAACACCGCATGCAAGGCGGGAAATGACCCCTGCGCGGTCCCGTCAGCATATCCCTGAGAAGAGCTCCCTTTTGGAGGCATACATAGCTGCTCCTCCCCCCAAGAAGTCACCCCCTCTACGTAGTTCTCGGCCCCGCCAACCCGTCTCACAAACCGCCTCAACTACATCTCGCTCAAAAGTGGTGGAGACAGTATCCAATTTCCAGAGACAAATCAACCGTGATCGGAATCCCAGGCAACGGGAGCGGCAGCTACCGGAATTGGGTAATGTCGATTTTGCGACCCGGCGACAGAGAATTCAGCAGGCCTTCAATCGCACAGTCGAAGAGAATGAAAGAAAGGAAGAGAAAGCAGCGGAGCTTCGACGTCAGGTCAAAGCTGAAGAAGACACACAGCAGCTCGAACAACCTGCTACACCAATACAACAGCATACTGAACCTACAGAAGTGATTGCGCCTGTACAAACAGAAGATACTGTGACCGTGATTGAGGATCCTGTCGAGATTGGTCATGAAACAAAAAGCTTGACATCTGAGACAGGGATTCTGAAAGCGACCCCACAGCTCCACGTTGATACAGATATCTCTATACCCGAAAACTCCCGAACGATAGCAGAATATCATCCAATGACGATGGACTCGCCCACATTAGGTCATCCAGAGATAATACTGAACGGACAAGGATTTGAGCCGAAGACTGGCGACCTACCACCTATCTCTGCCGTAACGACAGAGTCTAATGAAACCCATATTACTGCATTCGACTCGGAACCTCAGGTCGAGCTTTCTAGACAGAATGGACATACATCTCACAGAACTCTATTGAGTCAAATCATGCGTATCCGCGATTCCAGTCCCAGCAGTTCATCGTGTGATGAGCAAGATTATGGTTTCTCTGATAATGATGATAAGGAGTCTATTCCCATCGTCCTGAAAGATGCCTTGACCCTCGAAGGCTCTATAGACAGCAAGGAAAATCAAGTACACCGTGACCTATATATGAAGCGGGCTCCTACCAGTAACGAACCGCCAAATCGGTGGAGTATGAGTTCCTGGTCATCTTCCCTTCATCATGAACATTCCTCAGACGGGCAATGCGAGGGCAGTGATGATGATCTCTCTCATATACAGCAATGTGCCGATGATAGCGAGGAGGCTACGACTCAGTCATGCTCTGCATCTTCAAGTACTCCATCTGTTACTGGCCGTCAGCTTCCTCATTTGGTGTCGCAGAATACAGGCGTGGTAATCGAACCAAGACAGGAAGGTAGAACGCAGCGAGCTACCTATGGACACTCCAACGCACCTAGTCTAGTAAGGCTGGGTGGATGGGATTCTAAACGTGTAGCTCAACTTTACATGGAGGAGCTTGCTAGTGGCAGGAGCCATAACCTTCCCATGCCAGCAATTCGTGCGTCCCCAGAACCGTTTTCTTCGCGGATTGAGAAAAGAGAGGAAGAGGGGACCGATAGTCTCACTGATGACCCGGTCCTAATATCGGCAACCGACGGTATGCCCTCTGAACGAGTGAGACATTCAGCGAGCTTGTTCTTACGCGATGACTGGGAACATGCGTCTCCCTCTATCATGGATTGGATGCAGATTGCCGCAGATGAGGGGTTAGCGATGCACGACACGACAAATGGTGGCGATTCGAGAATTGATGGTGCTCCAACCCCACGACTATCAGTATCCCCCAGCTCGTATGTGCTACGTGCAGAAGATGCAGATGAAGGTCTAGGTCTAGCTATCAAGGTGCACCCCCCTAAGGAGCTTGATTCTGATGATGATCGACCGCCTCCTATACCGCGCCATGATCCCCCAGCGCCCCCAACTGAACCTCGGGAAAGCACTGCTCTTCATTTGTCACAGGCTCCTGTGGCTCTCCAATCTGCCCCGCAATCCTCAAACATTTTTTCAAACGCTATGTTCGCCCCCTTAGGACCCGTCCAGAGCACTGATAGTAGCGAAGATTCCTCCCTTCGACGACTTGAGCCTACGCCTTCTCTACCGGCCCTGGACTCGTCAGCCACTTCGCTAGTTCCTTCAACTTCAGAACCCCTTCGCCCGGAAGCTACATCGCCATCCCCAGAACAACGGCGACAAAAAAAGCGTCGCCATGTGATCAAGGAGCTAGTTGATACTGAATACACCTTTGGAAGGGACATGAAAGTCGTCGATGATATTTATAAAGGAACCTCGAGCTCATGTCTGGACCTCTCCGCGGAAGATGTCAAAGTCCTCTTTGCAAATTCAGACCAGGTTGTGCAATTCTCTATGGCTTTCCAGGACGCTCTTAAGGAGGCAGCGAAGAGTGTCTATATTATGCCTAAATCACAACGGTGGACTAGCAGGCGCAATGCTCGAAACCATGTCGCCAAGACAGACGAAGAATCCTCAACCGGAACTAGCACTTCGGATTTAGAAAAAGACTCTGCGACTTTTGTTGGCCAAGTATTCATGGCGCATATAGCGAACATGGAGAAGGTCTACGCCGACTACCTGAAGAATCATGATGCTGCCAACAAGAAACTCCAAACCCTGCAAAAGAACCCGAAAGTTGCTATCTGGCTCAAAGAATGTCGGGACTGGGCTTCGGATCTCACGACAGCGTGGGACTTAGATTCTTTACTTGTCAAGCCAGTGCAGCGGATTCTGAAATATCCCCTCCTGTTGAGTGAGCTTCTTGACTCGACACCTAACGATCACCCAGACCGTGCCGCACTTGTGAGTGCTCTAGAAGAAGTCACTAACATATCTGTCCGTATCAACGAGTTGAAGAAACGTGCCGATTTAGTGGGCCAAGTTGTTGGCCGGAAACGAAAAGAATCCGATGTCAGGGCAGGCTTGTCAAAGGCCTTTGGGCGTCGCACAGAGAAATTGAAGCAGCAAGTTGGTATATCTGATATGGTTGAAGACAAGGAATATGATGCTCTGTCTCAAAAGTTCGGAGACAACTTCTTTCAACTGCAGGTTGTCATGCGGGATGCGGAGATGTATACTCGTGAAGTTCAAGGTTCGATGGAACGCTTCGGTGAGATTACTGTTGCTATAGAAGGGTTTATCGACGTCGCCCCTACAATTTATGCCGAGCTGGAGGGAAAGTGGCATGAGCTGAAGATGGTCGTCCAAGACATAGTGACAGAGGCACTACCGAAACATGTAAGTGACATTTCCCGCTAAAGCCTCTGTACCTCAGGTAGCTGATGGTTTCTAGCTCGCTGTCGTTCGCAAGAGCGTCATTGACCCAATGGTTACGTTGCTGAAGCTTCACGATGGGCCACAAAAGGTGATGAGAAAGCGTGATAAACGCCTTATGGATTATGCCCGCTTTAAAAGCATCAAGGAGCGAGGAGACAAGCCAGACAAGAAGACTGCCGAGCAAGGAGAGCAGTTTGTCGCCCTTAACGAAGCTCTCAAAGACGAGCTTCCGAAGCTTTATTCTCTCACTGCTAAATTGATGGAGGCTTGCTTAAAAAACTTCGTCCAGATACAAACGTCATGGTTCAGCGTTTTGCAGGAGAAACTCGCGCCCCTAGTGGACTCATTCCCCGACGATATCCAAAAGGTTATTAGCGATTGGAATGCGACGTTCAGCTTTGCGGAGGCACAAGTACTGTCACTAGGCGCCTGCAATGGCTCGTTATTGGCCGATGCTGTCAACCTCGTCAACTTCAACACTCCTTCGACCGGGGCAACTATCAGTTCGCCGCGACGCCCGTCAACAGTCAACAGCGCCAGCACCCGCGTTGGATCTACTATGGATGAATCGCCCAAGGCTTCCCATGACTTCGGCAGCGGCTGTCATCCTTTCCAGTCACCAAATTTCGATGCTCAATCCCAAGTATCTCATGGGCGCAATCGTGCTGATTCAACTCTCTCTAGTCGCCCTGCGCCCGAGGCAATTGAACTGCCCCGGAGTCAAATGTTGCAGCAGATTACTAGTTTCTCATCAGCCTCTGGACAGTCGAACTCCAACAGAGAATCATGTCCAAGCCTTCCTAGGTTGAGCCTTGATTCTCCATTCCTCGTCGATGTCATTGGCCCGTCTGGAAGTAACGACAAGCCCTCCGAGGAGCAGCCCGCCTCGCCTAGTGGTGGCCGGTATTCAGGCTTTTTCTCCTCTGCCATGCCCATGTCGGACAGCCCGCAAGAAAATGCCACAACAGAGAAAGAACTCCCTAAGGAACCGGTTGTGCTATTCCTTGCTGCCAGTATCTATGAGTTTAACATTGACCGTGCCCGACGCGAGGCTGGATATCCTTACTTGACATACGTTGTCGGAGAGATATTTGATGTCATCGCCGAGAAGGGCGAACTGTGGCTGGCTAAAAACCAAGACGACCCTACTCACCAGGTTGGCTGGATCTGGAATAAGCATTTTGCTAAACTTTCGGCTTGAAATCAATCTCTGATAAAAGTATAACTTGTCTCAATATTGTACATGTTACATGACGATTGCCAGTGTCATGATTCATTGGGTCTATCTATTATCGCTGGACCCAAAACTAAAAGAACCGAAAATGTCGACATTCCATAAACAGACCACTCGGGATTTATTGGTCCTTCTCCTTCACCCTTATGATGTGTCTCATGAACTTTTGGTTTGATGTGTTTATGAGGCGTTTTCCTCCAAATGTGCTTTCATTGCTTTGTTTGTTGGCTGGTGGCAAATCAGTCGATAGTGACTTGGTGGATTGTTAGGTTATCTGCTTTGATTTATGCTTTCCAATCTCTGATATGTGCGGGAAAATACATGTTGCTCTCTGCTTCTGCGAAGGTGTTTTGTTGTTGCTTGTGCTTCTGAAGGTACAATCCATCCGAGGCACCCCAATGTACGTTAGATACCCCTTTGCTTAAGCCACTCAATGAACTAGAGTTCTTTATATATATATCTATATATGTCTAGGACGATCTGTCGTAGAAATGTTACTATGCTAGACTTGATACTGGGCATACAACCTGCATGACATGTCACGTGTACACGGGCACGAGCCACAGATACCTCCAGCCACAGTGACGTCGCGGGACTTCGGAACGACTTCAAACGAGTATTGCCGCAAGGGGCGACTTCTCGTGCATCACAGGTGGGATCAGCCTGTCACTCGGCTGCTGCCTTGTTTCTATCCTCTAATCATCTCGACTTGGGTAATTGACCATTGCGTCCCCCGTCGCCGGTTTCTGTTCCTTTGTTTTCCCACCGAAAATACAATCTAAGCAACGACAACGGCAAGACCGTTTCATCCTATCGATCGGACGATTCTTCTCCATCTGACTGAAGGATCCACAAGGAGCTACGAGGAGCAACCTATTCTCCCTTCTTCAAAGCTCAATTACACTTCGTCCATATATGCCTTTAATTCATCGGACACCACCTCACCGTTCCATACTCGCAACCTCCCTCGGTTCAGCAAAAGCAGAGTCACCGTTACGGACCGAACTGGTTGTCCGTTCTCCAGGAGACTTGTGGATAGATACTATATTCTGGGTTTGAACTTATTGCGCAAGCCAAGGCAGACAGGATGCTTGATGGTGGACTGGGCAAGTTGCAGAAGAGGATGAAGCGATTTGGTGATACGGTAGGCTTGGGTTCTCTGACTTGACTCTGCAACGGACGGCTTATATCTAGCAGTTGAACCCCGAGGATGCGTATCTGAGCTGTGAGTCCATGATTGTTTGACGCTACTTGATCTTGGAAATGATGGTATCTGACTAGGTCGGAGCGCACAGACTATGACATCCGACGTATGTTGCTTTTTTCTCAGTGTTCGGTTGATATGATATCTGACTTCTTATAGTGACGCGAGAGGATATGCTATCACTCAAGAATGACTGGCTCACAGACAATGTGGGTGTGAATCACTCTATCCGATGAATCCCAGCTAATTTATCACAGATCATATCCTTTTGGGAGGAGTAAGTCGACTGGACTGGGTCTGTTCCAAGAACGCCTAAACTGATTTCTTCAGATACCTAGAACGCGAATTCCTCATCAACTATAAATCATCCCACATTGTTCTTCTGCGACCCAGCATGTCTTTCATGATCTTGCAGACACCTAATCCGCATTCACTTCGCGAGGCGTTACCTGACTTCTCGCGGACAACGCATGTCTTTCTCCCAATCAATGACTGTCGTAACGTTACTGAAGCAGAAGGTGGAACCCACTGGTCGCTGCTTCTCATTTCCATTGTGGATGGGATAGCATTTCATTATGACTCACTTCCTCCTGGCAATGTCTGGGAAGCACGGACGGTGACAATGAAGTTCGGGACTTTACTCAATCGAAACATTCGGTATGTCCATCTGCAGGACTCGCCGGTACAAGAAAACGGTAGCGACTGTGGCGTGTTTGTCTGTCTCAGCATGCGGCATTTACTGCTGAAACGGCTGTTGACCGCCAACGCCAGCGAGAAAGTTAGCATGAGTCTTGGAGGAATGAAAGTCGATGCCCGCGGAGGGAGAAAAGAAATGACCAAGATCATCGAAGGCTTCCGGAAGGAAGGTGAACGACGGAGGTCGTACGTCATTGAACCTTGTCTTTGGTGGATCATACTGACATTAAGTTCAACAGAGCTAGTCAAAGCCCGCTAGGGAAGAAGTCAGCCAGTCCTGGCCCTCCACGGATCGAATGATAGAAGTAAAAACATGCTTTGGTGGGTACATACAGAAAACTTGGGTAGGCGAAGGCGTCTTGGGGATGTCAGGATATGGAGTTCGAAATCATGAGTTATGCACACGGTAGGTAGGACATGATATTAGTAAGGCAGGGCCTTTCTCACGCTTTCATCGCTTCAGCATTCTGACGCTTTGATAAATTTGTCTTTTTTTGCTTTGTTTTGTATTTTTTGCACTCTCTCATGTCGTCAATCGCATCTAGCATTAACTGTTACATTACACTTGAGAAGCCTATTCTTATGTTATATAATGTACTTAATGTGGTGGAAGAGACTCGACCGAATGAGTAGTTCATATAAATTTACTGAATATACTGTTCGAATAAGGGCGTCCTGGCACATTAATCCCCATCCCTTTTTGACTGTTGGGAATGACCAGGTACTGTATCGAACTAATGTACTGCTCACTAGCCTACCAAGCGTCAATCTTCACCCCATCTATGGGACTCATGTTAGGAGCATAGGAGTTTTATATCTGACGCCTTAGAACTACAAATGATGGATATATAGCAGCTCTCAAATTATCTTGCGTTTCTGGTTCCCTAGGAAAAGTTTGATCGAGGGATCTACCTTCTTAATCTTGCTCTTTACACTTCGGTGCTTGTTCCTGTACACTAGAGACTTGATAGGGGGTGAATTCAACCTCAAACTATCAAAGTCGACCTATATGTTGGTGCTTACAAGTCACGCGATACGACCACCTCCAGGCTCTTTCCTAAGGGCTCTTCTACAAGCTTCTGTTTGAGTTTATCTAATCAAGAGTTCAAGTTCCCCTTTTTCTAGTAGTCAGTTCAGTTAAACTTATCGTTGTTTTCTGCAGTACTCTAACCCTGACCCACGCGATCGAGGGACCAAGGAAAATAAAACAAATTAAAACATGGAGACCATGACTGACATAAGGATTAAAGGCAGAACACTTTTGGTTTACTATGTAGCAATGGTGTTATGGTCTTAGACTGAGGGTAAGTGCGTGCCCTCCAAGCAGAAGTCTTAGAGACTATATAGAAGCTACCTACTAGATCCATACTGTGCGTACTTACCCACAGCAAAGATTCAAGCTTGGTCTACTGTTTCCAGTTATCGTCCTAATTGCTATGGACACACTCTATGCCGGATCCATAGTCTGATTGTTCATTCCTTGCCTGGATGATGAGCACGTGAGGAAGGGAGGTAGGTAGGAGGTAGGTAGGAGGTAGGGTGTTAAGCACAGTTTCCGTTTTTGGGTGGCATACTGGATGTGTGGTTAGTAGGGGGTGAGTGTTTGTTGGTCTGAGGTCGATGGTTTGTATTCCGTTTCCGATATAATGTTTGGCAATCTGAGTGAGACATACTAATACAAACGAGGACTACTTCAGGTACTCCCGCAGCAGGTGCGGGATCTAACGAGATGGAGTTTAGTCTAGAGTTTACCCAATATCAGTTTGCTACTAGTATAATACTCTTAGATATCAAAGCATTTGCTGTGTCAAGCGTACGTATGATGTCCACCTCTACCCCAACGCTTGGCCATGATATTACCACAGTCATACCTCAACGGCAAAGCCTGTGGCTTCCTCCATCTTAGCGGCTCCACAGTGACGCCCAGAGAAGTCCTTTAGGCACCTTCCTATAGTTCGAAGCCCATGGTGTAGTAGTGGCGCTGTCGCCCGTGATAGACACACCTTTCACTTCGCCGAAGCCCTGTAATATGTAGCAACCCTATATCATATAGTAATGATGCTGTCGTCGTGATAGACACACCTGCCATTTTGCTGTAGTCTGTAACCAGTAGCAACCCCAGATCCCTCAAATACTTTTCTTCCCCCTCGCCCTCATTCTTCCTCCTTTTTCTTCCTCACTCCTCTGGTCGTTTGATACTAGTATCCTGCTTCTTAGCATTTTACGTTTATCATACCACCTTTGACGTTTACTTCCGCTTAGCAGTGACTCTTTTTTTTGGATCCCTGGCTTTTTCTCTTTTCTCCGCGCACCTTTACTACCTTTTTTTTTTTTCCGTTTCTGACCAGGTCTGTTCGATGACTCGCCTCTGCATTCCTGGGACACGCTATATCGCGGACCGGCCCACTGCACGGTTTACTGTTCCGAAATCGTAGTCTCTAGTAACAACGCTGTGATACTAGTTGCGTTTATAGACAAGGCTTGCCATAATAAGTATGAAAACTCACGATATAGATTTTAAAAGCATTATCGAATTCACTGCTTTTACACCATATTAGAGTATTACCATACTAAAAAAGAAAGAGACTAGATCCATCGATAAAACACAATCATGCCATCAACGAGTTCCATAAGTCAGAAGCCGCCTCCCCTTGCAGTCCACTACTACTAACCTGCGCCGCAGCCGGAGAACACTGATCAAGCGTAGCCTGAGGAGCATTACAGGGACTCCGAAGCTGGTTACAGATAAAAGTAGTCAAAGTATCAATGGTCGTCGACGGTCCATGCGGGAAACCCTTCTTGTTATTAGTGATCCACGACCACTCAGTCCGACTATCCAGTGCATATACCCGTCGGATGGTGGGATCTGAGCATGTACCGTAGTTGAGGCCGCCGGTTCCGCTTCCACCACTTGTACTGCCGTCTGTTGGACATGTGGTTGTTGCGGTTACAGTGGTGGTAGCTGTTTGGGTTACTGTGTTTGTGGTTCCCGGGGAGGTGATTGTGAGGGTATCTTTAGCCGTGTTTGTGATTGTTGATGTTTCTGTTACTACTTGGTTGTTGTTGTTGATTATATCCGTAACGGTTGAGGTTGAGGCTGAGGTCATTGTTTTGGTCTCGGTCGAGCCTGCTGCTGTCACTGTTGCCGCGCCTGTTTTTTATGGTGTCTGTGATTGTTATTGTTGGACCTAGGGCTAGCATGGTTGAGCCGTCTGTTGTGATAGTGACGGTGGTTGTGGGACAGCCATTACCAGTGGGAACAAGTCCAGTACCTCCACCGTCAACCGTTCTGGTCGTAGTAACAGTGACGATGTCGGTTGGACAAGCACTGTTAGTTGGACAGGTAGGAACTAGTCCACTGCTGCCACCAACAGTCGTGGTACTCGTGACAGTGATTATATCTATACTCGGTGTACAGATACTAATTGACTGAACTAGTCCAGTAGTGCCTCCATCCACATTCTGGGTCGTTGTAGTAGTCGTAGCAGTTATAGTAATGATTTTTGTGGGACTGACATGTGTTCGTTACCCTTACTAGACATCTATCCTTTTGTTAATTCGGACTTGACTTACCCATACGGGTGATCGGTGGTTGTAGTTAAGGTCTCGGCACTGCAGGTTTTCTCGCCGGAGCCGCTGTTATCTTTGTTTCCTTCGTCTTCATGACCTCTAGTTCTATTGTGTGCTTTATCTATAAGGCTACTGCCTATATTACTGCCGCAAAGCCTTTTCTTGCAGGGAAGGCCGGTGTAATCGATATCGACATTGCCTTGGCTGTCTTCCGGAGGTGGGCCGGCCACTTACGACCGGTAAGGCTTGCAGGGGGAAGGGGATAGCAAGGAGTATCTTCTTGGAGGTCATTTTGAATCTTTGATAGACAAGTTGAGAAACTGGGTAGATCACGGCCTGCGGGAATATGGAGAATTTGAAGGGATTGTAATTCAGAGATAGGATTGAGAGGTAGGGGGAAGAGGGTGTGACCTTTTAGATTAGGGCTGGAGGCTGTGTATGAACATGTCGAAGGACTAGCGATAGCGAGTCCTTGCGCAGTTTCTTATAGATACACGTGGTAATGTTGCTCTCCCAGGATAAGGACCTGATACAGTAGCATTTGATCCTCCGAGCGCTTTTTTCAAGTGTATGATTCAGGTTGTTCAGTGGGTGGTGCAACATGACCTGAATCAAAAACATCACCTAGGATTTTATCGGAAAGCTTTTTCTCTTCTTCTCTTGCCTTTTCTTTTTGGCGAAAGAACATCGCATGCTATCCTACGAGTTATTTTTCTTTACCAGAGGAATGCATTTGACAGGCATATCATCATACTAGTAGATTATGGCAATGTTGTCAAGACTTAGGGTTTAGCTTTTTAGTCGACCAGTATTTTGTTCTGAATAAGCATCACGCCTGTTAGGAGAGATGGGATGGAACCTAAAATTTACTTTCGGATATTGAATTCTACTTAATTTCGATTGTTGATTCGGCTGAGACTGGTCTTGATAACGATGTCCTACTTTTTGTTGTCGAAGGTACATTCCTGAGATGCGGACATTTATCATTTGCTTCTTTTTGATGCCACCTCAATCCATGTGGCCCCAAAAAAGAAAAAAAAAAAAAGAAAAAG